>JAQJVL010000200.1:963756-1466256 GCA_035578905.1 Stictocephala bisonia
AACTAAGGTGAAGCGCGCACCGTTTTCCTGTATTAGTAAATGGAAGGAGACCGGAATCTTGAGCCTCAGTCCGGCGTTGCCAATTTTCAATCGCTGCGGCCTTCTTTAAAGGCGGCCATGACGGAACCCTGTGAAACTTCCCACTCTTGTGACCACTTACTATTGACATACACTAATTGCTTGTGATTATTTAGATATGACTCACAACATTTTTTAATAAATCCGGAAAATCCATAGTGTTTCAATTTAGTAACAAGAATTTTACTTTCGACACAGTCAAATGCTTTACTCAGGTCACAGAAAGTAGCCTGAGCAAAGCTCCTGTCTTCCAAAGATAAGTGAATGTATCTAACTAGCTGTTCCAAAGTATTAAAAGTAGACTTATCCGTTTTAAAACAGAATTGTGAAGGTTGTAAAAGGTTATTGCTTTCCCAAAAGGAGGTAATTTGCTTACAAACTATTCAATCAATTTACCTAGTACAGGAATTACAGAAATTGGCCGGTAGCTTTGAGGCTGGTCCTTTGGACCCCTCTTAAAAATTGGGCAAACTCGAGAGATTTTGAGTTGATCAGGGAATATGCCATCGCTTAGCAAATGATAAATGGACACTGCCAAAAACTCAGCCACACCAGCAATTATAATTTTCAACGTTTCCAAAAGGGTCATCTGTCTGGTACAATTCTTCGTTCAATCAAATTTCGGAGACCTTTTATCAAATTTAAGAACAGTTAGGACCATATCGAAGGTTGACTACCCTCAATCCCATGTTCAATGGGAAATCATCTGATGTTCTTGTACGTGGTTATAAATAGCTAAATAAGCCAAATATGCTTACATCACATGTACAGTGGTACATGACCCACCCACACACGTACAGTGGTAGATGATATCTGTCTGGTACAATTCTTCTTTCAATCAAATTTCGGAGACCTTTTATCATATTCAAGAACAGTGAGAACCATATCGAAGTTTAACTACCTTCATCCTATGTTCAATGGGAAATCATATGATGTTCTTTGTTTATCGAAATATAATCTCAGCACTTCTAAATTTTCCAAGTTCTGTATTCCTAATTATATTAGCATCTCGCTCTTTTGCTATGAAACAGGAATGAAGGTGGTGTCTAAAATCCCATTACAAGCTGAGTTTTGAGATGCTTATCAATTTATGACTGAGCAATGTATACATATAAAAGGCAAAGCCCTGGCTGTATGTATACATATAAACTCACTCAACTCATCACTAATTCTCCAACTTCCCATGTAGGTAGAGAGCTGAAATTTTGTACACTGTCTATTTAGGTTTTAAATAGGACAACTAAAGTATTTTCATCTTGAGAAAGTACTCCTAAGGGGTAGAAACCGCCCCTGAAAGATTATTTGTCGGCACTGGTGGCTGTAATCCAGCTACTTCGGGCCAAAATGTTTGGAAGATTGTAGGCGATAGGTTCAATACTCGGTGCTCTTAATACCATCACGGCGTCCGCTCAATAGTTACCATCGGCATGGACACTACTAGAGAAGTCTAGGGTGTCCATGTTGGATGGTAGTCAGGGTTTGGATGTTGTGTAGGGGAGAGAACTGAGTTGCAGACTTGTCAGTTAGCTGAAAATCAGACCAACAATAAGTGGTTCAGATTCCACGTAAAGCTATAGGTCCCTTAGTTACCCTGGCTGTTGGGCTATTAATAAATTGTCCTTTCTGAGGAACAGTTGAACTCAGTTAGTAACCAGACTACACTCATATCATCATTCATATTCGCCTTAAAATACGCACAACGTTGTGTCGGCGTCTCATAAGTAAGAATAAGCATAAGAATTCCATAAAGATAACATTGGGTTGATTTTAGTAAATTAATAACAGCTGTTTTGAGTAAATAAATAATCACAGTTTATTTTGAATGATTGACATTATAAAATTGATGCATTTTTAATATTATACTATGAGTTTAGTCTTTAGCTGTTAAACGAAAACAAATGAAATGAACAAGTTTGAAATAGGCTAAGTAATACCATTGTGTATTTATACTAATAAATAGGTAGCAAGTAGTGTGAGTGAGATACTGTAAATAAATTTATTATTGTGATTTTACATTATACAGGTAATCTACTATTATTTTCAGTCGAAAGTCACATGCCGAAGCCAAGGTGTATAGAGCGTCGGAGTTGGCATGTGAAGCGTGCAGGGGTGTCCCCTTGTATTAGTATAATAGGAAGGATAGGACATCGACAAACTTATCTGAGAGTACAAGTCCACTAATGCTACATAGAAGAAAACAAATTTGGACACAACGCATGAAACAAATTTTCAGTGCCGCTTGCACTAGGTGAGTGGAAATGCACATGTCTCTACAATACAAATATACTTCTACAATTAATACAATTCACTTCTTTTGTGCCTGTGTCAACAATTATTATTGCTAGTTAAGAAACATAATATCTTACTCACCTGGGGAAAGTGCAAGTGACACTAAAAATTTGTGTTATGTGATAAAATATTTCCATAAGTCCATATTTGTCTTCTTCCACTTTTTATTAGTGTGCTTGTCTTCTCAGGTAAGTTTGCTGATGCCTTATCTCTCCTGTTATACTAATTATGGGCATAGTGTACTATGTACTTTAACATAACATAAGATTTGACCAAACAATATTGTAATTTAGCTGCGGCCAGAATTATTCTTGAGGACGAGTCAGGCCTATTAGTTCTGAATGTATACATTCCTCATTTAGCGGAGCAGATTTAATTCAGACATCAGTGATTGACTTCATATGTTGGCTTGTAGGTACTTACACAGGATATTTACTGGGCAGTTTATAAGATGTATCCAATTTTGAAATCTAATCCAGATTATTTATACATGTAATGGCTTGACCCGTTTCAACATGAAATGAAAAACTACTTTATTTAAGAGGCAAGGTTAGGAATGATAAGTCTTCTCTACCACTCACCATTCAACCTCTGCTATAGTAAATATAAGTACGTATAATAAAAGTAATGGACATTTAATTTTATGTATAAGGGAGAAAAGTACTAATTAAATTATACTGTTTATCCAATTAAATAACTTTAAATATCAGTTTAATTAAATTGCATACTTTTTTGCCTTAACGTCTTTATTTATAGAAGACGTTTTATGCATTCATTTCATTTCATGTTATAGTGGGTTGGAGCCCATTACATGTACGAAGGATCTGGATTGGAATTCCAAGTTGGATACATCTATATTAAGGTCACCAGTAATTAGTTATGACATGTGAGTATCTATTATAATAAAACATCATTCACAAAAGGATGATAACATTCCAAATCAATCATTAATAACATTTTCATAAATGATTTTGATTATATGAAATTATTTGCCGATTAGTGAAGGCTTCTTTCTCTCTTAACCTTCATAGTAAAGAAGCTGTTAAAGAATTATACTCCTTCAATCAAATTCAACCAAAAGAATTGCTTCATCAAATTATTCAAATTTAAATGAAGCTTCATTCAGAAACAAAGTTTAGATGTTATTTACTGTAGGAAGTAAATATGAACATTATTGAATCATTGAAATATGCTTTTCCATTATGGACAAAACACTTTTTAGAGGCATTCTTCTGTAAGTCTGACTTCGTACTCTTAGTCTTAATACGTTGTTAACATTCAGAGAAACCGTAAATCCTTAGATTGTTTAATTGGTTGCAATATATCAAGTTGATACAAGTTGTTAAAGTGTTTGCCCCATTTTGTACAGATACACAAGCGCCCTCTCTACTCTGCTATTCTACCTCTTCTCTCTACCTGTTGGTAACAAGTAAAAATGTGTTCACTCACCGTTTAATTACAAGTGTCATACCCTTGTAGGTTGTAATCATCACACTCATTCGAAATCCATATTCGCCCATATCTTAACGATCGGCGTCTTATGAATAAATTAAAAAATAAATAAATGTATTAACCTTATACATTGCAATCAGTCCTGTTATATTTGAACGTGTAAATGATTTAATAGATTTATGAAATGTATTAAATGTTATTATTTAATTGTTAACCATTATCATATTGCCAGGAGATGTAGGATAGATATAATCTAAAGCCAGTTAGCCTTGTACCCTGTCAGCCGCCGACTGTCGAGTTACTCGGACTGTCAAGTTATTGTGTGTCGAGTTACTGAAGTTTTGTAATTAGAATTATGTAAATGAATTTGTTGGTTTTAACTAGCTTTGTCAAGAATGAGAGAAATCTTTTATTTGTGTTACCTACAAACATATCATAAAAAGGAGAAAAAATTCAACACAGTAGATCAACAGTATATAAAAAGATTGCATAATATCACAGATATTAAAATTAACTGAACCATTTCACCTTTATTTAGGATCTAAACAATGGGACATTCAGCAAGTGCTCTCGCTATGATGTCAATTGGACACAACTACTCCTGGAGTATGATGAGGATGAGCTTGTGGTCAACAGCAGCTGGCCAATCACAGGCTGCACCAATGGTTGGGAATTCGACACTTCCGAAATTGTGTCATCTATTGTAATTGATGTAAGTATATTAACCTCACACATTAAACTTGTGAAATAAAGTTTATTAATTAAACAAGCGGAAAGCTGAGAAAAGTTAGGCATTTTATTGTTTCTAAAATTGTAGCCCATGTTTGATTAACCTTTTTTTGACATCTTTTCAAGGACAAAATGTGTTTTATTTATATTTTTATTTTAATATGATGTATATTAGAATTAGGTTTAGGTGTAGATGGATTGTACTGCTAAGTTCATGGCTAGGAGGTTGACCAGCCGTGAACTCATATTTATGTTCAGGGCCAAACATAGAGTAAGAATGGAAAGGCTTCCGCTTTGAATGGACAGTTGCAGTATACTTTAAGTGTTGGTGTTCCTACCACTTCAGTACCATTTTGTATTAGGAGCACCTTGCATGCTGGGTGTTAAAGACCAGTTTCGGGCTCATCTACTTTAAAGGTAAACCTAGGGTGGTTACCCTTTTTTATGTCTTTTCGATTGATTGCCTTTCGAAGGTTAAACGGGCCACAGAGCTAGTTGTGTATTATTAATATAATGCTGTATTGTATACTTATGTGTATTCTTTGATTTATAATATATTTAGAAATATTAATTGATTGGGTCTGGTAATGTTCTTCTTTGCATTTAATTTAATGTTTTAGTTTGCCTAGAAAAGAATAATGAGAACAGTTGTAGAACAGAAATTGTAAAGCCAAAACCAATTATATCATATCAAATTATCTTTATTGAAAAATAAAAAAATACATGCTAAGGCAAAAGTCACAATTTAAAAAAGTAAATAAAGTAAACAACGGCTAGATTGTATATATGGTAAAATTAAAAGTTCACAAAAAGAACAAAGAAAATACTGTCTCTCTAACATGCTTTAAACAAATATGTATATACGTAGTAAACAAATCTAAATAACAGGTAAACATCAGCATTGACTACATCACCGTTAATACTCTTCCAATCAGAAATTTGTTAGTCCTCTTTTAAATTTAACCAGATACAGTAGAGCGCCGATTAGCCGAACTAATTGGGGACAAGGGGTGTTCGGATAACTGAATATTCGGATAATCGAACATGAAAAGACAAAATTTTAAAATTATATATGTAACGAAATTCGTAGTAGTTAAAAGGCTAAAAAATTATCAAACTAAAATTATTCATGTAATTCTATTATGAAATCAATCAGAATGCATGGATATAACTTTTAAAGAACAATTTATTATACATAGATACAGTACAATGCATACTTTTTATTTAGAGAAAAAGTCCAAAATTTGTTTTTGCTTTAGCCCTGACACTCTTTTTTTTCCTGCTAAATCTCGTAAGCGTTTCAAATTGAGCAGTTGGAGAGCATCACTTTCATCTTGTCTTTCCAACCACTTCATTGCCGTCTTCAAGCAGTGGAAAGCCTCCTCATGTGATGGTCCTTTATTTTCTTCAACGTGATCTTCGTCGTCATCAGGCTCCTCGTTGTCATCCTCATTAAGCCTTTGAACACTGGCAATTATTTCATCATCTGTTTGAACCTCGTATCCAGGGTCATCCTCGTCACATTCTAGCCATTCATGAATGTTTTCCTGGTCACATTCCTCAAAACCAGGTGACTGGTTTATAAGCTCAGCTACCTCCGAAACAAACTGGCTGTTTGGAACCTCTTGAGTAGAAGATGGATTTTCCTCCAATTGTTCATTGGCCTCGTCTGCTTTATAAAGCTTACCCCAAGCTCTTCTCAGAGTGGTTTCTTTGACAATAGTCCAGGCTTCTGCTGCCATGTACACAGCATCATTCAGATTAATGTCTTTGTAGAATTGGAAGATAGGTTTGTCTTCTTCTTGGCCAATAAGAACCATACGCAATAATGCCTTACGGTAGAAACGTTTGAACGACTCTATAACTCCCTGGTCCATTGATTGGAGTATGGATGTAACGTTGGGAGGCAAAAAAATTACCTTAAATTTTTTATTTTCTCTTTCAAGAGAAAGAGTTGAGGGATGACATGTAGCATTGTCAATCAATAAAAGCACATTTCCTTGGTTTCCAGTTTCACGCTGATGTTTTTTTACCTCTGGGATGAATACCTTTTCATACCATTCAACAAAAATATCAGAAGACATCCATGAATTGGTTTGATTTTTGTAAGTGACAGGCAAAGTCTTTATTTCCTTGAAACAACGTGGATTTTTGGACTTCCCTATAATAAGCAATGGAAGCTTATGGCTTCCCGTTATATTTGCGAACACCATTCAAATCAATCAATCAATCAATCAAATTCATTTTATTGTCATAAAAATCATACAATTCATGGACAAAGTCTTGTTGTAGCTCATTACAGTAGCCAAGTCTAGTATAAAGTAAACAATAAAATATTACAATACAGTAATATGTATGTACTGTTTCTAAATTAAAAAAAAAAAAAAAAAAAAAAAAAAAAAAAAACACTAAAACAGTATAGAATTTGTACAAAAAAAATCATTTAGTAAATAAAAAGGATTCTCCAGAAGCCAGCCATAGAGTTTCTTCAAGAACGATTTTTGGTCATATTTAGAAATTAAATGTATTAAATGGTTATATATCTTGATGGAATAACCAAATGACTATTTAGAGTTTTATTTAATCTGTTGAATTTTATAATAGCAGTGCTTCTATTTCTTGTATAATGTAAATGAATGTCTTTGTTATGTGTTAGTAGATGTGGATTTTGAAAAATATAATTAATAGAATCGTAAATGTACAAATTTATAATAGTTTGAATTTTAAGATTTTTAAAGAGGGGTTTACAGTGTTCCAACTTATGTGACTTAGAAATCACTCTTATGGCTTTCTTCTGGAGAATTAATATGTCATTAATCTTACTAGCATTCCCCCACACAACCAACCCATATCTAAGAACAGATTGAAAAAATGCAAAATAGGCAGTTTTTACATAATTTACATGAACACAAAAGGTGAGACGCCTTAGGAGATAAATCACTCTTGACAACCTAGTGGAAACATAATTGATATGTGACTCCCAATTTAAATGTTTATCAATACAAAATCCTAAGAATTTTACACTGTTTTCTGAATTAAGGTGAGAGGTATCATGGTCAACAGATCTTAATCCAAATAGAATATTTTGAGTTTTTGATTCATTTAAATAGAAACCATTGCTCTTAAACCAATTTGATGCTTCTGAGATGGTATTTTGGGTGATACAATTCAATTTGTTTAAGTCTTTGCCAATATTAATAAATGTTGTATCATCAGCATACATAATGGTTGTAGCTGTGACTGAAAATGGCAAGTCATTAATACAAATAAGAAATAATAATGGACCTAGTATGGATCCCTGAGGGACACCAAACTTTACCAATGCTTCTTGAGACCAATTCTGACCAACGCACACTTTTTGCTTTCTATTTAAAAGATAAGATTTTAGAAATGAAATCGGCTTGTTTCCAAGACCGTAGTGTGTCAACTTTGTTATAAGGTCATTCATATCGACACAGTCGAAAGCCCTACTCAGGTCACACAGAGTGGCCTGAGCAAAAGCTTTTGTCTCAAATGCTCCACAGATGTCTCTCACAAGGTTATCCAAAGCTTGAAAAGTAGATCTATTTTTTCTGAAGCCAAACTGCATAGGATATAGTAAATTATTTGATTCAAAAAAATTACAGATTTGTTTGTGTACCAGTGCCTCTAATAATTTACCTAACTACATTGCAGTTATGCGGGATTTGCTAGCTTTGAATCCAGGTGCTGACATTTCATTTTTAGAAACTAGAGATTTCGTCGGCATCTTTTTCCAGTAAAGGCCAGTTTCATCGGCGTTATATGCATTGTCAGGGTTAAAAGCCTCTTTTTCTATCAAATTTTAAAATGTAATTTTAAAACTTTCAGCTGCTGCAACATCAGCAGAAAATTTTTCCCCTTGAATATCTATTTCTCGTATCCATGGTGGGATTTAAAACGCTTCAGCCACCCAGTAGAAGCTTTAAAATCAGCATCACCACTGAGCTTATTGTTCATTTCAAGCGCTTTTTCGCATATCAGAGGGCCACTTATAGGCTGTCCTTGACCACATACCTGCATGAACCATGTATAAACTGCTGTGTCCAAATCTTGGTTTTTTGGCAGTTTTCATTGTTTTTCTGTTCAAGCTTCCATCAGCACTGTCAAGCACACGCGCAAATTTCAAGATAGAATCGCTCTTATTTTTTATTTCTGAAATTGTTGCTTTACCAACACCGTATTCTTGAGCTAAACTTGCTCCACTAGAACAACTTTTCAATCGCTTTATTATAGTAAGTTTATCCGACACACTTTGAACAACGCGTTTCCTTTTTGAAGACATTGCAACAGAACTGTCTCGAACCAAACGTCACAACAAACAGCACAACAGCACTACGATCTGTTCCCGGCAAAGGCTCACAAGCCACTGACTAGTGACTACACTACGAGCGCCGAGTCACGTAGGCTGTAGGCGGCAGACGTATTTAAGCGCTGCATACAGTGAACGACACCGGCGCAGCGGGAATTTCGGTTGGCGCGCGAATTTGAATTACGTACTTGAGAATCACGTTCAAAATATGAATTACAGTACATACATATTAGGGCGTTCGGATAACCGACGGTTCGGATGACCGACGTTCGGATAATCGGCGCTCTACTGTATATACATTTAATTTATACAAGCCATTAATAAGCTTTAAATAATTTGTGTAAGTTTGATTTTGAAAAAAATGTTCTGTGGTGACATGGAATAATAATATTGTTGCTTTCCAAAACTGTCAAAGGTCGGTCCAACTGCAAAAAAATTTGACTAAGAAAATAGTTCTGTAATTGAAGAAGAATTATATTGTTTCCTTATGAGAATAAATAATGATTTTTATTTCCATTTATAATAAACATGTACAATATCAAGAATGATTAAACGAGTGTGTTTGTTTCAGTATGAGCTAGTGTGCCACCACGACATCTACCCCACAATAGGCCTTGCCGCTCTCAATACAGGCGGCCCTGTAGGTGTGTATATGTTCGGGATTATAAATGACAGGTAACTCCCTAAGTAAGGTCATTGTATATTTCACAGTACGTCCTATGTACTTGTTTTTACAATGAATTAAGTAAATTTACAAAATGCTTTCAATAAATTAAACTAATTATTAATTATTGCAGTAATTTTGCAGTTTATTATTATCCGTGTTTGAGGATAAAGAATTACCAAAGTACTTTTTATTTAATATTTTCTAATAAAATAATGAAGATGGCTAACTAGCCAAGTTGTATGTATTATTATTATTTATTGCATCTACACCCTGATGGATTACTCAATGTATTCTGATTCATTTTGAGCGTGTTTCTGATCTTCCACACTTTTCTCCTTTTCTCTCCATGGATTTGTTTTCTCACCTACACCCACTTTGTTCCTGCTTTCTTTGGACTATCATTCTCTGATTTCATTTTCCACTTCAGTATTTTATTTTTCGAAGTGATTCTGATTTCTAAAATCTACCCTATTAATGAAAATGAATTAATTATACATCATAATAATGTTTATATTTTGTAATTTTATTATGTTTATATTTTACACTTGTACGCAGATGACTTGCAGATATATCACCACTTTTCAATTACTGACTTGGTCAGATGTGTATTTCTTATGAACTCCGACATACAAGCTATTAGCTCTTGGACCCTCCGCCATGGATTGAAACTGAATGAAAATAAAACCCAAGTCATAATAATTGGTTACAGCAAACTTCTTAACAAACTTAACTTCAATGACATCCCGAAACTTATTCTCAACAACCAGGCACTTGAATACAGCGACAAAGTACGTAACCTTCGACTCACTATTACTAGGACCTTGGGATGGGCTGAACAGGTAACTGAAATTTGTAACAGAGTGTTTGCAGGCATACACAGTTTGAAACGGTTTGCACTTTACTTACCACTGAATGTCAAAGTGTTGCTAGTAAGGGCTCTAGTTCTCACTCACTTTAATTATTGTGACGTCGTGATTAATGACATGTCTGCCGAGCTCTCTGAGAGACTTCAACGTGCACAAAATTACTGCATCAGATTAATATTTCATCTTTCAAGAAGAGATCATGTAACCCAATTCTATGATCAACTTTCTTTACTAAAAATTAAGGGGCTCTATGAATTTCACACCATTTATTTCTTACTCAAGGTATTCCATACGAAGTCTCCTAAATATCTGTATGATAACTTCAAGTTTTTGTCTCATGTTAGTGCCCGGGAAACACACAGGGGTGCTTCGCTTCTTTGTATTCCTACTCATAGAACTTCAATATTTAATAAATCGTTTACCGTAAATTCTTGCCGTCTGTGGAATTCCCTTCCAGATGGTATGAGGAACATTGATAACTGTTATCGCTTCAGGGCGGAGGTAAAAGCCTTTCTCCTGCGGGTCCGATGATAACCGGTAGTGTTTGGCAAGCATCTGGAGGATACGTATGAATGTGGTTTGTACGTTTTTTTTCTTTTTTCTTTTAGTTTTATGATTTACTATTAAGTTAATAAATGTGTGAAAGAGAGTGTGATCCAGTTGAAGAGAGCGTGTGTGAGGGTGTAAGTGGAATTTCATAATCTTATTTTATTTCTAAGTCTGTTAATTTATTTTATACTTGTAATTACATATATCATTTCACTATGGTTATTCATATTATTTACTTTAAAATAGTTTTTTTGTATTATAATAGTTATTGTTACTTTTATTCAGTTGCAATTACTGTATTTAAAAACAAAACTGTTATAATTGTAATTATTTTTGTATCAGGTTAAGTGGAAGAAGGGACTTTCTAGTCCCAACTTCGCCTGGTTAAATAAAGACGTATTTCATTTCATTCTGGTTACAGATTTGGAAGGAGATTATCATTTTTTGTTTGCTTGGCTACTCTAATATTTGGAAACCTGACAAGTGCCTTCATGCCAAACTTTTGGCTTTGGGCTGTCTGCAGATTCATCGTGGGCCTTACTATTCCAGCCATCTACCAGATTCCTTTCATAATTTGTTAGTACAACTTAGATTTATCATTATTTCATTGTACTTTCAGTATTAGTGATTTTGGATTCAAAAGATGGCATCTCTGAAAATTGACACTACACTTATTCGTTTATATATCTCCTTGATTACTGTAGTAGAATATTTTAAAGGTATAACCACAACCGGAAGGTGCTCTAATTCCTCCTTTAAGGCTGATAAGTAATATAAGTAAAAATTAAAAAAAAACATGATGTATCAAAATTAAGTAATGTTTGTTTGGAACATTAAATATTCATACCCAATTTTTTTTTACTCTACGATATTTAGCAGGGTGACAACTCATCTGTGAATAAGCCAGAAATTTGGGCTACTGTAATTTCCTTTCATTAATACTGAAATCCTAAGGCTAGTGCCCCAAATGTAACCTGTACATTTATAGCAGGGATTTTTTTTTTTTCATTATTTGCCGTTCTTTAATTTATTTTCAATTTTTCTTGTTCATTTATTTTACTCTCTAAATACTTATTTTCAATTCGACTTAATCTCATTTATCTAATTTGTAAATCCCAATTCTTATGAATCTCTGATTAAGAGTCTTTGATCAAACATTATTTTTTGAATAAAATTGTTAGTATCCATGTAAGTAATAAATGTGCTATGGGAAACAATTCTAAAAAATTTCTTTATGGAGATATGGTTACCCAAAGTAACTAATTTGGCCTTTTTGGTGCATAACTCATGAACAAACTGTGTGATATATTTTATTAACATTTTAGAATATAGTGCACAAAAGGTACTAACCAACCTAATACAGTAGAGCCTCGTTATCCAACATGCTGTTATTCGACATTCCGTTTTAACTGACATACCCGTTCCGAAATCGTCACCGTAAAAAACATCTGATTTTCCGAGATAGTCGGAACCGGAACTGACTTTTATACAATGAAAATCGGTTAATTTGTTATAGAATTTGATTTTGTACATGTACTGTATTACGTGAATTACGTAACAATGCAATACAGCAATAATTAACCGTATTTTTGGTTAATTATTGCTGTCAGCTACTGTAATTACTATAATGGTCAGCTACTGTATTTTTGAATGAGCAGAAACAGTAAGTTTGTTGCTGACTGTCCGACCTTACATTCAGTTTTAGCGCGGGCTGTAGTGTGTGAGCGGAGCATACACTACTTTAAGAAATGTATTTTTAGACTCATGTATAAAGTTCATTTATAATTTTGAAATTTAGTATATTTTGGTCATTTATTTTTAATTTTAGGTATTGTTAAATAACTGTATTTTGCAACATATGCATTATATTGTACTGAAATTTTATTACGTTGTATTTCTTACTGTTATCAGTTTTATTTTGTGTTTTATAACCTAAATTAATGATTGTTTAAACAGTACTAAAGTGTTAATTCTTAGTAAAATATATTGAAGTAATTAGTTGTACAAAAATTAGGTTTTTATTGCGATTCCCTGTTATCCGACATTTTCACTTATCCAACGTCATCACGGCTCGTATACGTCGGTTAAGCGAGGTTCTACTGTATATAGTAAATCTACAAAACATTTTTTTTAAATGTTACCATTATTTTTCTATAAATGATATTTGTTTAAATGTTGAGTTGAAATTTGTACAGTCATCTTTGACCAAAAAAGTAAATTAATAATATATATAAAATTTATTGCTAGAGTGTACTATAAATTAGGGAGTTATGTCCTTCTGTCGAATTTGCATGGTGGGGCAGGCAGGGGCTATGAGGGGGAGAGAGGATAGGGGAATACACTGCTTGTTCATTAGTGAGTCAGGATCTTTACTATTCTTAGCGGCAGTTGCGATAAAATCTAGAACTAAATTCCTTAAGAGCGCTAATTGAGCGCCTTGACGAACACCCTTAACGGCTGAAACTCACATTAATTGCTTTTCGGTAAAACCTTATTTTTATTTATGTACTTAAAATTTAATCATTTTTTCTCATTAAGGCGTTAGATGCAAGAATAGTTGGTAGTTCAATTTATTAAACTGTGATTTTGTTTCATACAAGTAAACAACATTGCACAAAGTTATTACAATCCATGCGGAGGGCGTTATTGTAAAGTACCATATAGATTTTATTTTGTAAAGTTACTGAGTAAAGTAAATTTGAATTTAAAATTAAAATTCTGGGAAGCTGTTTAAAGTATTATTTACTTTAAAATATTTTCATAAGGTGTATCAATCTTCTATATATCTATATTGAATTATTGTTTCAGCATTAGAGTTGGTTGGACCCAATTATCGTTCATTTGTCACGGTTATGACATGTCTCTTCTACACATTGGGACTTGTTTTCCTTGCTGGAGTCACTTACTTAGTGCGTGACTGGGTTCATCTTTCTATCGTTACTTCACTGCCATTTCTGCTCTATTATATTTATTGGTGGTAAGTGTTTCTTACTTTTTAAAACTAAAGTGGTATCACTTTAATTTATTAGTGATTTTACAACCATTTGCTTTTTAGTTATGTTTACTGAGTTATAACTACAGCTGACTCAAAATTACATTTTTATACTTAAATAAATATTATTACTGTTATATGTAATAATATTTATAAAATAATTTTTATTTTATAATTTGAATGTCTTCTTCATTTAAGTAAAGTCTGAATAAATAGAAAAAAAGAAAAAAAAACAGCCAGATAAAAAAACTGATTCCTCTTCTTATTATCAGTAAAAAACTGTGTTGTTCCATGCACTTATATAAAAACATTGATCTCGTCAACTTCTATCCCCTTGATGAACACCGTTTATATTTGTTTTATAACAGAGGTTGGCCCTATACCATTATGCCACTGACCAGTGCCATTGTTAAGTAATATAGAAAAATGTACCAGCTGCAGCTTCATTCTAACTGATAATCCTTAGCGTTGTATCAAAAGAGCCGCATAGCTAAGGGGCTAAGGCGATGGCTTACCACACAATTGGTCTGGGTTCGAATCCCAATAAGACTACTACTAGATTTTACCACTGCTCCGATGGTTCGGAAGTCAAGTTGAGCCATTGATCACTAGGTTAAGTGTTAAGGAGGGCTTATAGTCCTAACTTCGCCTGGTAAAATAAGATGATCTTTGACTTTTTTTAGCCACAGTACAACACCATAGACCGCTTGTCTGATTCAACTCTTAAGGTGTCTCGTTATTTTTGCATTATTAGGCGATGACATAATATTACGTCATATGGCATTCCATTCATAAATTTATAAGTAAAGCTGGATAGACTGAAAAGTGTTGTATGTTTTGTAGTTGACAAATATAGTTGATGTTCTTTCTCTCTTTAGATGTTGACTTGAAGGGAAAGACTCTTTGTACGATATATCGGCCCCTGATCGAACTAGTGTTTTAAAAATCTAAAGCTTTATAATTGAGATTAATAGTTTATGAAATGTTGCTTGTTATTCAGCATTACAGAGTTTAAAATATGTTATTGGTTACGAATTAGGATAAGTCTGAGTATTTATGTATTTATTGATGTTTGTTCGAGTATTTATGTATTTATTGATGTTTGTTCGAGTTATACTATTTCATGTTATATTTATTATATAGTCTTGTGTTTTCTTTTTTGCTTTCTGTCATTTGTTATATCGATGTGTAAATTGTTAATCTAATTAAACACGCCATTTTTATGATGAATAATGCGTGTATTGTGGAACTGTTGGACTGAGAGATAATAAACTGCATGTGCATATTAGGGTGTTTCAAAAAGAATCATCCGATTTAAAAAATTTATTGCTATTCATCTATAAGTCCGATTTGATAGAACAATGTACTGTCAGTAAGAGGAAGCTCTCAAGTTTTGAGTGTTTTCCGATAGGTAGCAGTAGCACGCTTCTGTCAACGCCCAGCTCAGTTATTGACAAAATGGCATCTAAACAACAGAAGGCTTTTTGTGTTATACGGTTTGCTAGATGTGAGTCTGTGATTACCGTGCAACGTGAATTTCGTACCACATATGGTGCTGATCCTCCTACAGCCCAGAGCATAAGAAGATGGTATAAGCAATTTACTGATACAGGCTGTCTCTGTAAAGCAAAATCATCGGGTCGTCCACGTGTGTCCAATGAAGACGTGGAGCGCATCCGCGACAGTTTCGCCCGTAGCCCGCAAAAATCCACTCGCCGTGCTGGTAGGGAACTTAACATTCCTTCAACATCAGTATGGCGTGTTTTACGCCGACGTTTACATTTGAAACCATACAGGATTCAATTACTACAAGCTTTGCATGAAGGTGATAAACAACAACGTGTTCAGTTTTGTGAGTTTATCCTAAGCCAGATGGCAGTTGACGATGATTTGGTAACACGCATGGTGTTTAGTGACGAGGCAACTTTCCATTTGAGTGGAAAAGTGAACCGTCACAATGTGAGAATATGGGGAACCGAGCAACCACATCACATCGTACAGCATGAGCGAGATTCCCCAAAACTTAATGTTTTCTGTGCAATCTCACGGAATAAAGTGTACGGTTCCTTTTTCTTTCAAGAGAACACTGTTACGGGATTGACATATCTCGATATGTTAGAAAACTATCTCTTCCCTCAGTTAGAAACAGATTCCAATGACTTCGTGTACCAGCAGGACGGTGCCCCACCACACTGGAATCTTCATGTGAGAGAGTTTTTAAATGGTAGGCTTCCTCAAAGATGGATCGGTCGTACTGGACCTAACGATTCCGCGTTACATCACTGGCCTCCAAGGTCACCGGACCTTACTGTTTGCGACTTCTTTTTGTGGGGATTTGTGAAAGACATTGTTTATATCCCTCCCCTTCCAACAACATTGGTTGAACTAAGGAACCGCATTAGAGCAGCCATCGAATCTATCACTCAAGAAATGCTAGCTAAGGTGTGGGACGAATTTGAGTATCGCATAGACATATGCCGTGCATCTCAAGGGGGCCATATTGAGCACCTGTAAATGGTATGTAAAAAAAAACTTTATTTTAACTATGTAAAAAAACTTTATTAGTTATCCTTTAATATAAAATTAACCTCATGTCCATATTATTATTAGTATTGAAATTATAAACCTACAAAATCGGATGATTCTTTTTGAAACACCCTGTAAATATTATAATATTAATGCTGCAATGTAATTGGTGTTGTTGCTGTTTTGTAGCATTGTAAAATATATAAATAAAATAAAATATAAAATAGGCTGAATTTTTATTTTGACGCCTGCACATCTTATTGAAATTAGTATTCTTTGACTTTTAAGCTATTTACTGCAGTTAATTCTGTAATTATTTCACCTCAACTCAGTCACAGTTCTTCATGTGATCTGTTCATAGCTGAACCCTTAACCACTTGGCAATAATTTTTCAGTATGATACTTCTTATTTTAATATAAGAACCTTCTACTCGAATCTCTGTAACTGGAGTACAGCCTTGTTGTAATGTGAAACTTAAATACTATTTTATTTTCAAACAGGTTTCTTCCTGAGTCACCGAGATGGCTTCTAGCCAAGGGCAGACTAGAAGAAGCATCAAAAATTCTTGAGACTCTAGCTAGTGTAAATAAAAGAGATTTACCAGATTCTTTCAAACTAAAATTAAAGGTAGCTAAAAAAGTTTTTACCAAGTAGTTAGCTTGAATGTTTGCTGTCATCACCTAATGGTCTTTCACCACTTTTTTAATTTTTTTTTACCCAAGCACCTTAAAATCATTTGGTTTTATTAGTTACTTTTTGCTATTAAACAATCCTTATCAAGTTTAGAAAATATCAAGACAGTAATCTGTATAATTTGTAAAATATTAAGATATAGAACTATTATTTTAGTTACAAGTAATGTTTTTTTTCAGTATGGTACATAACCAATTTTCATGATTTAGTAATGTGATTATGTACTTTGAAAGAATAAATAGTAGCACATTTCTTCATTTATTTGTATCAAGGTGTTATTTATATTATTTTCTTGTAAAGATATAAGTTGTGTTGTGTTGAAGCAACGGATGATGCTACAGAGAACTCGTAGTGAGGAAAGAAGGCTACAAAAAGGACCTGGGGTAGGAGCCCTCTTCAGGACTCCTAACATGAGGCTGAAAACAATTCTTATCACACTAAACTGGTGAGATACATTTTATTAAAGCTTCTCTTTCTTTAACATTTAGCAATCATAATATACCAAATCCGAAAACAACATACTCACTCATCACCAAATCTCTGGAACCACTGAAAATAAATTTGGAGAAAAGTTTGCTTTTGTATCATAGAGAACCAATGAGACAGTATTTCTCGAAATTCCATTCCTAGGGGTTAGAAAAATAACCTCAATGTTCCCTTTTTCCTATAAGAGTAACATTGGCATTAATTTAATAATTTATTTTGAATAGATGATACAAAAAACATAAAAATTATACAAAAGCTTGACTATTATATTATGGTTTTAATTATGAAATGTTAAAGGTAATTTCTAACTTTGACATGATTGCACCAACTCTGACGCAAATATTCCTAAAGTAGATCTATATAACTTTAATATCTAGTATAATGCCAGCAGAGGGTAAAGGGTAATCAAGCGTAGAGAACCACCCCGTAGCGAAGTAAGGGCTGTCGGCTAGTTTATATATATTAAAGACCAAACTGTCAAAATATCTGTTAATATAGAATGCAGTTTACTCAATATTTTACATAAACTAGTAATTTCTATCCATTTATTATATGAATAATTAAAGCTGTACCCTAAGAGTAAACAGTAGGAAGGTCTCAAATTACCTCATATGTGGATGCTCAGTGGAAAAATTGACAGTTAGAGAAAAAGTGATTGATCTAGAGAAAAATGTTCAGTTCTCTTAGATTCCATAATGAAGATACTAATGCATTAGGATGGATACTTCTCACTTGAAGCTGCAGGTTCTTCTTTGCAATAACAATCTAAATAAAATCTTCATTACAAAGTACAAATATTGATCTCCTGTAACAAAGCTATATCCCGGTTTCTTAACCATTAAACTCCTGCTTTCCCGATTCAATGAAGACCAACTTATTTCCCCCTGAAAAGAACGCAATGGGCACTCATTAATTATGTGATCCATAATTTGAACTTTGACTCCACAATCACAGTCATGACTGATAATTCTCATACTAATAATTGACTTGTACCCTTGATTATATACCCCTTGATAATTTTGTTTGTTAGTGAGGCCCGCAACCACAGCTGGTTTAAACTGTATTACGTTTACCTGGAACTACACTAGCGATCCACAATGAACCACAAAAAAGGTGATATTTTGAAACACAAAATTTAACATTGGATGGGAAATCTATTTGTGAATAAAATCAATACTTGTACTAATATATACAATACAATACAATATTCTTTATTTTACAAATTCATGGAGAATTCCAAATGCGTCACAAACAATAATAAATTATTACAATTAAAACTGTATAGTTCAAGTCAGATCAGTCATTGATTGATATTCCAAGTCCTCCAGTTTAAAAATTCATCAATTGTGTAAAGAGGACGTTGAAGGAGCCATCTTTTCAGTGTATTCTTGAGGTTCCTTTGGTTTTTTATGTCTGCGGGTAAGGCGTTGTAAAGCTTTGCACCCATATAGGAAGGCTTCTCTTCATATAGTCTTGAATGGTGTCCTGGTAGATTAAAGTCTGCTGCTCGCCGGTTGTTGTATGTATGTAAGTCACTGCCTCTGGTAAAATTGTTCAAGTGGGCATACAATATTGATTCTAAAATATACAGAGACACAACGGTAAGGATTGAAAGGTCAACAAATGCTGTCCTACAGCTGTCTCTTGGTTGCAATCCTGTCAGTGTTCTGATACATTTTTTCTGCAGAACCAGGGGTCTTTGTAAATTTGCTGCACTTGATTTATCCCAAATAAGACCATAGCGGAGGTGTGCTTCAAATAATGCGTAGTATGCAGTGAGTGTTACTGTGATGTCACTTATTGATTTAATCCGGCGGATGACATATAATCCAGAGCTTAATTTACCACAGAGGCTGTCTACATGCGATGTCCACTTCAATCCAGTGTCAATTACTATCCCCAGATATTTAGCTTCCTCCACACTATCAATGTTTGGTAATGCTCCCACTTCATCCTTCCTTCTTCCAAAGACCAGCTGTTTGGTCTTAGCTTCATTTATTATCAAGTTATTGTTGTAGCAATACTGGACAGCCATATTCATTGCGATGTATGCTGAAACATTGAGCTGTTCAGGATTTTTATTAGCTAGAAGTAAAGCCGTATCATCTGCATACATGACCGCACTAGAAAATTCTTCCAAGTATCCAGTAAGATCATTTGTAAAAAGTACAAATAGGACGGGCCTCAGGACTGAGCCTTGAGGCACACCTCTAGTTATTGGTAAGGAACTAGATCTAACTGTACTGGATGTTCTACTGTCTGTATGTACCAAGTCAACAACCTGGCGCCTGCCTGTCATATAACTGTTAAACCATCTTGCTGTAGTCCCGACAATTCCAAACGCTTCCAACTTATTGTCTATATGTACACATACAGTATGTGTTTTGTGTAGGTGATTGTACTTAATATTATTTAAAGAAATATAATTTAAGGTATAGGTTTACATCCAGTTAATGAATTAATTACAGTTGTTTGCAGACATAATGTAAAGTTTATGCCAATGATTGTTATGTACACAGGTTTGCCAATGAGATGGTTTACGTAGGGTTGAGCTACTATGGGCCAGCCCTAGGAAGTGACCAATATCTCAGCTTCCTACTGTCATCGCTAGTCGAAATACCCAGTTACTTGGCGTGCTGGGTCGTGATGGATCGCTGGGGCCGGCGATGGCCTCTCTCCATATCCATGGTGGTCAGTGGCATCAGCTGCATCGTTACCGTTCTTCTACCCTCAGGTTTGTCCTATTAAATATTCCCAGTCAGTAAAAAAGCAGCAAGATGAATAGATAGGAATTAATAACTAATTTATATGGGCTAAAATTATAAAAAATGAAGTCATAAAAAACATCAGCTACATAAGAATACGTCAGAAAAACAAGCATATTTGTTAAAACTCTGACACATTGAGGTAATCTAAATAAAACTAATGTTAAGCTGATAAATAACCAAATATGATCAAAGAAAACAGCTGGCATGAGTCTTTGCATCTGCTGCTGTGTAAGTAACTGAAATATTTACACACATTATAGTAAATAATATGAGAATTGTAATAAGAATTTGTCGTAGAGAAAACTAATTTAATAGGAAAGTTGTGATTCCAGCTCTAGAGGAATAAATATGTTATTATAAATTATTTCATAGTGTGTTAGCTTTTGAAAAATGTCCATTGGAAATCTGAGACTTGGCAACAGCAAGTAAGCACTATTAGAAATGAATACAAGATTTAACATGCTATCAGTGGTTAACCAATAAGTTGAAAAAGTGAAAATTCAATCCGAGATAAAGGATCGACTTAAGTGTTGTTCTTACAATAGAGTGCTTAGTTCAACAAAGTGGAAGCCAGTTGTCGCAGAGATTTGACTGACTACTTATTTAACCAACGACAAATATGCTATGGCTGAGGACTTCCATACTTAACCCTCCAACTGATGACCAACGGCATAGCCGTTCATTAAACTATTTGTAAACTGATAAAGACGGCACAGCCGTCGGTAATTTTTCCACTGTTATTTTATGCAAGTGGCTTAAAATAGATAAAAGTAACTTAAACCAGTGTGATCCCCTGTTCATAAAGAACAGTTTCATATCATATAGTCTATATTTGCAAAATATTCTAACAGCTTATTTCGATTTTCAAAGGCCATGCACCTGTCTTGGCTGTCGGTGCGCGCAACTCTCTCGGCTGTCAGCGCGCACATCCGAGCGCACATCGCACACAAAGGCTTGTTACTACGCAGCTTACAGTTGTGTTTTGTGTTGTGTTTACTGTTTATTTAGTGTGCTAATGTTGTAAAGTGGGTGACCCGTGCAATTCAAGTGATGTACGCGATATATTGTTTGATGAAAACGTTAGTAGTGATGACGAAAGATACATATCAGCAATTGAAATACCGGACAGTGCCACATTGTTAGATTACTCATCGGGAAGTGATGACAATTATGAACCTACGCAGTCTGATGACGAAAGTGAAAGCAGTTGTTCAGAATCTGGAATACCTCTTAGCCAACGGATTCCTCAAACACCGATATGGATTCGTGTTTTGCCGCCGAAACCAGAGCTAAACATTGAAGACGAATTCATGGTACGTAATCCTGGGATAAGAAACTGTCCCCCCAGAAATTCAAGCCCTATTGAATATTTTTATTTATTCTTTACTAATTTTATTTGGGAACTGTTAGTAAAAGAAACAAATAAATACTGTAATGATGAATTGCAAAAGAAGAGGGATTCAAACTCATTGAAAATGTTTTCTAGGTTACAAAAATGGCAAGATGTTACTGTCAACCAAATTAAAAAGTTTATAGCAATTGTTTTGAATATGGGTTTGATAAGGGAGAAGAATATTGAAAATTACTGGAGCAAAAAAACTAATAGGTATATACCATTTTTTTCTAATACAATACCAATAAACAGATTCCAAATTATAAATTCAATGTTCCACTTGGACTCAAAACAGGCGGCTCAACGCAATGATCCTAATTATGATCCCTGGTATAAAATTAGAACTTTTTATGACTATATAAATAATAAATTCAAGGAATTTTTGTACCCTACCAAAATTTGTCTATTGATGAATCCCTTATTGGCATGAAAAATAGATGTGTGTTCATAAACTAAATGCCTAAAAAGAAACATGCTAGGTTTGGGATTAAAAAATTTGAACTATGCGATAGTGCAACTAATTATGTTTTGAATGTGGCTTTGTACAGTGGGAAGCATTTTCTTGCTGCAGGTAATGAGCCTTTTACTGAAAAGGTGGTAATGGACCAGCTATCTTCTTGCAGTCTGCTAAATAAAGGTTACCATATCTTTACGGATAATTTTTACACAAAGTTGCCTCTTGCCGATAAACTGTGCAGTATTAAAACCTTTATAACGGGAACTGTGAACAAGAACACTAAGGGCCTTTCAAAAGAGGTTGTACAGGCCAAGCTTGGTGTCCAGGAGAGCATTTATTATAGAAAAAATAAAACTCTGTTGGTAGGGTATAAACAAAAAAGAACACAGAAAACCTGTATACTTATTGACAACAGGTTATCACGCTGAAGATATCAATGTGACAAGTAGAAAGGGACAACGTGCTATCAAACCCTTTGTAATAAATCAGTATAATTTGAATATGGGAGGGGTTGACTGCAGTGACAAGAGCATCTATCATCTTTCTTGTGCATGAACCACAAAGAAGTATTGGAAGAAAATCTTTTTCAACCTTCTCGATATTGCTGTATTTAATTCATATCTTTTATATTATAGAAATACTGATTCTCCTATTTCTAGGGAAGATTTTGTAGATAGTATAATTGTAGCATTAGCAAGTCAAGAAGATGTACCACATGTACCAAATGAAAAGGGAGATCGTGGCCATTTACTTGAACATTTACCTGGGAAAAACGAACGGATTTGTGTTGTTTGTGCCAAAGACCCAATTGTAAAAAGAAAAAAAAGTGTATTCTGGTGTCCTAGCTGCAACTGTGGTATACATCCCACATGTTATCATAAGTTGGAGCACTATCCTAGGGCTACACATTCTGGGAGAAGGAAAAGGGCAGAATCTAGTGATTCGGACTAAAAAAAGTTGTACATAGTTTTAGTTTTTATGAAAAAACAAGGAATCTGTTTTAAATAAGTGTATATATGTAATAACATTTTTTATTCATCATAAAATTGTGCATATTTAGTGTATTTGAAGTATATTTTTTGCTCAAGTGGTAAAAAAGTTAAAAACATAGAAACTTGAAAAAAAAGTTATTTTACAAACTTTCTTTTTCAACTTGATGTGAAAAATTTCTGAACAGAGGTAAGTTCAATTTTTATATATTTATGTATATCTACGGTTTATAACAAAGAAAATGATATGTATAACATAATACTTAGCTTGTAGGATGTATTTTTAAATAATTGTTGAAAATAATGATGCGCATGGCTATAAAATGGCTTATCATTCTGGAAGTTTACTACTATCAGTTGGAGGGTTAAAGAAGGAAGTTTGTAGTGGTATATTAACCTCCAACTGATGTTTAAATCAATTTTCAGTGATTTTAGGCGTTTTGCAAGGTTAGCTTTAATAATTAAACAAAACACAAAAAAAATACAAAAACTCTCATGCTCTATAAGGTAATAGAAAATGTAGAAACATGCCAGTAATTTAAAAAAATCCAGGCTTCATAAAAGTTTGAAAGAATTTTTTTGTTTTTTTTTACATTTGAGCACTATGAATAGTCAAACAATACAGGTAAATTAAAAATCCAAAATATACAAAATGTTATTGTGAATAAAACCATATCACACATGCATTTTTAGAAAACAAAAAATAAATAAGTTGAAAACAAAAATAGTGCATAAGTAAAATATTGTCCAATTATGTACAAAATGTTTTTACACATTGCTTGAGGAAAAATAAGGCCATAAATATTAACTCTAGCGTAAGTGATAAGAGAAACAAATGCTAAATAGGTAATAGAATTACAAAACTGTAAAGTAAAAAAAATATGATATATTTCCATATTTGCAGAACACTACAAATTTTCAATGTCACTTTCTACTAACTATCATCTAAACAACGTCTAACAGCACTAAACCTACTAAGGTCACTCATGATAAAAGCTAAAATTAACAATACAAAACTATAACTACCATAACCTACAACACATTTATTTACGATGAAAATAACACATCAAAACAATACTGCCAGTCAACTAGTGCTTACGCTCAGCGAATACAAACAGCTGATTATATCTCATATCAGTCCAAAGCCTATGAATAGTGCTTCAATTTAGACAAGTGGAAAGAGAAATCTAGCGATTTTTGCACATAAAGTTTCGCCATAATTATGGAAAATCGAATGTATCGCACAGTGTGATAGCGTCAGTTGAAGGGTTAAGAATCACTTAAATTTCACAGTTAATGTAATTCGCTAAATTGGGGCTCTATGAATTAAATTTAGATTTTATTGGTTTTATTTTATTTTATTTATTTTTATTTTTTATATTTATATAATTTATTTTATAATTATATTTTATTTCATCCACTACATGTAAACTTTAATACTCTTGTTAGTTTATAAATCTCTTTAAATTGTTTCATTTTGCAGAAGCAGTAACTGAAACACTAGTACTGTTTCTTCTGTCCAAATTTACAATATCTGCTTCATTCTTGATCATCTATCCCTTCACTGGAGAGCTGTATCCCACCCAACTGAGAGGAGTTGGCATTGGATTCTCTGCGTACATCAGTGGGCTTGGATTGATCATAATTCCTTTCATCACATATCTTGTAGGTATATGATCTAAATGTATCTTGTATATGACCTTACAAACTAGAAGTAATCATATATTTTATTCTAATTAACCTTTTTGAGACCAGTCTTAAATACATAAGACTAGCCAGAAATACACATGTTTAAGGATTCTGCAGACCCTCAGAAAAAAAGCTAATTTTGATAACCATATATAATATTTTTTTATTCGATAGAATATAAAATGGGCTTTAGGATTAAATGAATTTTTTGCTGGAAATGTGCAGGTTAACTGTATAAGTGTGATGGGTACTTACATATTTTTTTCTACGGAAAGTGTTTCTAAACAACTACGAAAAGTTTTATTAAGGAGAAAATTTGTTACTAGGAATCCTTATACATAATATGTGATTTTTTTTTTGTTCAACGCAACTCCTCCCTTATTTCTTGATTAATTTTAACATTGTGTTGTCAAAAAAATTGCCCTTTTTAGAGTTGTGCAATAAGGTCTTAATTGTTTTATATTTTTACCCTGAAGGGCACAGGAAGCCCTGGAGTACGTTTTTTTTGGCCACAGAGGGATTTAAATTAGTCAAATTTAAATATATTGTGAGCAAAATACTTTTAAAAATGGGTAATTTCTGTTATATCAGAAACTGGTCTCAAAGCGGTTAATGAAGTCATAAAATATTGACCTTTACATTAAGCAATTACAGCTTATATGATATGTGTTATCTATAATGTTAGAGACATTATTTATGATATTTTGTAGCAAGCCTTAGTTGGAGAGTTTTGAGACATACATTATATTTTGTTTTAGTATGTTCACAAAGAAGTAGACTATCATATAATATACAAAAATAAACAAATTTTCTTTCTTTTATCTTATATTTTTATAAAAACAAAGAGTGGGTTATGGTCAAGAAGGTTTTAAGGTTAAGTGTAATAATAAGGCACTAACTACCTTTTTTTAAAAATATTTTTCATAAATAAAGAAAACTTCTATCTATTCCTAGCAAATAGTGCTTTATTAATAAAATTAGAGATTAGGTTAAAGGGAAGTATGCTAGAACTAATAAAACTCTTATTAGCTTAGCGTTGTAATATGGCAATGGCATGTTAAATCGTGAATGAATGCACTAAACCATTGGTGTTGAAATAGACACCGTTCTAAGGCATTGTACCAGAAAAAGCACTGAGGTTTGAATCCAGCTCAGGCTGGTCCTTTTTTATGTGCAACTGTTTGAAGCACCACTATCGGCGCAGAAATTATATGTACTTAAGTTTAAAAGTTGTTTCCTGAGAAACTAAAATACTTAAGAAAAATCCAATTACACCATCGTTTTCCTCGTCTAATTGTTCTTTATGATTTATTTTTGTAATAGTCTAATATATTATAAGTTTTAATAATGATTGTCCTAGTTAGAACAAACACTCCGGAATTTTAACTAGTTTTCACTATGCATCAACTTTACACTTTTATTACTGAAAAATCAGGAAATGTATCAGATTTATATCTTATATGTTGTTAACAGAAGTGTTTTCTGAATTTCAGAATTTTATTTTTTTAAGAAAAAATGTTTTATTAATTTCCTGAAACAACTTTATCTTGGCTTCTAGAGGTCCGTAAATTAATTACTTGGTCATATTGTAATCTTTATGAAATGTATAGTTACGATACATTACTTTTATATCCGTAATTAAATGCAGTGATTTTATATTGATTAATTAATGGGTATTCTTGAATAGTTTCACTTCTAATGATTGCAGGGCTCAGATCACTTGATATTACCCCTGGTCATCATGGGTGTAGTGTCAGTAATTGGGGGACTCACCAGTTTGCGGCTGCCTGAGACCCTGCATCATCGTCTGCCACAAACCGTAGATGAAGGAGAGGCCTTTGGAAAGGACTGGTCCCTTGCTGAGTGCTTCCGCTGTGCTCCACAGCCGTATGTTTTACTTTCTTGCAACAATTATATATTCTTGCCCTAGCTATTAATAAATAGCTCTTACTCAGGGACAGTCAACCTTAGTTAGTAACAATAACTACACTCGTTCATCAACACTCATCACTCCCTATATTCCTCCATAACTCTATGATTGGTGATATACTAATGAATGAATAGTTCTGAAGTAGTTAAATTGCAAATTGTATATTTGTACTAATATCTTGTGGAGTTAAGGTTGGCCTACTTAAAGGTAAAATGCCGAAAAATTTAAGAATCCATTACCCCTATCCATACCCTAGTGTAACCCATTAGCAACAACTTTTGAGCAGTGTTAGTCCTGTGATTAGCATTGTTTAAATAGTGAATAAACACAGCAAACAATCAGTTGAATTGTTGAGAGACATTTTCATTAGAGAGCACTACCTGTTGTAAGCAGAACCAGTGGCAAAAAGAAGAACTATAGCCATATATTAAGAAATCGCAGTACAAAATTCTCCCATTAAGAGCTCTAGCTATTCTAAACCAGTTTTAGTCCAAACCGAGCCTCGGTGGTCTAGTGGTTAAAGTCGTTGTTTTCTCTGGTCAGGGAGACGGCGTGGCCTAGGTACGAATCCCATTTTGGGCGCAAAAAGATGACTTGTGCAATTGCATTAGAATCGTTCTTCCACGGGTTCAGGCCTACACAGCCCGACGAGCCTCAGGCTTGTATGTTAAATAACGGTGTGGCAACATGACAGAATAGCAGTAGGATGATTCTAATGTAATGTTGACTGTGTAGTCATCAGCATCAGTCACCGCAACAGTTTTGCTCATTTTTAGCTTGTTATTCAAGTACTTGCCATTACGATTATTTATTATTTTTTAAATTAATTATGTCACCAATGAGTTAATTTGATAAATGCCAGATCATTAGATACTATAGAGCTCGTAAACAAACAAAAAAACTAAACATTTATCAGTGTTCCTTACATCACAATAACTACTAAGGTCATTAGAAAAATTTTTCAAAACAGTAAATTATACACTCAGTTGTAAAACAAAAAAGCTAAACTTTTTATTTAATTAACAAACTATCCAATAAAGAAAATAAACATGAACAATCTGGAATATATAAAATAAAATGCTCGGAATGCAATTCTTTTTAACTAAGACAAACTGTCAGAACATTTAATTCACGCTACAAAGAACATATACAAGCCATTAGAACTAACAACCCAACATCAATGAAATCAAATTTTGCTGAACATATTCTCCAATCAAATCACAGTTACAAAAATATCAATGAAAATGATTCAATTTTAGAATTTGAAAAGAAAGGAGAACAAACAAATTCAAAGAAAATTTACACATTTACATAAACAATCACAACAAACCACAGAACACATTAAATACACAAATTAAAATAATACTCAACTTACCCACATACTAAATTAATTATATGTTATGTACATCTGTTTTATTTGTATGATTGTTCATTTCTTGTAGGTTATACATTTTTATACTCTGAAGACGGCCTTAGAGCAGAAACTAGTTAGTAGTTAAAAAAAAAAAAAATAATAAATAAATAAAGGGTGCTTTATTAAAAGTATTGCTTAATTTATTAAATCCTTTTAAATTTACTAACTTTTGAAAAATTTTTTAAGTTACTATTTATACAGCTAGAGCACTACTGATTGAAAATTAAATTCCAATTATTCTATTACCCAAAACATACAAGTACATTGTATGAGGGCAGGACTTAACTCATTAGATGACAATAAAGTTAGTCTAATTAAAGAAGACTACGGGACACTACTGCACGCTTCGCATGCCAACCCCATCACTCACTGTGCTCGTTATGCCTCAGCCTTTCCGCCTCGGCATGTGACTTCTGACTACAAGTAATAGTAGGTTAACTGTATAACGTAAATCACAATATTAAATTTATTTACAGTATCTCACTCACATTACTAGGGTTGCTACATATTTATTAATATTAACACCCAATCTGCCCACTTAGCATATTTCAAACATTTTTATTTAATTTGTTTAACAGCTGAAGAATAATTAAATAAATAAAATAATTGCATTAGATTACCATTGAAAGCTCCAAGTCCAGTAGAGCGGAGTCCTACAATCGAATGTGAATAAAACTCTGTGTACAACCTTCCCTGGTTTAACATTATGAAATATCTAACCTCCTCAATATTACAAACACCATTGTTTACTTCCAACAGCTATTAAAAACTTTTTGGAAATCATTATTTACATTTGAAGAGTTGCTACTTTTTGATTCATGTAAACTGTTCATGTTTACATTCATTCATGTAAATATCTCTCTCCATGTTATTCTTATGGCTGAAAAACATACTTCGAGGGCTTCCCATACTCTTCAGGGTGAAAATATTGAGAAATTAAGATCTTATTGCACAACTATGAACAGTGGCTAATTTGTTGACACCTCAACCATTAAAATTAATTGATAAATAAGGGAGGAGTTGCGTTGACAAAAACGGCTTCACGTGTTACATATAAGGATAATAAAACAACAAACTAAATTCAAAGGTAGAAACCTTAATTTTGGATGGTTTGTCAACAATAATAAAACAATATCCAATGTCATCAATAACAAAACTATATGTAAAACGTCAACAATGATAATTAATTTTAAATTTTTAACAACACTTAAAATGGATTGATAATATAATAACATCAACAAGTTATATAAATAAAACCTCTTTTTTCAAATTTGGAACTCAGCTACATCCACCTTTATTTTCGAAATTACTAGAGTTACCCTGAATAACTAGAGATGGCTGTTTATCTTATCTGGTACTTTATTGTGAAGTTTAACCCTCGCCCTGGCATCGCCTAAAAATCGGGTGATAACTAGCTAGTGATCTGAAACGATTTTTGGCATTCACATATTGTCGCAGTTATATGACAACCAATCATTAAATAAATACATATAGCTATATACTTTCTAAAACTAGATAAAATTTTAAAACTGGATATCTTCAACTTCTATTATCACTACGGTATAAACGTCAAAGAGCAGTCCCCGTGTTTTTTGTTTTATATAACAACAATCAGCCTCTGATTCACCCATGGTTTATAAATATCATCTGTTTTTGAGATCAGCACTGAGCTAGTGGAGTGACATTTCCTGAAATTTGTTGAATTTTAAAAATGCATTTGCCTCTTTCTACATACTCTTAGTTGTTATTTACTGCTTTTTTAAAAATATCTTTGAGAAAACTGGTATGAGTAAAATGGGATGGTAGTATTCAATGAGATTTTTGCTTCCTTTTTTTTTAAAAAGATGCCTAACAAAGAATATCTTTTGTACATACAAGATTGTATGTAAGAATTGTAAGGAATTCACCTTGTGTTGTGTCAACAATTAATTAGTCAGTTCTCTGATTGGCTTAGCTCAGTATTCTTCAATTAAAGAGGATGGAATATCATCCCAACCAGTGGATCTTTTATTTGGCAGCGATGCTTAGTTCTTTATTAAAGAACCAATTTATGAAAGGTTTACTATGATACCTAGACTTATCAGAATGCTAGTTTAAAATTTGAAGTAAAAGTAGCTGAAATACTTATATGCTGATAGAATAAAAAACAGTAGGCATACAATTTTTAAATAACGTATTAAAAAAAAAATTGAAATAACAATAATACAGAAAATTTCAAGTATAAATGTGTAACATATGTATACATTAATAATTCATACCAACAATTACAGTCATTATTTATTGTCAACAGGTCAAGCTCCATTAACACATCCTATGAGGATTTGGATGAGCGGCGGGATGTAGTTGAGCTGCAACCCCAACTGAGTACTCCAGACAAGGAGTCCGCCCTACTGGGTCGTAGACATGCTCGCTTGGTGCGCCAGGCCAGCATTATGGAGACTCCTCTTGACTCTTCTGGCAGCATGAAGATGACATACTGGTTCTAATTGTGATTAAAATAATTGTCTTTGTATCTTTAATATTTATTCTTTTATTTGATTAATTCTCCACCTCCTTCTTTGCATCTTTATACCAGTATTAATATGATACCGTGAAAAGCTCAATACAAAAGGAAATTTATACAATAACAATTGATTACAAGGCTACCGTGCATTATTTCCTCCAATTTTGTTAAAAACAATGTATGTACTATTCTTTGTGTATTAACAGACTCTTCCTAATTAAAAATTCCTTAGAAATTTTATATGATATAAAATAAGGAAATTTAAATACTGTCTCTATATTAACAATAGTGTCAGTAGAAAAATTGCTTTTTTGTAAGGAAATTATCGCTCGTTATAATTGGGCTTGGTAGAAAGCAACCTGCATGATGTATTTAGTGCATGTAAGGGGTTTCAACAGCAGAGGGGAAATGTTCCACCACTCTGTCTCTAGTTGGCATTAGGGGCCATGTTGGCAGTGGGGACAACAGACAAAATCAGCTGGAGTATTTGGTTGGTGGTGAGGTAAGATGCTTGTGTAATTTCATCTCCTTCGCTCCCTGTGTTGTAGGTTGTAGAGAAGAATTATTATTACAGTTGATATAATATAGTCGAAATCTTGTATTTGGTCATTTTAAACTCTTTTATTTGTCATATAACAAAACAGAATGTACAATTAATGAAAAAAAGGCATAAGAATCGTAACAAATATAAACTAATTCGAGTTTTCTCTAAAAAAGTAGCAACTGTAGTGAACCTATGCAACAGATTTAATTAAATTAACTTTTTATATCTTCTCTGTTCTTTAATTGTAATATCAATATGAGTTTTGTAGGTTGGTAAGCCAGTAAGTCACAGTGGTTTGACGCGAGTCAAGTCAATTTGAAGGTCCGCCCACTTAAAAAGAATGCAGTGTGGCAGGACTTTATCAAGATATCTTCACTCACCCAGTTCTTTTCTGCTATTTGGGTTCTGTTGTTATGCCTATTTACTTTAGCTACACATTGTAACTTGTTAAAATAGTGATACATTATTTTTAGTCTAATAGAAATTATAATGTAAAACATTGTTGATACAGTTATTGTTCAACCAATTCCAATTTTACACTTTTCTTTAAGGCTTTGTTTATACAAACTGGGATAGCATTTATGACAAAATTGGATAATTGCATGGAATATAGATACTTTATTGTCGCTTTGTATTATTTCCAAATAAAGAGAAATATTTTAATTTATAAATAGACTAAATAAGTATATAAATTAAACAACAGTACAACACATAATCTGCATTGCAGTAAATAATATTTAATTTACATTCCAAGCGTTACAATAAATTAAAAGTGGGAAATTCGAGACATAAATTGTCACTTGGACATGCCTGGCTAAACATACTCTTCCACAAACTGACATAAACTTAGAGTCAGGCATAATGTCATTCAAACTGCAGACTCGGTCATTAATGTATTGAGTTCGAAATCAATGTCCCAGCGGTTGTCCCAACTCAACTGAATAAAATGCATTCAGTACTAAAAGCGCTTTCATTCAGCATTTAATTTTTTTTTTATTTCCCAATTGTTTCATTCATTGATGGAGGCTGTTAATTTAATTGATATCGTGTGATGGCAGCTGCTCAAAGCTATGCCTTTGAACTGTCACCAATTATATTAAAATTGATCTAATAAGCAAATTGAAAGATAGAAAATTGATTATTAAGAAATAGTCGACAGAACTGTGTTAAAAAAAAATTGGAGGTGTCAAAGTTGATCGAAGTCACCCGATCGTACCATGGAAGAGCCGAATATAAAGAAATTTCTACCTGACATCCTTTTTCTTGGTCGGTGTGTCAACGCAACCTTACACAACTTATTATTTCCTTTCATTTAGTCATTCAGAAAGTGTCTTAACTATCCATATGTTGGATAAAATAACAATAGCACAACTTATCTAAGAACTGAGAATCTTGTAATGAAAACGAGTTGATAATTTTCTGTCCCAAAATATAGGGTAACAGCTAACACGTTATAAAGAACTGGCAGTAGCACAATAGATTCTTAGAAGGAATGATTCTTGGGGTCTTTGGATGCAAAACGTGGTTTACTCAAATCAATCACAAATGTTTGTGCTCGTTGTACTTATACTGTAATAAATATGCTATTATAATATTTTACTTATTAATTCATATTCATTGTCAGAGACTTTTCAGTTCACTGAAAACAATGGCAGAATCAAAGGAAAATGAATTAACACGTTTGCAAGTGTTTATTTATTGAAATTCAGTTTCTTTCTCTTTTAGAGACCTATGAAACTGAGTATTGCATTTTCCTCATCATGGCTTATACAGTTATCAAAGCACATCTTTTAAAAATTGTATATGTAGTAATATGTGAATAAACATTAATGAAAGTAGTGATAAATATTATTTTGATTTGCACTTAGTGTCGTAATCTTAGGTCACTGCATATTTTAATTACATTATAAGTATTTCAAACATATCAAAAACAAAATTATATGGCAAATCAAATTATAACATCAATATAACTGTTATGACAACAAACCGCCCTACATCGGCTGATTCGTAGCTCCTTTTGCTTCTTATGCTGTGTTATAGTTGTGCTACATTTCAGTCCCTACCACATGCCTGACCCAAAAATGGTCACCTAGCATAATGATGTAATGGGTGGTGCTTTCCAATGACAACGAAATGTTTAAGTGGTACGTCGGTTCAGTGGTGAGAGAAGAGTAATCTACTCTCTCATTTCTATGGCTAGCTTTCTCTCTCTAAGTTCTTTCATTAGATCGCAATCAAAGTGGCCGAACTGTAACTAAACTGTTGTGGAATTAATTAAGAAGTTCAGCCCTCTAATATAGTACATATAACAGTTTGTAATTCTTATATTTTCCAAAAGCCTTGTGTGGAGATAAGAAGGTACACAAAATAAGGCCTTAAAGTAATAAAAAAAAACACAAAAATTGTGCAACCATAACAACAAAACATTCGTAGTTTATTATAAAGAAATGTTTTCACAGCCTTGACTAGTACAAACAAATTTCGTGTAAAACTTGAGTTATTAAAAGGACGAATTTTTAATGCAATAGAGTTAAGTGATTTCTAAGAGTTGTAAAATGAATTATTTTAAGGCAATTATGTAATATTATGTTTGTGTATTTCGTCTCTGCATCAGCTGTAATTGTTCATTCACTATCATGATGTGCTTTTCTGAGTGATAGATCTTGAATATTTGTCCCAAAACTGGAGCAGTGTCAACATCATTTAGCCACATATTCGCGTTAGCTGGATTTTCCAAAACCGACAGAAATGCTGTAAAAGAGAAGAACTGTATCACAAATTCTTTTATTTACAATATGCATTGTGAACATTAAATAGTGTAACTTATATAATGTAAATAACATTCAATGAAAAAGTAAATATCTTTTTTATTATCTAATTTTCATTTATGAAATATGTTAAATACACTTTGTAAACATAAAAGTTTCCTGATGAATATATTGGTCTTGCAATTAAGCATTCCTTAAAATTTAAAAAAAATTTGTTTCTTCACTTTTCTAACTGGAAGTAATCTAATTTATTTTACATAAAATCCTTCATGAAGACATCTTCTACACAAACAATCATGAGAAATTTAGAAGTTAATATAAATCGATAATATCAAATATACTCTATTTGGTTCATATTTCAATTTAAAATACATCCAAAGGTTCCTTGGGTATAGACTTACTCAAATTGATCTTTTCTGAAAATCAGTGCTGACAACTTAAAAAAAACAAGCTTAAGCCTAATTTGGAACTTAAAACTGTAAAATTTAAATTAGTACTAACAGTGTTTTACTATGAGAAACATATGTGAATGGCTTTATAGAGAATTAAATGCAATGGTGTAAATTTCAAGGAACTCTGGAATTTATTTCAAGAGATAAAACAAAAGAAAAAAATATATAAACTTTGAACACAAACAGCACAGCTGAAAATTCATAACTATTAGGCAAATTACACATAAGGACATCACAGTAAATGCTTTACGCTTTCTGCTGGATGGAAACCAACCATCTGCATTATCTAAAGTTAGCTTTTACAATGGTTTGTTGTCGCTTTGCTTGATGCACATGCTGCATGAAACTGATCAATCAGTGTTTTAAGCCCCATACAAATATCATGAAATGAAACAAAAAACAACTTTATTGTACAAATTTGGGGAGGTTAGGACTAAAAAGTCCTCTCTTACACCTAACCATTATTACTAAAATACAAATGAGTGTAAAAAAACTAAAACATTATTTTGGTGAATAAAAGAAATTAATTACAAGATATTAATATACAGTTCATGTGTGTGCAGATCCTAGAACAACTTTCTTCTTAGCACTTATTAGTTTCTTAAAACCTTTTCTCGTTATTCAAGACTAGGCTCCAACAAGACGAACAACTTTTATGGACGATCGGAGATTTTTAGGTTCTGGACAGGATCGGAAGGAAATTAATTTTCCCACCAAAATCTGTACAAATTAACACCAGCTCTCCAGCTTCTACATCTAATAAAACCCAAGTGCAGGCCGATGTTCACCGTTCCGATTTTTTTTTTTAGATTAAACAAAAATCATAATAAAATTACTAACAGCACAAAAAATAATAACATCTGGAAAGAAAAAAAAGAAAAAACTAATAATTCTGCACTTGTTATTTGTAAGTTGTTGTGCTTTTGCCAATTTTTTTTCGTTCCTCCCATGTTCTTTTTTTTTCTTTCCCATGACTTCTCCTACATACTTGAGTTCTTTTACTATTTCTATCACATGTTCATTTATATTCACTTTGTCTATTATTAATGGGTCTATCACGATTATTTTGGTTTTTTCATATGATATTTTTTAGGCCTATCTTGTTTGCCAGTTGTTCTAGATTACTTATTTGTTTCTTTGTCGTTTTAATATATTATCTAATATCTATAAAGCTGGATGTGTAACTCATTCACTCAAGTATACAAATTCTAACCTACTTCCAGATGAGCTAGAAACTTGAAATTTAGCACACTTGTTGCTTTTACTGAGCAATCGATGGGAAAATTTTGGAAACTACAGATTTTTAATTTTTAACCCCCAAATAAAACAAAATGGCGGACGGAATTTTTGAATTATGTGCAGTTTTACTTACGGCTTGATTGTGGGCAAACCGTTGGTTGTTGAGCAAATCTGACAGCATACTCCAGATTTGTAATTAAATTTCCTACAATTTTGGTCAGATAACATTTTTTTGTATTTTTGATATTAACTACGCAAAAATCGTTAATTTTCACATTTGGTTCAAAAAATGTAATTTTTGCTTAAGCTGATTAATCATTACTATAGTATGTGTATGGGTGGGCAGGTGGGTTAGTACGTGTATGGGTGGGCGGGTGGGTTAACTAGTATTATACAATCCTGTGGGTGCTGTGTCTCGCTGTACGTGTGCGTAGCGATTGGATTGTAATATAACATGCGGGTAAAAGTACAACCACAAGTTGAGTATATAAAGTTAATCAATTTTGTAAATTGTGTGATATTAAAAAGCAATGGTTTTATGTTTTCCACAATCCTAATGGCTTTTTTTGGAATTGGAAGATGAGAATTTGTTTGAGTTTTCAAAGTGAACTGGCCCAGACGATCAACCCATACCTTAAATGGACTCAACTAGAGCATTGTGAACTGTTATTGCTGCTTCTAGTGATTCTATCCAGTTAATTCGTCTGACTACGTACTTAATTGTTTTTCGTAATTTACTGCATTATTACGATAATTTAAGTACTTAAAACCCTACTCACTACTTACTTTTACAAATTTGTTATCAAAAATACTATTAAATTCGATTTTTCACTGTCCATAACCTAAAAAAAATCCAAAATGGCTGACGTGAAAACGTTGACCTGTTTGTAGAGTTGAGGTTTTTGTTTTACTGAAACTTTAATTTTTAGTTTATTTAACATCAAATGATATATTCAAATTAAAAATTAAATTCTGCACAAAAAGTGTCCTGTATATTTTTGTGCTACATACAATAGTTTCCTCAAAAAAAGTCGGTAAACTTGAGTTCGAAAACATGTGATTTTTTGGAATAGTTCCTCCCATTTAAGCATGATTTAAAGGAGCTAGAAACTTAACACCCTACACGTTATTTACCTTTAGTGCTTTGTTATTAAACTGCTATAAACTTTGATATTGCACTTTTCATAACCTTAAAAAAAATTAAAATGGCTGATGTGAAATTGCTGTACTGTTTGCAGAGTTAAAGTTTTTGTGAAGCTGTAACATTTAGTTTAGATAGCATCTAATGAAATGTTAAACCTAAAAATTAAATGCTGTACAAAAAATGTTATGTACATTTTTGTGGTACTTACTATAGTTTCCTCGCAAAAAATCAGTAAAGTAAAGTTTTGTCGAAAACATGTGATTTTTTGGAAGAGATCCTCCTTTCATGATTGAAAGAAGCCAGAAACATACAACCTTACATAATATTAACCTTCACATTTACTGTTAGTAAAATGCTATACAATCAGATTTTGCACTATTCATAGCAAAAAAAAAAAATATATTCAAAATGGGTGACAAAAATAAAAACGCTTACCTGTTTGCACAGTTGAGGTTTTTATTTTACAGAAACTGTAATATTTAGTTTGGATAACACTTAATGAAATATTCAAATTAACAATTAAATTCTGTACGAAAGGTGTCATATACTTTTTGTGGTATATTCTATTGTTTCCTCACAAAACGTTGGCAGAGTTGAGTTTGTTGTCAACAAATGTGATTTTTGAATTTATCCTCCCATTTAAGGATGATTAAAACAAGCTGGAAACTTAAAACCTTTCAAAATATTTACGTTAACCACTCTTTTGACCAGCCTCTGTTATCAACTTCGGTAGTATCCCATAAAAAAATAAGGTAATTTCTTATGATCATCTTGGATAGACCCCCCCCCCCCCCCCCGCCGATATCATAATGGGAGCCCCCTGTGATCAGCTTAGTTAGTCTCCATGATAAACTAGAGTAGCCGACCGTCAACCACTTAGGCCTCCTGTGATGATCTTAGATTCCCCCGAGATCACACTTTAGTAACCACTCTTGGTCAACTTGGTAGACTGTAATCAACTCGGAAAGGCCCTCGTGATCATCTTTGGTAGACACCCGTTATAATAATGTAAATGGTTATATATCTCTATGCTGTATAAATTACACTTACCTCACAAAAAGTCGTTAAAGTTGAGTATTTTGTCAAAAACATGTGATTTTTGGAATGAATCCACCCATTTCAGCATGATTACAACAAGCTGGATACTTAAATCCTTGCCCACTATTTACCTTGACCTCTCCGTTTACCTGCTTCTTTGATCAACTTTGGTAGCATCCGATTATCAACTTAGGCTACTCTCTGTGGTGACCTTGGTTAGCCCCTGTGATCAACTTGGACAGATTTCCATGACCAACTTGCTTAGCTCCCGTGATCATGTTGGGAATCCCCTGTGATCAACTTGGATAATCATCTTGGGTACCCCACCTGGTCAATTAGGTTACCCGGCCGTCAACCATTTAGGTAGCTCCCATGATGATCTTTTATAGTCCCCCGTAATCCACTATGGTAATCACCCGTAATGATCTTGTGTAGCCTGTGATCAACTTGGAAAGCTCCTGATAAACAACTGTGGTAGTCACCAGTTATCATATTATAAAGCACCCGTGATCAGCCGTAGGTAGCCGCATGTGATCAACTTAGTTAGCTGCCTATGATCAACGTATGTAGCCCCCATAATCAACTAGGGTAGCCGACCGTCCTAAACTTAGATAGTCCCCTTGAGCATCTTAGATAGTCCCCTGTGGCCAACGTGTTAACCACACGTAATCATCTGGGGTAGCCCCGAGATTAACTTTTGTAGCCAACCTTAATTATCTTAGGCATCCCCCTCTTGATTAACTTGCGTAGCCTCCTGTGATCAACAAAGGTGGTTAATCTTGATCAATTAACTTATGGAGTCCCCGTAATGAACTTTGGCAGCCCTACTTGAAAAATTTGGTTAACCAACCATTATCATCTTGGGTAGCCCCCGTAATTAATTTGGGTAGCCCCACCGTGATCAACTTGTATAGACACACAAGATCAAGAAAGGTAGCCCTCTGTTAACGTAGGTAGTCCTCGTTTTCAACTTAGGTTGCAACCTATCATCAACTTGGGTAGCCCCAGTTGATCAATGTAGGCTTCCCTGTGATTTACTTGGTAAACCGTGATTAACTTAGGTAGAATCTGTGATCAAATTAGGTAGCATTCATTATATATCACGGACCGACCATGGAGCCAGGCATCCCTTAAAGGAGCCAGGACAGTGCTCTACGAAAGGTTAGGTAGTAGAGAGGACTGTCTAGTTCAAGCCTCATCATAAAATAAAGACTGTTTTTTTTCTTCATATTTTGTTTCATTTAATGAGAAGTTTGGGTCTTCCCACTACATTATTAACTTTGGTGACAGCCTTGATCAACTTGGGTAGCTCTGTTATCGTCTTTAGTACTAATCGTATGCAAATTTGATAGCATTCGTGATCAGTTTGGGCAGAAATCCGCTTGGGTTGACAACTGTAATCATCTTGGGTAGCCTTGATGCTTACACTGAAAGGGGGTTTGGGGGGCGAAGCCCCCAACGAGCTAAGCGAGTCTGCTAATAACGCTAGGTCATCTGCAAACCCTAGGCAGTTAAGTCGTACGTTGTTTCTTCCAGCTCCTATACTTATGACTTTTGGGTTTTTTTTTCCCCATTCTCTGATTATATATTCTAGTATAAAATTGAATAGTATTGGGAATAGCCCATCCCCCTGTCCGAGTCCTGTATGTATTTTAAATAATTTTGATGAGTTTCCTCTGAATTTGATTTTTGACCTTGTTTTTTTTACTGTCAATTCTATCATCTTTACTAATTTGAGTGTAGTCCCATGTATCAGTGATGTTTATCAGTCATTTTCTATGTATACTGTCATATGTTTTTTTACAATCTATAAAGTAGGGGTGTGCGAGTACTCGAAACTACGAGTATTTGATAGAGTATTTTATTACTCGAACTCGGCTTGCAGCTTTCGAAACTACTCGAAGTTCGGTCGAGTAGTTGTATTTCATGAAATATCAGATTTACATCTTAATTTAGTTTTAAGAGTAAACAGTTTTATAAGTTATGAATAAAAAATGTGCGCTTCCTTGTGTTTTATTTTACCCTTAATCGTACGTTAACAGTTTGGTACGCGTAATTATGAACTAAACAATACGCCTAAGAATAGGTAGTACATGGCGACAGTCAAATGAACTAGTCAACATAGTGAACGAGTTTGTTCATTATGATTTGAACTAGTTCAATTTAAAGTGAACAACAGAGCTGGGAAGGAAGCGATCACACATGTTGGTTGTCCGAGTCTACTAGTCACTTGTAACCTAACCTAAAATAGCGTGAATAAAACAGAAGTGCAGGTTAGTGTCTTTATGACCCAAGAAAGGGGACGAGAGATCCTGTTCAAGATGCTCAAAAAGACCTGTTACCGATACAAATCTAATGGTCTGTACGCCGTGGAAATTACACATATTTTCTTTCATATCAATAATACCGCTCAATCAAAAGGATCCCGAGAACGGGTCACTTTCTCATGATCCCAAGAATTGAACTTCCCATCTTTTCTAGGCGAAAGTTCATCTCGGTTGTAGTATACGTACGTGCAAAGAACCGTTCATCTCCTTTTCGGAACTGAAATTATCGTATATTTCTTGCGAGTCGTCTGAGGTCTATTTTGTTTTTTAATCTGAGCAGGGAATCATCCAATGATTTGAAGTAAGAAAATACCATATCGTATCATATAAAATATGGTAATGGCGTTCTAGCAGCATGTGACACAACATTATTGATTTATTTTCCGTCAAATATATATACATCCGTGGCGAACGTCTCTTAATTATTATTCCATAAACACCTTAGATCGCCAAAACTGTGTGTAATATTTGCGCATAAAATATTTTTTTCTGTCAATTTGTTGAACGGTTTCTTCACTAGGTTAGACAGTAACACAGTTGGTGTGTAAAAGGTGGTAAAGTACGATAATTTTTATACGTAAACTCACTGAACGGTTCATTGTTTACATTGACATCGATGTAAACTGTAAAACAATCACGAATCAATCCAAGTGATGGAGAAACATGTTGGAAGACATTTTATAAACAAAATACGACGAATTTGGAGATTCGGAAAATAGTTTTTATTGAACCGAAGCCCTATCAAATATCTTGTTTTTTATTCATAAGTTTATATTTCAGACTGCATTTCGTCGCCAATATCGGCTAGACCTATTATATTAGCCGACTACGTCCATGGTTTTCATTCAATTACGCCAGGTTTTCATGAATTTCTCGTTATGAAATAGTTATTTATCTGTTGTTCAGTGTAGCCTCATGTATCGAAATAGTTTCAAGTTGCACACATTTCATTAGCGATCATAATTTTAAAATTAATTCATCCTAAGCGACTTCAAAATTTATTTTAGTAAACCTGCTTAGTTATTATTATCAATTGATTGTACTACAGACTTTGTCATTCAGATTTTCAAATTTGATTATATAATTCACAGCTTATTTCCGGTTAGTTGTAACCTTGTTATTACTGAATTAAATACCCACAGAATACAGATCCACTCTTCTTGGTGTACACAATCAATTTTTTGTTGAGGGGAGGCAATTCTGAAAGCAAATGACGCCTGAATTTAACATCCGTTTGGTTGGATGCAGCTTTTGCCAACAAGCTTCGCTAAGTTTTTGCGGTACACTTTGAACTGAACCACCAGATAAACATATCGGCCGGCTGTGAAACATTGGCTTGCATAGAAAATCTGATCTGTGATATGAGTGAACAGATTAAATCTTTATAATCCACATTGTTTCAATTAATAATATAATTTCTTAGTTTATTTCATCATATTAGCTATGAAAAAAGGAAAAAGGTTAAACAAAACAATACCACATAAAAATATCGGAAGGTAGGAATTAAAAAGTTTTATTTATCAAATGTTACAGTTATAAACAACAAATCAAAATTATTGTGTTCAGTTTAGATGTACAGGTATATTTACGAATCTGGCAAAACTTCACATAGTGGTGTCTGCCTTTTACAGTTGTCTTGGGTGAACAGGGAATCCTTCTGTAAATACTGGCTCGAAAATACTCGATACTCGAAAAAAATACCAACTACTCGACTTGACTCGAACTCAAAAATCACTACTCGCACACCCCTACTATAAAGACTATATAAATTTGTTTCTGTCTGCTTTTGTAGTAGTCTATGATCAGTTTCAATGTTATTACTTGATTTGAGCAACTTCTCCATGGTCTGAATCCTCCCTGATAGTCTCCTAGTTCCTTCTCTAACTGTACTTAACATCTGTTATATATTATCCTGGAGAAAATTTCACAGGTACAGTCAAGCAGTGATATTCCTCTATAATTATCTAGATTAGTTTTCTCTTTTTTCATAGATCGGTACAATGGTTGCTTCAGTCTTTTTTTTTAACTTCACTCGCTAGTTCACATGGGCTTCAAAGCCTGTGCGTGAACTATATTCAACAAGTGAAGTAACAATAGTTGGCTCAGTAGGGATTAAAACCTTGGACCTTGCCCTCCATGATCCGAAGCCTTAACCACCGAGACACCACGCCGGTATGCTTTGGTATTTCCTCTCTCTCTCCCAAATTTCTGTAAGTATTTTATGTAATTGTCTCTTAATTGTTCCTGTATATTTCTATTTTTCTAATATTCCATCCTCTCCACTGGCTTTACAGTTTTTCGTTTCATTTATAGCTTCTCTTACTCCTGCAAATGTTGGTGGTCCTATTTTACTATGTGTGGTGTCTTAATTTGGGTTTCTGTGTCAATATCTAGTAGTGTAGTTGGTTCTTTGCTGTTAGTAACTCTTTAAATGCCTCTGCTAATATTTCACAATAATAATTTATAAAATTTTTTTTTATTTTAGGAAAATTAAAATTTTTCTCTTCTTGGTTCTACTATTGAAAAAAATTTAAAAGAGAATATTTACATCTGTTTTGTTGGAAATTGAATGTTCAGTGCAGCAGCATAAAGAATCTGAACACCCCTTCACCGTGTATTACTCAGATCTGTCAATTATCTATAAGTACAAGCTGACATTTTTTTCTTAAAGCATCATCATAAGATACAAAAGGAGGGAACATATTGAATTACTGATTCAATTCTGAATAGATTTGTAAAAAGTAAATGTGAAGGGTAGGGATGGACGAGAGGAGATTTTTAGGTTCGGGAGGGAAACGAGAGGGAAATTAATTTCCTCCCAAATTTCGGGAGGGAAACGGGAGGAAATTAATTTCCTCCCAAATTTCGAGAAATTTTTGGAGGGAATTTTTCCCAGCTTATCATACATTAATTTTCAAACTTAGTAGATAAAACAAATAAACCGAATAATTTTATAGTACAGTAATAATAATTTATTGGTACGTGATCTAGTAGGAAATTCAACCATTAATGTTAAGGCACATTTATGTACTCCTTATTTTATTAAGTCTTTTTTTTCTGCTATCCAAAAAACAGAAAAAAATCAAACAGGTTTAGACTAAACAATAACAGATTACACACTTAATAAACAAAGCAATCTCATCTGATATAACTGAATTAAAATTGTAACAACAAGGGAAATAAAAGAATGGTAGTTACATATTACAGCCAATTTTAATTAAAATCGTCATAAAAACTAGACATGGATGAATTCTTCAATTAATTAACTAAACTACATTATAACTAGGAACTCAAGTTACACACAGAGCCAGCATCTTAGCAGTCCCTCTTTCTTATCCCCCCCCCCCCCCCCAAATCCTCACGGATAAACTTAGTAATTATTACTGCACGTGTATTGACTATTGTAGAGATGTGCATTTGTTTTAATTCTATTAATAACTGCCGCTGTAGTCATAAGAAAGTAACCTCTATTTCTACTCTGTGATTGTCAACTAATCACACAGACGGTCGATCTGGTTTATCTGGTAGTTCCGATCACGGTAGCGAAGCTTTTGGGCAAAAGCTGGATCAAGTGATTCTACGATTCAGACGCCATCCCAAACACAGTCGATTGCTTTAAAAATTGTCTCTTTTCAACAAAAAATTGATTTTGTTTACGCCATAAAAAGTGGATCTGTAGTTATTTTATTCGATAATAACGTGGTTATAATAAACCGGAAATAAGCTGTGAAATATAATCAAATTTGTAAATCTAGATGCCAAAATACCGGTAGTTTAATGGATCGATAGTAATAATTTAATAATTGTGCACCTAAATATGAATTTAAAAGACGTTTACGACCAATAATTTTTAATAAATTATGATTGGTAATAAATGTATGCAACTCGAAACTACTTCGATACATAAAAAGATAATCTTTTCATCACGAGGAATTTCTGACGTATTGGAGTGACAACGGTATACGTAATCGGCAAATGTATGCCTAGCCAGACGAGATGCAATCTGAAATATCAGCTAAATGCCAACTGGCAACTGGTGATACAAAGAAGATTTGTGCAGCTAAATTATAAATTTATGAAATGAACACAAGAAGTATGATAAAGTTTCGGTTCAATAAAAATAATGTTCCGTATTGCTAAACTAGCCGTTTTATAATCAGAAGAGATTTGGATTGAATTGTTTTGCATTTAACATCGACGTAGTAGTAACAATTATGATCAGGGAACCGTTCACTGAGTTTACAAATCAAAATTATCGTATTGTAATACATTTTACACTCCATCTATGTTACTTTCTAACCTAGTCAGGAAACCGATCGACAGTTTGACAGAAGAAAATATCGTATCCCTGCAAATGTTACATGCACATTTGGCGATCTAAATTGTTCACAAACAAATTATTAATTGACATTCGCTACGGATATATATACTTATTTTTTATTCAATTGAAAATAAATAAATATTGTTATGTCGCACGATACTTGAACGCCATTACGATATTTTATATGATATGATACGATATTTTCTTCTGTCAAATCATTGGTCGATTCCCTACTCAGATAAACACCAAAACGGATCTCAATCACCTCACGGGAAATATACGATAATTTCAATTCGGAAACGAGCAGAACGGTTCATTGTACGTACAACATGAGAGAAATGGACTTTTGCCATGGGAAGGAAGATTTGTTGTTTTGTTGGACAGTAAAGTGACCTGTTTTTGCGAGCAGTTTGAATGATTTTACGTTACTAACACAAACAAACATTGGAATATAGGCCCACTCAGTTTTCGTTCATTATCATTTGGGTTCGGTCAACAGTTCTGTCCTATACTAGATTTGTTTAGTTGGATCAAGATCTCGGTAACTTGTTCGACTTCAATAGTTTTTTTAGCATCGTGATCCGGATATCTCGTTCACTGATGAACCTTGTCAAATGAACGGGTCGTGAGAACGTCACATCTACGTTCGACCCTAACTAACTGTCAACCTCGACTGTCAGTCGTCAGTCACTACGTAACTTCACTGCCACAGTATAAGCAATAAATTACATTCCACGGTAATCAAAACACAAGTCTATCATAATTTTATTATCCTTTCACTTTAATTTATATTGATTGAAAAAATCCGAACTTGACCATGAATGTCGATTATAACCGTGTTGTTGAGATCGAACTATTTAGTTGGTTACATCTTAGAATAACAATTGAAAAACTCTCGTATGGAATTCCCGATCGTAACAAAATTTCCTTCTCGCAGGACGAGAATTATAATTTCCCGGGGAATTCCCGAAATTTCGAGACCCGTCCATCCCTAGTGAAGGGGTTGAAAATCGAAATTGTCTCATAAGAATAACATGGGCGACTTGCGTGTACAAAAAATGGTTTCATTCCAACGTTCTTTTATGCAAGAAAATTAATTTTAAGGTACACATGTGACATATCATTTTTTACATGAAGAATCAAGGATCATAATGGTAGTAGTTTATTATATTGTAGCTGAAGCAAATAATTTATATAAGCGTTCAAATGAAAACCTCATTTTAAATCATCAAAAAACCGTGACATGAAATTTTCGAGCAGCGAGGAATTTTTTAATTTTTTGGTTAGGTAAGTTTAACCAGCATAAATAAGTTTTGAAATTTACCACAGTAATTAATGAAGCAACCAGAAATGTTGTATGAATTGTAGTTTCTTTACAATAGGGCTTAAAAGTCAGAACTTTGACTTTCCACGCTCTGAATAAAAACAAGTCCAGGGTGTCATTGACGATATCAAGAGTATTGTCAAGATTTCAACTTGGTGATCTGTATACTGCTGCTATATACATTGTGATTTTCCCTATGGTCTGATGAATACATGAGATCCACATGTAATGTCCAGGGGGATGTCTTGATTGGTAGAATAAAATTGGTAGTAAAAAATTTCCACACTACCTTTTCTAAAGGCAGTCATGGAGTATCCACCAACAAGGTTATACTCTGGTATTCGGGTGTTGGTAAGATAAACTTTGGCAAGCCCATGTTCATTAACAATTAGTATATCAGGTTTATGAATTTCCAAGACGTGAACTAGTCTGTTAGTGTTTTACGAATTCCATGCTTTTCAAAACATTCAACTAACTTAACACAACTGTAAACACTGAAGATAAAAATATCGCCAATACATTTACATATGGTGCTATGTAATATTTTGGTGCTATTCCATTAAAATAATAAACATAAGATAAAACAGTAATTTTGATACTAATAGAGCACTGATAATTTTGTATAATAACTTACAAGTAATTGCACTCTATAATACCCTACGATAAACAGTAGATCTATTACTATTACACTGGTAACTAACATAATGTTATAAAAGAATGCAAATTTTACTGTTAATTACGTACACTAGAGTCTTATCTTAAAAATTTGAAAAACAATTATTACTTTGTTTATGATGCAAGCAATTGACCTACCTAGCAATATCTTGGGATTGTATAAGCCGAGTTGAATGGCAGGATTGTTCATTAGAGCTTTATACAGCTGACTGACTGTATCCAGACTAACTGATTGGTTAGTGACCTCTGAGCCACGCTCTCCACACAGCCAATCACACTGAAACAGTTAAGTTAAAAATTACACAGTCATATGTATTCAAAAACAAGTACAATGGACTTGAGACTATCTGGATTAATGTTGCATGAACCGATCAGTGTCAATGATATTTAAGTTATACATATTGCATGCTGTTTGCCCTTTTAACTAAATGAAATCTCGTTTGTATAAGTATAATGGGATAAGTTGGAAAGGAAACAAGAAGCCACTGAAAAGAATGAAGAGAAGGAAATTCGTTAGACCTGATGAAATATCAACAGACATTATTATATTATTAATTAGGTTATAGGAATACCTCCACCTATACAAGTACAGTGGTAATGTCCCTACCACCGATCCATGCATGTACGGTGGTGATGACCCTCCCATCCACTTATGCATGTATGGTGGTGATGACTCTCCCAATCACCCTTTCACCTACAGTGATGATGGGTGGAGGTGTTTCATATGCTGAATTCTTATGTTCAATATTTCTTTAGGTGCTCTTAATCTCTTCAGTTCCTGAGGGCTACTAATTGACTCATGATGTTGATTCAACTGTACCGGGTCGTTTTGACCGGTACATTTTGTTACGTTCGTCGTGGTCTGCCGGGCTGCCTGAGACCGCTCGTGCCCTGCGATTTGCTTACTTTGGTGGCCGTTGGCTCGGACTCGTTCGTTCCTTGTTCCAGCTTCGGTCAGGTTGGCCTGTCTGTTCACTTGTTTTTCAGCGGCCGATCGTCTAACCATGTACGGCTAGAGACTCCTTAAACGTAAGTGTTCATTTGGTAATTTCTAATATCTAATCACCCTTTTGGTGAAAATACTTTGTTTAGATGATAATAATAATATGGTTTATTTGTCATTTTCAGTGCATTGTTAGATTTATGTTCTCGTTCTAGATGTTTGTCAAACTAGGTTAAAGCCATGTGCTCAAGGTTACCCGGTTACCGTTAATTGCTTTATTATATCTTGTTTTATGTTCAATTGCAGTTCCGTATAATGTTTATTGAGCCTTTTCAGTTGGAGTTACCAATTTACTATTCTTTTTTTTGTTCATTGACAATAGCCTAGCCTATCTATTTAGTTTGATTTTCATTTGTAACTTTTTGCTTTCTGTACCCATAGCCTAGTTTTTCAGCTTATCATTTTCACCTCCCTTTACGTAATTCTTTTATAATTTGTTAAGTTGTAATTTGCTTTAAATCTTTGTAGCCTAAAATTAATCTTTTATTATCTAGTATGCTCCAATTATGTTCAATTTTGTCTGTTCTTGTTTGGTTTTGCCATTTCATGTGTATTAGTTTGTTATATGTATTATTTTTGTAAAAGGGTTTGGCTGTTCTTTTCTAATGTGCTGGGTTTGGCCTTGCAGTCCAGGGTCCTTGAGTGGGACGTTTTCCCTCAGCCTGCCGTCCAGGGGAAGGTCGACCATCTACACTACTAGCCTGGCCTGAGGACCATGTATAGAGGCCATTTACGACCCTGCTGCCCCACCTACTTCTTTGGGTAGAAGTCTTCTGTCCTCAGGTCAGTGCGTTCCATTTTGTTCCCGGCGGCTGAGCTGGGGGTAGTGATTTTTGTGTTTATTTTGGAAAAGAAAAAAAAAGGAAGAAAAAGAAGAAAATCGCTAGGCCACAACCTACGACAAAATAAAAAAAAAGAAAAGAAAAAAAAGAATAAGACTGAACAGTGATTCATGAAACAGCCAAGGGACTTTAAAATATTTAATTATTTAACGATAAAAAAAAACTTTAACCCTCCCGGCGTTACTTGTCGAAAATTCGACCGCAATAGCGGCCAGGCACGGATTTAAGGGGGGGCGATGGGGGCGATCGCCCCCCCCAAACGGAAAAAAGCAAAAAATGTACCTACACGCTTAGAATAAAATGTTAATAAAATATTTGATTTACCGTCATGAAAATAACATTAGTAATTGTTACCGTCTTAATAATATTACAGTATATATAATATTCGGATGTGTAGTCTGAGTTTGTAGAAAGGAGAATTTCCGAGTCGTCGGTTGGTAATTGGTAGGCCTATATATTTTCGCCGGCAACACTGCGTGTCTAGCGCCGACGTAGTGGCGAGACGCCGAGACACTGATTGACAGACGACATTGATTTGATAGTTTAGTTATTATATTAATGGTTGTGTAATGAATGTGTTAAATGTAACTCTACACAGTTAACTATGTTTAACTATGTCCAAACTATGTTTAAGTTGTTGCTCATTGAACTGTTTCCATAAAATTTTAACAATACAACATTCCAATGGAATCCATTTTATTATTTAATAGTTGTGATATTAAATGTATATACTTAAATGCTATTTCGAAGTTGTACAATTTATTTTGAAATTACATCAGGAAACTACCCCAGGGGTTCTAAGAAGTATCAATGGCAATACCTATGGCAATACCAATTTGACAATTAATTGTTTAAACTAGTGTCATTAATCAGCTGTTGAAATAAATGTATGCCAAACTTATTTTCGATTACAGAACTTAGGTATTCTTCTATATTTAAACCCTAAAAACACCCCCCAAACTGCTAAAAACAGTACTTCTAGGACGTTAAAATAGCAAAAATTTTCCGGGGGAGGACCCCCGAACCCCCGCCTTACTGGGGGGTATTCCATACCCCCCAGACCCCCCGGCGGGTTCGCCCCCCCCAATTCACTGCTCTGGATCCGTGCCTGATAGCGGCGCTCTGAATGATACCTGTCGATTCGTCGACATCAAGCAATTGTTTACAAACTATAATGTTAACTCGGTTATTTTTCGTAATAATACATCGTAATATTTATGAATCGATAGAGGAGTTTCTACTTTACATCACACATCTTTGGATTTCCTCTATTCCCTTTTGAAAAAAAACAAAAAAAAAAACAAAAAAAAACAGCTGATTTATACAACACAGTTATTGTGTTAACAGTCTGTCAGTGTTTCAGAGAATTCATAGAGTACCTTTTTCAGTGTTGTAATAAACCTTATAATGTATATATTTTCTTTTTATGTATAAAATTTGCAACAAAACTGCTATCTTGTTTTTTTTTTATATAGTGAAATAACTCTTACTAGCATAGTGTAAACTTTGAACAAAACTTGGGAAATTTTGATTTTTTACATACAATCAAGGATAACATTAACAATACTCAAGGTAGGTAAAAAAAAATATTTTTCTAATATAGCTTATTTTGTTTACTTTACATTGAAATATAATACTTTAAGATTTTACTTATTTTTGTGTGTGCTCAACATTTTTCTACAAAACGCTGCAAAGTAGCTAAAAAAGGCTGGACATTAAGGGGTGGACCACTGGACGCTGGGAGGGTTATAATAAAAAAAACTTTTATGTTAATATTTATTGCTGTTTAGCTTAAATTAGTCTATTTTGTTGTTATTTTTTTTAATTTTATATTTGTTAGGCCCCTACTGTTACTTCATGGTATTATTTATTTTTATGTGTTAGGCCTAGTGATATGTTAGTGTTATTTATTTATTTTTGTCGTGTATTGTATTATTGATATCAGGGGGTAATAGAACGGTACCGTGTTATATATTTTTTTAAATTGTTTAATTTTTAACCTTTTACCAAAAGGGGATTATTTATTGTCTTTTTACTTAACTTCCATTCGGAGCTGCCCAGGGATTCCGGCTTACTCCCTGGCCTCGGTGGAATCAGGGGCTGTGGGCAAAATTGCCGGGTTGATTAGGGGTTGTCTAAATTATTTTCTAAATTTTTCATTGTAAGTTTTTTATAAATATTTTGGGGGTCTCTGGCTTTTGTGCAGATAGGCATGTCTGTTTTGTAAACTTGGGTATTTATAGAGTTTGTTGTTTTTGTGTCAGTTTGTTAATTTTTGTAGCTTGTGGTTCTTAAGTGTAATTTTTGATATTGTGGCCTTCTGAATAATTAATTATTTGTTCTTTCTTGATAAATAAATTAGTTTTGATCAGCTGCCGAGTTTTAATTTGACCCTCCAACTGCCACCCGTGATCCCATCGCTTGACTGGTTTTGAGCCATCCCCCAGTTGGCACGACTTCCCATTTTGGAGGGAGATGGGTCTCACAACTTTCGGAGACGTGAGGTGAAATTGTTACTATTTCCAGCCCCAGGAATCAAAAATGGAACCACAAGCTCAGAATGAGAGTAGTTTACCACTCGGCCCCCTGTCCCCTTGTATAATTATTATTATTGGTTATGTTAAAGGGTACTAGGCCAGGTAATAGTAGAACAGGTGAGGTAGAGCATCAGCAAACTTACTTAAGACGACATGCCCACTAATACAGTGAAGAAGAAAACAAATACAGACACAGCATAACACATATTTTCAGTGCCACTGTCATTTTTCTCAGGTTGTTCTTATTATTCATGTGGACCATGCAATGTATGATGCAGTGAAAAATGATTGTATTATGCATTACAATTTAAACAAAATTAAGAGATAAAAGTAAACATTACAAAATATCTAAATATGAATTGTTGAATAATATTTTATTCAACCCATTGAACTACTTTTTTCAAATTCAAACTTTATTCACCTAAACTGACATCTTGTACAGTATATGCTTTAGCTAAGTCTTATAATGATTAATATAATTTAATGATTATTTTGATAACACAAATTAAGATAATCTAATCTAAATCATATAATTAACATTGAAACTTTGCTCTCCAATTTTTAAAATAATACACAATTTCCCATAAGTATTTACATAACTAGCAGAGGTGGCCAGCCTAAAATTCCCAGACGCTGTAGCAACAAAGGTCAAGCAGAAGGTTCTTTACTTGTTTCCTGAACTTCCAGTGGTCAGTTTCAACTTGCAAAGAAAGTTGAAGGGAGTTGAACAGCGCTAAAGAGTGTGATTAAAAAAAAAATTAAGTACAGAGTTTTGGTATTGTAAAAGTGATTTGGTTGAAAGTTATATGAACGGTTACTGGGTGTTGCAAACGTTAACCAATTCTATTTAGCAAAGGTATGAGTTTCAAGTGTATATATTGAAGGAAAAAAACAATAAATTTGTATTGTTTGAAGAAATCTTTACAAGATTGGTGTCTTTTCAACGAAAAAATTGCTCTCAAAGCTTGCTTTTGGAGTTTAAATAAGAAAGTTGTTCTTTGATCCTTACTCCCCCATAATGGTACTGCATAAGCTAGATATGGATATATGAGCCCATAATACGATGTAAGAAGCACTTTGAGATTCATAGTCTTAGCAAGGTTTCTCAGCATGAAAATGCCAGTACTTACCTTCCTAGAGAATTAAGCACGTTCACCAACTATCACTCCATGAACTCAAGATGGATAAATAATTGTTTCGTCAAGGGTTACATTAAAAGGATTTTTATTTGTTAGGTGCTCTATTTTTAATATAGAGAATTGAATAAGATGTGTTAATTTTTAATAAGGTACCTTCGAACCACTGAACCAAACTGTTACTTTCAATAAATTTAATGTACAAAGAATATAAATATAAGACAATACACTACAAAAAAAACCTAAAGGAATAGGCACACTAAACACAAAACAGTTAACACTTCATTAAGCCACTGACTCTCTGATTACTGTTGCCAAATTTACAACGTATAATAAGACTGTGTAGGAAACTTTCCTGCTCCAACATTCTATAAATATGGTAGGAAAGAAAGTTTTAAACACAATAAATACATCTGGAACTGAATGTACCTTCATATGTGTACTGCTACACTTCTGTAACATGCCTAGAGTATTGAATTATTTGCAGTACCGAATGACAACCATACAATTATTTGGTTTATGTAATAAAAATGAAATCTTTCTTTTTGACTGCTTATGCAGGTCTGTAATTTAAATAAATTTACCGCTGAAAAAAATCTACAGTTATTTCAATCTGATCCAGGTAGAAAAATTCTAAATAATTATTATTGGGAAGGTCACAAGTCCACTTTACTTGATTATTGTCATATGTGAATTAATTTGCACCGTCCACTAGAGAATAAATATTTACCAACACATGACAATTTTCATGATGGTACAAAAATTATCCCTAATCTGTATTAATGTAATGTCTGATACCTGTACCATAAAAATATCTCCAATACATAAAGCAATTAACAAGAGGATCACACCAAGCCAGTTAGGAAAAAATCTTGCATATGTTGTGTGATAGCTTATTGTTCTTTATTTCCAAAGATGTCATTTAAGACAGTTTCAATTTATTTACAGTGACTAATACCTTACAATTGACTACTCGTTTTTGAGCTTTGAATAATAACACAGGGCTGTTACATAAAACAAAAAACAAATGTTTTTCTAAATAAAACTCCTGATACAACAGGGCAACTTTAAAAAATAATCTCTCCTGAAATTGAATTCATCAGGAGAGATTATATATAATACTCTAAAATGAATATTTCATTTGATTAGAATAAACAATAGCTTAGAAATCTAAATATTACCCACTGCAGCTAATTGATTGTTGTTGGTGACTCTGAGTGCCTCGAAGACATCACCTGCATCAAACCCCATTTCCATCAGGCTCATCATTGCTCTGAAGCTCGGTTCAAAGTACAGATGGTGGGACTTTAGAATGTCTTTTAGCAGCTTTTGGATCATGACAAGAGGATCATCACTATGATTGATATCGCTCGTTGCTGGACTTTGTTTACTTGGCTCGGCAATCTCTTCCTTCAGAAAGTTGTGATTCTCCAAAAGCCATTCCATCGCTTCTATCTGCCTGTTCCTAAAAAGTGGTTATTGAAGTTATGTTTATACTCTGTTGTTAATTCTGTAGGCGTACCTTGATCAATTTGTGGGAAGATAGCCTGTGGACTATATTGTAACATCACTAATAGGGTGAGTTGAAAAAAATGAAAATATTTATTTCAAACGCTCTAAAGCATAAAAGTTGCCTTATGTTGTAATAAGAAAAATGACATATAAGTGATCAAAATCGGTTAACATCTTCCGGTCGCGCAACTCACATAAATATTTTACAATCTTTCCAAATTTCTGATATTTGAGTAATTTTCTGAGTAGTTTTCTTTTAATAAACTTAAAACTTTCTTTTAATAAATAGCATATTGCTTGACACTTTGGTTTTATAAGCCTAGTTTACAGTGAAATAAAAGTTAAAAACATTAACATCAATTACTGAACATTTTTTGCGTGAGCAAAATGATAGAAGTCATTAAAATGTACAAAATTTCATGATTTCACTGCAGCTGTGACTAACACCGGATGGAGGAGTGGAGCTATCCAAAAACTCCAACATCATATTAAACATCCCCTACAGTGGAGTATATGCCTCCTTCATTTTTATGAGCTGCCTCTCCGACACTTATTCCACACATCGATGGCTCGACAGCATGACCCAAATCTTTATCAGGTCCAATCAGACAGCAATTGAATGACTGCGAAAAACTCTCTCCAATTGCTTATGAACCCATTGAGGTTCATATTCCTGACATAGAAAGGAACCTACTGAGTAAAGACCATCAATATTTGTTGGATATATCAAAGGCAATAGCTTCAGGGAATTGCCCAGAAAACTCGGCCAAATGAAACCCTGGTCCTTTATCCCATTCCCAATGGCTTACTGCGGCCAACTGAGCTCTGAGGGTCAACATAAGTAAACCAGATCCTTCAGAAAATTTTAAAACTATTGTAGGCTTTATTTTGAAATCATATATGCTTTTGTAGTTTGAAATAAAGAGCAAGTATTTTACAGGTGAGCCAAAAATCGTCTATCAAGCTATGAAAAAAACAAGGTATCTATCTGATGAACTTCTAAAAGTCGTTGATCCTGTAATAGAACACATTCATAAAATATTTTATTGGCAATGCTTGTGGACGACAGAGAGCATATTCGAGAAATTGGGTACAGAAAGATTTTGAAGGTGAAAATGTTCCAAAAAAAGAAGACAATTAGAAGTTTTGTAACTCCAATTCTAAACTTTGGAGCTCAAGCATACAGAAATAATTGATTGGAACACATGTGCCTTGCATCCTCTCCCAATGTTGCAGAACCTAAGTGTGGATGATATTAGAGAAATCATAAGTTCTGCCACCAAGTCTGTTGGAGAAATACAAAAGTTTCCATGTCATGCCCAGGCTGTAGGGAGAGGATTATAGTAAGGTTTGTGGCTTTGAGAACAGATATGGCTCAACAAAACAAATCAACAAAACTCACATAAATAACTTTGATTGGCTATATCCAATCAACGCTAAAGTCTCGCAGCCTCGATTCTCCACAAAATCAGACTTAAAATGTGTGGGAGACTTGCAAATTTAATGTAAACCTAAGGTGACCAAAACCAATGTTTGTAATTATTATGTACAAAGGATCATGTAAATAGCACACCTTACACATGGATGGTAGTTTGGTAGGGTGTGGGTGAAACTCAAAGTGCAACCACCTTCACGTGGTGAGTTCTGGGTAGTTTTGTTATTTCAAACATGAGTTCCACATTGAAAATTTAATGCAGTAAAATTAGAAATTTAACACATTTTGTAGGGCATTTTTCGAGAAGAAACACCTTATTTAATAAATGAAATGATAATTTTTGTATCAATAACTCATGCTGTTAAACAAACATTTAAGCCTATGGTATTTTATTTCACATTTTTTCAATACCTTTAAATTGACAAAATTTGAGGGAATTTTTCATTTTTCAAAATGTTTAAAAGTGGGATGTGCACCAGAATTTGTTAACCAATTTCTGTCATTTATATGTAATTTTTCTTCTTATACCATAGAGCAACTTTTCTGCCCTAGAGAGGTTGAAAAAAATGTTGATTTTATTCAACCCACCCTAATCACTAAGATTACCAAATTCTCATATTCCTGCAGTCTTTTGTCAGTTTTATTTATTTATTCTTAAGATGCAGATCCTCAAGATATGGGTGAATATCGATTTCGAATGAGTATGATGAGTGTAGATGAACGAGTGTAGTCCTTGTTTTTAAGTTCGACTTAGCTCAGAAAGGACCATTTATTAATAGCCCAATAGCCATGGCAACTATGGGACCTACAGCTTTAAGTGGAATCCGAACCTCGTAGTGTTGGTTTGATTTTCAGCTAACTGACAAGTCTGACACTCAGTTCTCTTCCCTACACAACATTCAGAACTTGACAACCATCCAACATGGACACCCCAAACTTCTCTAGTAGTGTCCACGTCGATGGCAACCATTGAGCGGAAGCTGTGTCGGTATTAAGAGGACCGAGCATATAACCTATCACCTGCAATCTCCCAAACACTTGCATACTTTGCAGACTCTCTAGAACCCATCTAACCCACACTTCTAAGGTCTAAAATCCTCCTAATCTTTGTTAGTTTTTCTTCCCTCAGTGCAGTCTTATATCTGGTACATTATAATTTATTTGTTCCTAAAAATCTTACAATATTTTAAGTTAATTTTGCAAGTAAATAAACACTTGAAGAGATGGAAATTAACAAATTTAGTAATCATTTTTAGGTTATATTTAGATCAAACCACTGAGTACACTATGATACAATAAACCTCTTGAAATAGCAGGCTCTTTGTATGTTCTTTAGCATGGAAAACCTGAACATAGAGAAATAACAAATAGCGTTTACAATGTTTATTTAATGTATTGTGCAAAAACTCTCTAATGTCAAACTAGCATTCCAAGTGTTAATTTAATTTTGAAATATCAAATGACAATTTTTTTGTGCTCCAAAGAAAACTAAATTGACATTAACATAATAAATTATAATACTGCTGTAAATTGAGTAACCCTATTTAGAAGCCAAAATATATATTTTATAAATAAACTAGCTGACCCCGGCGGACGTTGTCTCGCCTTTCATTTTTCATTGACATACCAAAATAAAGCAATAAAAAGAATTATAGAAAAAAACCAAGTAAACTGCAAAACAAATTATTATTTATTTTTTATTTTCACGTTTCACCACATGTTTTAATTACAGAGAAAAAAAGGTTAACACCAAATACAGATCACCTGATCAAGTAGTGTGTGCTACACTCTCAAGGTGAAATGTAGAACTACAATAAATCAAAACATATACAGTACCGTTGTTGTGAGAACTTCAATCTGCTTATGGCATGTGAAACTACATTAAACCACACAATCATATGTTTTTTGTAAACAATTCAGATTCTCCATTTGAATAACATGGGATCTTTAGGAGCCCGTGGGGCGGACCCTGTGGACGGATCTGCATCAAACTTCACAGAAACCATCTCGGGAGTATACAGGACAATATCCTAAAGTTTCATGGCGATCGGTTGGATGGTTTGGTAGCGCATAGACTTCAAACATATATATATATATATATATATATATATATATATATATACAAACATCCTCTTTTATAAATATAGATATACAACAAAAAATTAAAATCATATGTTTTCTAACTCTCCCTACTGACCAAAATGGTCTGTCTACATAGACAAACATTTCTTAGAACTTTCTGATTATTTAACTTTAAAATTTGTTCCAGATTTCATATATCTCTTACAGTGAACGTTGATGAATCAATTTAGTTTGACAATTACTATTCAAAGTCGACCTTCACTGAGTGTTATAGTTAAATAATTACATTGCTACATCAAGTCTCACTAGTAAAGGTTGACTTTCACTAGGGATATTCAACCTCTCCTATATTACTTAAGGGAAAGTAACAGTTGTTGGAGACTTTTATTTTAAAATTAGACACTTTTAAATAATATTCAAAAGGGTAATTTTCTAGTAAATTTACTTTGTGGTAACATAACCTGTGCGACCAAACGAGGGAAAATAAACCTAAATATTGCAACAATACTTATAAAATGATTTTATTTATTGAAGCATCTTAAGGAACTGTGCCATTTCGAGTTATATATGGCCATTTCTTTCTTACATGCATACTTATTTGATTGACATTTTATTTGACAGTTACATTTAAAACAACCTTGGCCACTTCTTGTAAATTGTTCTGAAGGAATTTTTTTAGAGACAATATCTTATGAATTGGAACGTCATTTTTTTGTATAATGTTTATTTCACAAGCACTAAATTGAGATTTGCAAAATAGTGTTTTAAAGGAAAAATAAACGTAATTTTAAACAAAGCAATCTTAATTAGTTGTTAGTATTGTTTTCATTAATTTCTTTAACATTCTTAATGATTTTAATTTCTTTTTGTTTTAACCCATTCACTTACCTCCACTTTAAAGTGAAGTTGGACCAGAAATTCCAGCAAAAAGTAGCCAATTTGTAAGTTTACTTAAACAAGTGTAAAATATACAAATATAGAATAATCAACATAATTTGTTCACCATTGATTTCCTAATAAAGTGGGCTTTAAAAACAATATAAATGACATGGCCTCAGGTAGGCCTAACTTATTATTTTTGCATTTATAAAAAAAAATTTTTGAAAAAGAATTTTTTTTAAAAGCAAAACTGTTAAAATATTACAAAACTTACTTTTTTTCGCCATGGAAACCCCATAACTATTTAGAGAAACAATATTTTTATGTGTGAAATTGATTATGAAATCTGTATTATGTAAACAAAAATTTTGTAGAAAAAAACGAAATGTCTGCAAAATTGGTAAATTTCGCACAAAAGATCCTATAAAGCGTTACATGTGAACTTTATTTCTATGGCAACTAAATGATAATATTTACTTTCAAAATACTTTACCAATAACGTACACTGCTTGTTTACAAACAAACAACACTTAGTTCTGCGTTTATCTGAATGGTGCATTCACAGACAGACGGTCGGCTGACGCGACGTAGCAGCTGACTGACTGCGTGTGCATATGCCACCTAGACTTGCCATACACCTTTGTAACGATAATATTCGTGGAAGCCTATGTAAAAACTATCACAGTTATTGATAATATTTTGTTTTCTTTAACTAAATACGTATCTACGATAAGTTATTTTAAATAAAATATAAACATTGAAAAGTACACAATTTTTATTTTATTATTAGTGGGTCTCATATAATCACTATGAGTATACTTGTAGTTGTAGACGAATGGGTTAAGGTAATTGCAGACAAAAGAGTACTTATCGATTTTCAGTTTTTTACAATGTAAATAACATCCTTTTTCAAAATGTGAGATTTTTTAAAAAAGATAGGAAAATTGCATATTTATGGAAAAAGAACTTCATAATCTTAAGAAAAACATGTACTTTGGCATTACTATTACTGGCGCTAGTGCGACAGACAGACTGCCGGAAGCAGACAAGAAGGAACTGTTTTGAGAAGCTCAGCTGTTTTCAAGCACTGTGATTTTCCACGAACCATCAAAAGTGTACTCGACATTCACTGGTTTAGTGGCAGTTAGTCTTCACTAGTGAAAGTTGATCTAACATCAATACAGTTTACATTCCCTCCCCACTTTGGTAAAGGTTGATAGTTACTTGTCACTATAAACCTTCTCTAATAATCAGCTTTCACTGTACCATAAATATATATTTTAATAATAGCAGTTAGCAATCTTAACTCCTGTCACACTTATAAACAGGAGAACAAAATTTTAGTATTATATCAACAGCCCATTAACAAATTCCATTAACAACACTGTTGATGGAACAATGTGAATTATAACTGGGTTAATAGGGTGCAGAAAGTCTGAAAAGTGGTTAAAGGTAGGTTTCAATATTTTTCATAGGGATTGCTAGCCTGAGGTATTCCTGGATCAGTGCTTATAACAAGTTGACTGCCAGCGTAGATAATTTATTGTGTCATTCTGAGGCCGCCGTAGTAAAACTGTATGTCCGCCTGACGCCATGAGGGCCACCGGTAGCCCACGCCATACGTGCCGCTGTGCGCCATGTGGGCCACCGGTGGCGCCCGCGTCTTTTATAAATCAAACACAAATTGTAGTGCCATTTTTAGTATTACGTAATTTTTAATGATATATTCTGAAAGCTCATAAAATGTGATAGAAAACAGTCCTCTGGTTTTTAAATAAAGCAACCCTAAATACATTTTTATATATGGAGGGGTCAGAGCAACAACCAATCAAGTCCAAAAAAGTAAAAACTGAGAAAAATTGAGTTAAAGTTCAAAATTCATAACTTTGACAATCTTTGACCATTAAAAAAATATTTTTTTTATTAATGTAGTTGAAATACATAAAAATCTTTTAGTGCAGGAAAAGTGAAAAAAAGTATACATATATTTTTTTTATTACCAAGCAAACTTTTTTTCGTTGACTTGGTTGAATGTTGCACTGAACGTTTTCCATTTTTTTGACTCTGCAGTATTTAACCAACTCCACAAAAGTTAAATCTGACAAAACAACACATTTTCATTACATTGTCATGGTGAAAATCGAATAAACTACATTGTCATAGTGACAGGGAATAATTGATTAAATGAGCAGTCAGTATTTTTAGTCGAGATAAAACATTCTGATTTATTACAGAACCACTTTTACAGGTCAAAACAAAGTAACAGGTTGAAAAAACTAAGTTACAGGTAAACAATTTCATCATTTTCTTCATCAGCCTCCTCATCTACTTCTAAACTTCTTCTTCTAGTAGTGACTTCAACAGGTAAGTTCTTGAAGTATCGGTGGTGGGTGGGGGGTATGTAAGGAAACAGAGATTGCATGTCATCTTTTTTCGCTTGTGTGAGACCGGTCTGCGGTTTGGATAGAGAGGGCTCTGTTGTACTTCAGAAAGTGATTGTAAGTTCAATCCTTTTTTAATTTTTGAATTTTTTCTTGGTTTGGTAGGAGCGTACTGCTTTAAGTCCAACTGTCTGAAAGGTTCTTCCTCACACAGTGAGAGTTTGAAGAACACTGTAAAAGGTTCTCCTTTAACAAGTCTTATCCATCGTATGTTTAACCAATTGACAGGTTCCCCGTCAGTTCCCTTTTTTCGATATTCCACACTTTCTTCTAGTTCTTTGGTACTTAAAAATTCTTCTCTTTTCATTTGGTGGACCACGAAACACGGATTCTTACGTTTTGCTGATTTTATCACTTCAAACCAGTCTTCTGGAACGTACAATTGGTGGTTTTTCTGACTCGCCCTCTAAATCATGCCAAAGTCAGTGTCATTTGGTAGGTACGAGTGACCTGGCACTATGTACATGAGATCAATGTTTTCGGCAGTTATTTCTGGCCCGTTTACTAGCTTTAACATAGATAGACAGATCTTAATATTACGGTTCTGGCCACCACAGCTGTCTGAAAACATTGTTATACTTTCATATTCCTTAGCATTTTCTATGATGTGTTTCACCAAACAGCTGGATATGTCCTCAGCACCCCTTCCTCCTTCTGTTTCGTCGTATGTATACATATGAGCGGTGGAATCATTGAAACAATGAACTCCGAAATTGTAAACGTACATGTTTCTTCTGTAGTATGCCACCGATGTTCTTATTCTAGGTTGTAATAAATGTTATAAACCTTACCTTCATCACTTCCTGGACTCCAGTCACTATCAGAAGTCATTTTAATGCTTCAAAAACAATCCAAACAGACGATAACAACATCAACATAACCTCAAATGGACGTGGTTCGTTGTTGCTCTGAAACTTTGTTGCAGCCTGTCAGAGCATCAACAAACTACCGCATTCTGGTGGCAAATTATTGAACTTTGGACTTGGTTTGTTATTGCACTAAATAGAACTCGATTTTAGACACACGTTACCATAGCAAACTACAAAAATCAAAATTTTGGACTTGGTTGGTTGTTGCTCTGACCCCTCCATATTTGAACTAGTTTTTACAACATTTAGACAGACTAGTTTCTGTCACAAAAAGAATCAATGTCACTTACTAAACACCTAACCTCAAAAGCTGATCAGTGCGCGGGAAGAAAATATAAAAATCACAACAAAACAGCTTAAACATAATATCATATGGCATATGTAAAATTTTGCCCCCACGCCATGAGGGCCACCGGCGTACCTCATCAAAATGGCGGCAAAAGACCGGATGTCGGCTATTTCTGTACTCAGGGGGTCATTTTCAGTTGCATGGAACACAGAACTCGGAACAATGAATATTCCGGTAGCCCTCACTAGATATCAGGCGCCAGGCTGAAATCTAGTGAAGGCTACCGGTGGCCCTAATGGCGTGAGCTAAAATTGTTATGTGGGCCACCGATGGCCCTCATGGCAGTCAATGTAATGTTAATGTACAGTCATGTTAATGTATTAAGAAAACTTAGGACAGGTAGACTTATTATGAAACAGACTTCAAGATGAAGAGTAACATAGCTTAAAAAACAGAACATGATTAACTAACCTTTTAAGGTGAAGTGCATATTTAGCTTGATATGTTGTAAATCCTAGATCCTCTAAGTATTTAACTGCGTTTTCATCAAGTACTTTTTTTAATTGTGCATTTATCCGAGTAATTATCACATCAAATATAATTTTTGCATCAGGCCTTAAAGCTAAAATCTTTGCTGATGCTTCCACAAGTGAGTAAAGTACTTTACTTATTTCAGACTGCAGCTGCAAATCATAAAACATTAAAATTAGAATACTTAAATTGAAAATGTTACAACCTTACTTTAAGATATGAGTTTTTTAGATTTCATTCAAACTCCTCTCCAACCAATATTCTTTTTAAATAATTTCTATTTGTATTCGCAAAATGTGTAACAAACGTCTAAAAAATATCAAACCTGTACCTAGACTTGAAAAGTAATTTATTTGCTAAATTACAATTAAAATTAACTCAGGATTTACAGTACAAAAGAATTAATTTCTTAACATTTCTTCCCATTCTTAGACATTTTCCCATTCAAGTTTTAAATATATTGTGATGACAAACTTCTGCAAAAGAATTGTGAGAATGAAAGGGATAAACAAAGTCTCCGGTTCAGGGGAAACAATTTAGAAGGCCATTTCGATGTCTTACTTGCTGTGAGATCAACATTTCCTTCATGATATGTAGATAATATTTGGAGATTTCCAATGCTTTGGCTATTTAAGAAACAAACACAACGTTTCAACAAGTATAATAAAGAACTTTTGACTTTCAACAGTAATGTTTAGTATCTAGCATGTAGTATTAAATCTTTTCTGATATAGTATGGGTTAAGGGAAAAAAATTGTTTTAGATGTAGGCTAAGTTAGTAAGTACACCTGAAGATTGCAGGAGTTTGTTATACCTGTTAAAACGTTGTGTTCGTTTCTTAAACACTCAAAATATTGGAAATCTCCACATATTATCTACATAACAATCCAATGCTAATAAATAACATTAAAACAACAATTTCCTTCACCTATGAGAACATCTCCACCTAGTAGCTCCTCTGATCCTATGGACTGTCAACCATCTTGTTGATTCTACACCCACCCTACAATTCCTCAAGTTTCTCTGTCAGGCTCTATTTTTATGGCATATTATGATGTGTCTGTTACCAAGTCTCCCACCCAATCTCAAGAGAGATCTATAGGGCACTATGAACAAGTATAAAAAACGACTTTTTATTTTACAATAATAAAGGGTTTTCCCATCCCTGGAGTGTTAAAAAATTCAGGTTATAATTATTCCCTCCAAACTAACTATACCACTGACAAGACAGTTCCTCTTGGCTCTAGGACAACTTGAACTTTTTATCATGCTAGGAAATGGAAAGATGAGGTTCCTGATTTGTGCTGCAGTAACGGAAAAGTGCAAATTCCCTCTATCCAGCAATTTCCTGAACCTATGCATAGCCTCCTGACTCGCCAGAAACGAGATTCCAAACATTTCTTCATCAATACAGAAGTACAATGGTTTTTTCAAATGACTTCTTTTGGAGCTGAGGTTGTAAATAAGGGTAAGTTTATCCTGATATTCAAGGTCATGTTTACAATAGGATTGCCAGCTCCTCAACATTACTACAAATATACTTTGTTGGAGATTACACAAACGAGAAGAATATACGATGCGGCAACTTCCCAGGAGTTAAACCTGAGCTGGTTTGTCAACTGCAGGAGTTGCTGCATAAACATAATCGGCATATTCAGGACTTCAAAGATACTATTGAGTTCATTTCCAATGGTCAACAAGACATCTTAATAATAATAATAAAAAACACTGATAAAGATACTACGGGTGCGCATAGGCCACTTCAATGCTCCCACTGCCAAGCAAGTCGCAATGATAGGAAAGTGCATACCAAAGATGATACAGTAAGACAAATCATTCTTACAATGCTCTACAATATCCACTCATGCTCTGCCGTAATGAAGATGGATACTACGTAAAACATCCCTTAAAGGACGTGTGTTTGTCCATTATGCATTACTAAACCACTCATCGGATCACCATGAAACTTTGGGAAGTTGTAGAGTTCACTCCCAGGAAGGTTTCTGGTATGGTTCCATTCATTTCCAATTAAAGGGCTCCACCCCAGTGGCTTTTAAAGTTTCTATGAACATTTATTGGAGTTACTTTATTTATTTGACACCATCAGCTCTTAGATAAAAACAAATAAAATGAACACTTTTGAATAAGTCAAAGTGATGCTAATTGAAATTTAACATTTAAAGTAACCTAAATTCTATTAGTTTACTTGATAGCACCCTCCTCAGCATTAGCTGAAGTTACTAATAGCTAAACTCATAGTACACCACACAGTCATCTGAGGGCTAATTTGAAACCAATTAGCAATAGAAAGCAACACAGGTGCGCAACTAAAACAAATTACCTTGGACAGTCTGTGTGTTTCTATATTAATGCTTTCAGTAATGACGGTGTTCTATATATTGAGAAATGTTTGTTTACATTTTTGAAATAAATTGTTATTGATATATTTTTATTACTTTTTGTGAAACAAGGATGGACCGAGGCAACAATAGCATATTGTTGTACTTACATTTTCTTGGCAATGTAAAGAAGGAATCACTTGAACAGGGTTTTGACTGATCAAATTGGCAGTTGCATTACTGATCTCCTCCTGAGACGGTCCTTTAATTTCGTCTAATGATAACTTTTTTTGTGTTGTGAAATTGGCTGATATTAATGGCACTAAGAGTAATTCTTCTGGAAATCAAAATAAATGAATTGGAGAGCATGATATACCATCGGTATTATTTAAAATTAATGTTCGTTATAGAAACCATTTTATAGGTTTATATGTAATCATCACTACTCAAGATATAACAAATGCATGGCCCATGATAAAAACAATTTCAATACAAGTTACATCAGTTGCAGTTCAGATTAACAAAATGTATCATGTAAAATTCATCTATAGAATATAAACAATGTTTATGTAAAATAGATTTTATGGTAATTTTAAACTGTGTATCTGAAAGGGCTTTAATTTCAGTTGGAAGAAAATTGAAGAGTTTTATACTATTAAAATAAAAGCTTTTATATGTTTTACTATACAAGGTAGAATTATTAATAAGAGCATGTCTTCCACGAGTACAATAATTATGTAAGGAAGTATGATCCCTGTGATCTTTTAAATTGTTTTTAATGAACAACAAACATTGAAAAACATAAACTGAATACACAGTTAACATTTTAAAGTTTAAAAAGAGAGGCCTACAGTGAGTATCCTTTTTAACACTTGCCAGTGTTCTGAGGGCCATTTTTTGCAGTGTGAAAATACGTTTTGTAGAAGAGTGATGGGCCCAAAGAATGTTACAGTAAAACAGATGGCTATGGATATGTGCATAATATACGAGTATATCTTTTAAAGATTCTAAATTTATATGGCCTTGGAGTCGTCTGATCATAAAGACTCCTATAGACATCTTTTTAGCTATATGATCGGTGTGAGAGTTCCATCCAAGACCAGATTCTAATTTTAAACCTAAAGAGGTGACAACAGAGTTAAAGTGTCCAGGTTTAAAATAAACATGGATGTCTTGAGACTTGTTTTCATTAAGATGAAGTCCATTGGCTGAGCACCAGCTTTTAATAAATATCATATTTTTGTCTTGTAGGGCATTATTTTCAATAGAGCAGTTAGTGGTGACAGATAATGCCAAGTCATCAGCAAAAAGATAGCTCTTTACTTGATCACTACTAATATTATATGGTAGATCATATATATAAATTATAAAGAGCAGTGGCCCCAGGATAGATCCTTGAGGTACACCATATTTGACTGTTAAAAATTTAGAAAAGGTTCCGGCAAAGAAAATTGTTTGGTTTCTATTATGTAGGTAAGATGAAATTAATTTACAAAATTTACTAGTACAACCATAACACTTCAATTTCTCCACTAGAATATCGTGGTTTACTGTGTCAAATGCTTTTGTCATGTCAAATAGCCGCTTGAATGATATTTTTTATTTTCTAGAGCAAAATAACATTGTTTGACAAAGTCAGTTACTGCAGTACATGTGTTTTTGCCAACTCTAAATCCAAATTGACGAAAGAAAAAGAAGACAATTTTCTTCAAAATAAGAAGTTAACTGATCGCTAATCAAGTACGGTACTCGAACACTTTTGAAAGTACAGTGTGTAAGGATATCGGACAATAGCTGTCATTTGATGTTTTGCTGCCTTTCTCATGAATGGGAATTATTTTAGATAGTTTAAGAACATTTGGAAAAATAGACTCATCAACACAAACATTGAAAATATGTTGAAGAACCTCAGAAATATAATTAGCACTTAGCTTAACTATTTTGGAGTTTAGATAAAACAAATCCAATGAGTTGCTGTTACTTAGCCTTAGGATTGCTTTATGAACATCTTCCACTCTAAAGTGACTTAAAGTAAAATTTTAACCATCAAAAGGTAGCAGAATGTTACCAAAGTAATTTTTGCACTTATTGATTGAGTTTCCAGGGCTGGCCAAGCTATTAATACTATTGATAAAATATTAATTAAACATATCACTATTGAGATTTGTTTCTCTTGAATTTAATGAAATTTCAGAATGCAGGGAACTATTAAATGTTGACTTGATTAAGTCCCAAGAGACTTTACTTTTATTAGTAGCTTTGACAATTTTTTCTGAATTATAATTGAGCTTTGCATTACGTAAAGCTTTCTTATATTTGCCTTTGAAATATTCTAATTTCAGTTTACTACTTTTATTACTTGAATGCTTTGCTAAATAATACATATTGTCACAAGTTTTTTTCATGCCTGCTAACTCAACAGTGAACCAGCCCTTATCTTTCTTATTGCTTTTTAAAGATTTTTTTAGTGGGAAAGCTTCATTAATTAAACTGAGGAAATCCTGCGAAAAATTTTTGAGCTTACTTTCTGCTGTGGTCTGGCTGTAAACATCAAACCAATTATGATTTCTCAGCAAAGTATGTAGACTTAAAGCGCTATTATCACCTAGTGACCTGACAACGGTATTTGTATCTCTGATCCTCCTAGTAGGAACATCAAGTTTTAGAGTTAAAACTAGAGCAGTGATCTGATAAGTGCTCGTTTAACACTTTACATTCTCTGTGATCCTTATGAATGGGAGTAATAAAGTTATCAATACAACTACCCCCACTCTCAGAAGGCCTTGTAATTTCATAAGTGCTTAGCATTAATCCAAAGCCATCAAGTAAATCTATAAAACTATTTAGTAGTTTTTCTTTGGGATCAATAACATTAATATTGAGGTCTGCTCCAAGAATTAAATGCAGGTTTAAACTATTACATAAAATGAATAATTTATGCAAAAATAATGTGCCATCACTATGAGGAGTACGGTAAAGGGAAACAATTACAAACTGTGTAGTGTCAATTACCAAAGATACAGCACTTATTTCAAATACCAGTATTTCAGCTAGAAAATCAAACCTATCAAATACTTGTATATCAATATTATTTCTGACAAAAATAGCTGAGCCTCCCCTCCAAGTCTGCCTACAGAAAGATGAAGTTAATTTGAAATCAGAACCAACACTGCTGGCAATTTCATTATCTTTACACCAGTGCTCTCCTAAGCAAATAATATCTAAATTATGCTTCTGACATATTAAACTTAATTCGTTTACTTTATTAACTAGGTTTCTTATGTTCCAATACAATATATTTAAGGGAGACTTTTTGTCCCAATTTGACTCTAACAAGAAACTGTCTGTTCTAAAAAGCCATTGTTACAATTATGCTTATTTATAGGTGTACATACATCTACTTTAGGAGGCTGGCTAAGATTAACATGAATCAGGTCTTCTTTGAATTCACTGTCACATGACAACCCAAGAGAACTGCTTAATCTTTTGGACTTTTCAGAGTATGTCTGGTAATCAGGAACAGTCTGTAGGGAGGTATCAGAACTCAGATCAGTAAAAGTCTCATTCAAAGGCCCTGGACTGACTTCAGTGTTGGCTATACTTTGAACTACCGGTCTCACTTCAAAGCTTGCTTGAGGAGTGGCTACAGGTTGAGGTTTGAAGTTTGAATCCTTAAGTGGCTGTGCTAAAATATCAGACTTAGCATCTGCTGCCATGCGTACCCAAACCAGCTCAGCAATCTTTTCAGAGACCAACATTTTCCCTTTCCTGTTGAAATGAAGCCCATGTTTGGTCTGGTATCGTCTTTCAAAGATGTGAAGGTCTAAAAGAGACATGGGAGTTGCCATAGGCCAGCTGACGGATACCGTTGTTGGCCTCTCTTATAAGCTCATTTATATTGCACTTTTTCTTTGTGGTCATACCTGTAAGGTATTGTTGATAATATTACATTTGTATGTTCAAATTCCTCGATGACACTCTTCAATTCACAAATGAGTTTATCTGATGTAGAGAAGGAGCTATTTTGGGAAATATTATTTGATCCACCAACTACCAGGAGGCTGTCGCTTTTTGTAAAGGTTTTCAATTCTTTCATTTCTCTTGCACACTTAATTATTGATTCAAGGGGGGCTCCTGGTTGAACATGACCAAATACTTCAAAGTTATCAGGAAATTTTTGACACAGATTTCCAGCAATATCTCGTCCATCACTATCAGATACAGCTATAAGTTTATGATCATAATATTTCTTTGGAGGTGCGAGTTTCTTTTGAATACTATTTATGTTAGGTAATAAGATGATTGTACATAGTTGATATATTCTGTAGTTGTAAGATTTGATTTTTGGTATTTCAAATTTTCACTAAAGCCAAGAGAGAGAGAGGGTTATCTGCCCTTAGAATAAACATCACGCCACCCCAAATTCGAGCTCTCATTGGTGCTCAAGAATAAACTCTCCTCAGGCGACAGTTCCGCACCCCACAACACACACACGCTTAGTCTCTCAGTGTGTAAGGTCGCGGGTCTCGTCTACCCAACTCAATACTTTGTGATTGTGTGCTTCTTTAATTCTCATTGTACCTCTTTAACTCTCTCTAACTCTGTGCTGCTCGTCCAGACTTTCAAGAACCTCGTTTGTGCGGTACGTGGTCAGTCTTCTGGACTTTCGAAACGCTCGTACTTCCGCGACTACTCTTCAGTGCTTTAGAACTGTAACAAAGGAAGGTGAACTGGATTACCAAAAGTGTCTCCAACTACTCCTGTTGGATACGTGGTCAACCAATCTCTGTGGTGAGTCAATTCTCTCTAATTAATTATTTCCGTCCTTAGTGTATTCCCCCGTCTCCTCCGGAAGAGCAGTGGTCCTCCATATTCATTAACAGAAACACTAACATTCTTGTTCAGTACTTATAACTTATATTTTAAGGTTTTATAATAGCATTTAATGTGTTAACACTTTAGCATTAAGAAAAAGTTTTTAAGCCAAGAGCGCATTTTAAGTTGTATTATTTTTTTACATTTGAAATATCTCCAACAGAGAGAGAGAGGAGAGGGGGATAACGCTTTCTAAAAGCGACATAAATCAGGCGATATGACGTAGTCAGTCGTCTTGAAATCTGATTGGTTAGAATGCACTGTTCTAAATCGTTTTGCACCACGCGGGGTTATGCCACCCCACTCTGTCTAGAAACTCTGTCTAGAAAACTCGGTCTTGTAACGTCCATCTCACAGCACACTTCTCTAATATACACTTTTGGAGGCCCTCTGCCTCGTGCTGTTTCTATATTGTTTCTCTAAATCTCTGTTAACCACTCTTAAACGTCTTTTAATATTTTTGTGTGTAATATTTTGTACATTTAATTTCTTGTGTGAACTCCCGTCATTGTTTGTGCTTCAAGATCTTCTTTGTGCGTGCTTCCGTGGCAGGATGAACTTTGCGAGAAGCGTTTCTACCGCGATTCGTGTAAGAAGACTCAAGATAAAATGAAGTGAGACCTGTCGTTCGTTGCGTTTCCCTCCAGGACATTGATGGACCTCGCTACCACCTCACCAACGGTTGTATCCGGACCTTCCCTCATCTAATTGGAATATTGAACAAGGTACTGTTGTCATCATTTCATGTGTGTAACTTTAGTTATTTTTGTAAACATATTGCTTGACATTTTGTCCCATTTTGTAACAACAAATTATCCACAAACTCTCTCTATAGACGTTAACATTTTTTGGGCGTTTTTTAAATATAAAAATTCCCTGGTCCTTCGAATCAATTTAGATATAAATATTTAATTTTCTCATCTCTCACTTTACCGCTCATAGTATTGGTCATTTCGAACGATTTCTAGGATACAGTTCTTTGGAAATACAGAAACTCTAATTTGTGGAAAATAGAAAGCACGATTCACTTCAGTTTTCGCCATTTGCAATTGTTGTCTTTCTTTGCAGTTTGCGAAGGCCACGCCCCTGGCCCAATACCAGGCGCACTGCTTACGAAGAATCACGAACTTCTCCGAAGCGTGCCGATTCGAGGTTGACAGTATTGATTTTCTCAACCCCCTCACTCTCTCTGACTGTCTGCAGCACATCCGCTCTATAGCGCATGCGCTGTTAGTTGTCAACTCTTTGTTTGTTTACTTTATTGACAGTACGCTACTCACATATCATGTGGTAGTTACAGGCATTAGTTAATGCTTCTCATTATAAGGATTATAGCAATGGCTAGTTAATTCATTTATATAAATAAGCTTATATATATATTTAATCTTAAATTAAATTATTATCTTTTATTCTATTTTTCTAATTAGCATTTGAAGGCTAATTAAATACAAAAGGAGTTTTATACGGCTTTTATTGTACAATATATTGCTTTTTCATTCCGTTTTTGTGAGGTCAACTATTGTTTTACTGTGTATAGTCAATTAGCCTAGTTTAAGTCTCTTTTGGTAAAGCAGTTAAGCTTTATTAAACACACATTTCTCTGTTAGGGTAAATAAATTTTGTTTAGCTAATTACCTAAATTACCTAATTCATATTTATTGTATTTGTGCTGAACTAATAATTAATTAACTAACTATACAAAACTAGTTATGTACATTTATAGTTTTGTACACTCTCTCTGAAATAAGCAAGAATTAGCTATTTATCATGTCTCTCTCTAATGTGTTATTACCATAAGCTTATTGGAAGCTAATTAACTAAAAATAATTAGTTCTCTGATCTCTCATTGAAAATAAAATTTATACTTTTTCCTTGCTTTCTAGTGTTCATACACATTGCTACTAACAAATCTAGCTATCAAAGCAAAGTTCTCAGTGGAACCAATCAAGACTGCAATTGTTATAACATTGCAGGCTTACCTCACACTTTGAATCTCTTATTTATTTGTTTGTTTATTGTTCTTATTGCAAAATAATTTGTGATGTCTCTGCCGATATTTTAATACTGTAGTAAGTAAGTCAAAATAGATATAAATAAAATATGGAAAATTATATTTAGCGACTTAGTGCTCTGCTCACAACAGTGTCTTGTATTTCATATCTACATTTAATTTTGTTTTACTACTTACTGTATCTGAAAAATTCAAAATGGCTCCTAAAGTTTCTGATTTCAAGGGCGGCTCTCTATACTCGTCTCACAGCGTTAACTAAAAACGCGCTTCGCTAAAATAAAAACTCAAGTTGAAGAATTCGCTACGCAAAAGGAGCTTCTTACACCTGCTCAACTGAAGAGCTTATCAACCATCTCTAATGAAGTCAAGAAAAAGAAAGCTGATTTTGAGGCTAACCTGCAACGAGCCTTAAATCTAACGGATGATGAGGCCATTGAAGACGAAGTCTTAGCGGAAGATCAGGACTCTATTAACGAGGTCTACGCTCATATTCTTGGTATAATCGAAACGCTACTTCCAGTCGAAGAACCCAAAACACCCTCGGCTTTGAGTGACGTCAGTATGACTCCTCAGGTCTCTAGTGTCTCTCAGGTCCGTCTGCCAAAATTAGAATTACAAAAATTCTCGGGCGATCTTCTGACTTGGACTTCCTTTATCAATTTATTTGATACAACCATTCACCGTAATGCCAGTCTTAGTGCAGTAATGAAGTTTCAGTACTTATTGAGCGTTTTGAGCGGCGAACCTTTAAACCTAATTAAAGGACTCAATCTAACCTCTGCTAATTACTTAATAGCATACGACCTCTTACGGGATCGCTACCATAATTCCCGGAGGTTACAAACTCTCCATTTGAACCAGTTACTGGACCTGCCTCAAATTAGTTCGTCCTCAATCAAGGGTCTCAGACTATTTGTCAATCAATATACAGAACACTCTCAGGCATTGAAAGCTTTACATTGTGACGTGGGTGAAAACAATCCGCTCCTCTCTGCTCTCATCCTCCGACGTATGGATTCCGACTTACGAAAAAAGCTGGAAGCTTTCCGGTCAACCTCTTCGAATGACGCGTCTGCTCACTCGTTACCGGAAGTCAAAGAAATAATAACATTTTTGAACACTGAATGCAGCCAAACTGAAGATGCCAATATTCATAACGTTCCGCAGGTAAAGGCTTCTACCTATGTTCCTCCTCACGCCCGCAACAAGGTGACTGCGCCAAAAAGGGTGAACTTTCGCTCTAGTGATGTTTCAATGGTCACAACTCACTCTAACTCAGCTCAAACCAAGACTATGCCTCCTCCATGTTTCATTTGTAATCAGAGTGGACATAAAGTCTATTCATGTACGGTTTTCCGTGACAAAACTCCTCAAGAACGACATCAGCTCGTCACGAGACATAATCGCTGCATCTCATGCTTAGGCGCTCATGAACTCAAGGAATGCCAATCCAAGGCCACGTGTCTCACGTGTAACAAAAAACACCATTCATTGTTACACTTTCAAGCTGCCTCGGGCAATGCTGCTAATCAGCCCGTCCGTAGTAACACAGCTCATGACGTCTCCAATACACGTCATCGCTCTAGTGAGAACCATAACGATTCTCAGGTGACTCTCGTTTCTCAAGATTCACCCCCCCTCTATGCCAGATTGTTACACCGTGCTATTAGGCACCTTACTGGTACAACTAAAAACTCCTGAAGGTAGATCCCATGTATTCAGGGCTTTACTTGATTCAGGGAGTATGACGGATTTAATTTCCGAACGTGCCGCTCAACTCTTGGGAGTGCGCCGTACTAAGTCTCAAACTCACATCTCTGGCCTCAGCCAAAGCACGGCAAAACCAAAAGGTCAAATTCATCTCACAATCAGCACTCTATCTGGTCTCATCATTGCTCCTGACCAGCCAATGTTAATATTAGATAAATTGACCGTGGATTTACCCAGAGTACCTCTAGCCCCAGAAGTCTACAATAAGACTCAGAGATACATTCTCGCTGATCCCACATTCCATTTACCTGGACGAATTGACGTTATCTTAGGTGGAAGTATATTTCCAAAAATACTCACTAATGAGCAGTTCTCACTGGGGCAGCATATGCCACATGTAATTGGCACGCATTTCGGGTTTGTCGTATTGGGTACTGCTCCCAGCGCACCTTTCGCATCCACTCTCACCTCTACGAGCCTCAATGTCTCTCTACACTCAGCAAGCGACGCAGATCTACACTCATCACTTCAACGGTTCTGGCTTCAAGAGGAAATTCCTGTATATTCGAAGAAGACCAAAGAAGAAGAACAATGTGATGCTCACTTCGCCACTTCTCACTCTCGAGATGAAACCGGACGCTACACCGTTCGACTTCCGTTTAAAGAGAATCATTCTGCCCTAGGATCGTCTCAGCCTATTGCTGAGCGTCGATTTCATTCTCTCGAGCGGAAATTAAACGCTCAACCTCACTTTTCTCAACTCTATCACGATTTTATAAGTGAATATCAATCTCTCGACCACATGGCCAAAGTTCAAAATCCTGATCTAACTAAGCCACACTATTTCCTCCCTCACCATGGGGTGCTAAAAGAAAATAGTTCCACCACAAAACTCCGTACTGTCTTTGATGCGAGTTGCAAGACCAGTACTGGTGTTTCTCTCAACGATGTCTTATTGACCGGACGCAAACTCCAAACAAATATTTGTGACATACTACTTCACTTCAGGCGTCACAATATTGTTTTTTGCTGTGACATCCGTCAGATGTATCGGCAAATCCGAGTACATCCAGATGACCGGAAATTTCAACTTATCTTATGGCGTGACCATCCCAAGGATCCTCTCTCAACTTATCAGTTGAACACTGTTACTTACGGCATGAATACCTCTCCCTACTTGGCGATCAAGACTCTGCACCAGCTTGCAGACGACGACGGTGGGAACTTCCCCTCCGCTGCATGCGTGCTGAGGACACAGACCTACGTGGACGACATCATCTCCGGTGCGGACACAGAGGAAGCGGCCTTAGAACTGCAGGAGCAGCTCATCCGTCTACTGCGTCAAGGAGGTTTCGAACTCCGGAAGTGGGTCTCTAACTCTACTCGCCTACTCCAAGCTCTGCCGGAAGGACATCGCGAGTCTCCAGTGTTTCTGCAAGAATCTCTATCTCCGCAGTTCTCTATCCTTGGTTTACATTGGTCGCCTACCACTGATTGTTTCACATACTCTCTTAACATACCGCCTGACGAGCGCCCGACCAAACGCTCTGTCTTGAGCTTAATAGCCAAGATATATGATCCCTGTGGATTTCTCTCTCCTTGCATAATGCAAGCAAAATGCTTTATGCAACTTCTCTGGACTACAGGTCTGTCTTGGGATGAACCCTTGCCATCTGAACTTGCCGAAAAATGGCACTCATTCATCACTGACGCGCAGCACATAGTGCATGTCTCAATTCCTCGAGCGTTTCCACTCTCACTCTCTTGCTTCGTAGAACTCCATGGATTCTCTGATGCGTCAGAAAGTGGATATAGTGCGGTGTTGTATTTCCGCTGCCAGCTTTCGACAGGTGACGTCATCATTCGCCCCATAATGGCGAAAACTCGCGTCGCTCCTCTAAAACGAGTGACACTTCCGCGTCTCGAGCTTTGCGGAGCGCATCTGCTCGCTAAGATAACAACTCATTGTCAGTCAATATTTAAGGAGACAATCACCCCTCAAACCACCTTTTTATGGTGTGACTCAACAGTAGTACTCACATGGCTACGAACTCCGCCTTATAGGCTTAATACGTATGTTTCAAACCGAGTTTCCCAGATCCAAGAACTCGTATCACCCGACTCATGGCGACATATAGCAGGAACTGACAACCCAGCAGACTGCGCATCACGGGGCATTTCTGCCTCCCAGCTTAGGAACCACACTCTCTGGTGGACGGGACCATCGTGGCTCAGCCTCCCTCAACAGGACTGGCCCTCTAAGCAGTTCATACCTGTGAACCTCTCATCGTCCGATGAGCTGAAGAAGACTCCACTAGTCGTCCTAACTGCCGTTCCGCAGAAGGACTGGGACCTTCTGACGAATTTCTCGTCGTGGGACAAACTTGAGCGAATTTTTGCTCTAGTTCTGCGCTTCGTACACAACTGCCGTAGCGCTAATCGTCTCAAGGAACATCTCTCCCCATCCGAGATCTCCACAGCTAAACTCAAGATCTTCGGCCTCGTCCAGCAATCTGCATTTGCAGACGACATCTCGGCACTACGCTCTGGGCGTCCCTGCTCAACAAGACTTCAGCGCTTGAAACCGTTTCTGGACACGCAAGGCATTCTACGTGTTGGTGGGCGTCTCAACCGTTCTTCCCTGGCACACGACGTCCGTCATCCAGTTCTTCTACCCAAGAAACATCATGTTGTAAACCTCATTGTGGATCATCACCACCGCTCAAATCTCCATGCTGGACCACAGCTAACACAGTCTCTGTTATCCCAATTCGTGTGGATTCTCTGCGCGAGGAGCGTTATACGCTCACGCATTTTCCAATGTCTAACATGTTTTAGAAACAAGCCACGAAATCAAGCCCCACTAATGGGCGACCTCCCTCCGTCACGAGTGACTCCCGCTCGACCATTCTTGTCCACTGGAACAGACTTCTGTGGACCATTCAACGCAAAGGTGTTAAATCTCCGTGGCATTCGACACATAAAGGTGTATATTTGTGTATTTGTGTGTATGGTCACAAAGGCTGTGCATCTTGAAGTGGTGACAGACTTGACCACCGACGCCTTTATTGCAGCACTCACGCGCTTTGTATCTCGACGAGGTCTGTGTGCTCAATTGTTTTCCGATTGTGGTACGAACTATGTCGGTGCTGATAACGCCCTTCAAAATATCTTAAAGGAAACATTGTTCTCAACCGATTCGCAGAAAAGGTTGCTTCACTTCACTACTCCTCGAGGTATCGACTTCAAGTTCAACCCTCCTGCTGCTCCCCACCAAGGTGGATTATGGGAGAACGCTGTGAAAAGCACCAAACACCACTTACGTCGTGTCATGGGAGACCACATCCTGACACTGCCAGAATTTATGACACTCGTCACTCAGATAGAGGCCATGCTAAACTCGCGGCCACTCACTCCACTCTCCAGCGATCCTGCTGACTTCTCTGCCCTCACTCCGGGACACTTCTTGATTGGTGCCCCCCTAGCGTCGGTCCCAGAACCCGACCTCCTTGACGCACCTGACAACCGCCTACGACATTGGCAGTTGGTCCAAGCTCTACACCAACGCATCTGGAAACGATGGCAGCTGGAATACTTGCATACGCTCCAGCAACGTTATAAGTGGACCCAACCACGTGAGAATATCAAAGTTGGTGATCTCGTGCTAGTGCACCAGAACTCTCCGCCCCTCTCGTGGCCTCTGGCTCGTGTTACCGCCGTACACCCAGGGACTGATGGTGTTGTGCGCGTGGTGGACTTACGCACTCCAAATGGACACCTTACTAGACCAGTGGTAAAGGTGTTTCCTCTACCCACTGACTAAAATCTCTTTTCTAGTTCCGTGCCCCAATCTCTAAAAACTGTGTGGTGGGATTTTCTATTGTGTGACTTTGTTGTTGAAGCCTACAATGCTTCAAGGGGGCCGGAATGTTCAGTACTTATAACTTATATTTTAAGGTTTTATAATAGCATTTAATGTGTTACACTTTAGCATTAAGAAAAAGTTTTTAAGCCAAGAGCGCATTTTAAGTTGTATTATTTTTTAATTTGAAATATCTCAACAGAGAGAGAGAGAGGGGGATAACGCTTTCTAAAAGCGACATAAATCAGGCGATATGACGTAGTCAGTCGTCTTGAAATCTGATTGGTTAGAATGCACTGTTCTAAAATCGTTTTGCACCACGCGGGGTTATGCCACCCCACTCTGTCTAGAAACTCTGTCTAGAAAACTCGGTCTTGTAACGTCCCTCTCACAGCACACTTCTCTAATATACACTTTTGGAGGCCCTCTGCCTCGTGCTGTTTCTATATTGTTTCTCTAAATCTCTGTTAACCACTCTTAAACGTCTTTTAATATTTTTGTGTGTAATATTTTGTACATTTAATTTCTTGTGTGAACTCCCGTCATTGTTTGTGCTTCAAGATCTTCTTTGTGCGTGCTTCCGTGGCAGATGAACTTTGCGAGAAGCGTTCTACCGCGATTCGTGTAAGAAGACTCAAGATAAAATGAAGTGAGACCTGTCGTTCGTTGCGTTTCCCTCCAGGACATTGATGGACCTCGCTACCACCTCACCAACGGTTGTATCCGGACCTTCCCTCATCTAATTGGAATATTGAACAAGGTACTGTTGTCATCATTTCATGTGTGTAACTTTAGTTATTTTTGTAAACATATTGCTTGACATTTTGTCCCATTTTGTAACAACAAATTATCCACAAACTCTCTCTATAGACGTTAACATTTTTTGGGCGTTTTTTAAATATAAAAATTCCCTGGTCCTTCGAATCAATTTAGATATAAATATTTAATTTTCTCATCTCTCACTTTACCGCTCAATTCTCTACACGACAATTTACTTTTATACATTTGCAAATTTTAGGCCCAGTAGTTTGTGTCGTTGCATCTGTTTTCTTGTGCTGTAATTTGTCCGTGCCAGAGTTAAACTCTTCTAATTTTCCACATAGCAAATTATTTTCTTTTTCTAACATTTCCAGTTCTTCCAACTTAGTGATATTAGCTTTGACCTCCCCAACTATTTTAAGAAAATCATTCTTGTCAATACTAGAATTATTCAAAACATAAGCCATGCATGACCTTTTCTTAATTAGTGACACTTAGTTAAAGCTCAACTTCTGTAGGTACTCAATGTCAAGCTTACTGTCCGATATAATATCAATTATCAAGCTTTCCATAGCCAGTATACAATATACCACAGTCATAGCTTTTGATCTGTTGGCAGTAGTTCAGTTTAAAGAGTTTAGGTGTTGATTGTAGACCAAGATAGGTAGTTAGTTTTTTAATTACAGTGTTGGCGTCATTTATATTAATTGATTTGTCATTTGAGTCAATATAATAAAACGTGTTTGCTGGTTTATTAAATACAAGTAAACTCCAGTGTGAGCCTTCTTTATCAGGAGTTGAGTTATTTATTGTAATCATAGCAATACAAATTCAAATCATCCTGTATTCATCATTTGTACACAGCTATATACATCAATAGATATACAAACACAAATAGCGTCAGCATACAACTAATTAAAATCTCTTATACTCCTAATTAGATCTTATGTCATAATAAATATGATAAAATAGCTATTATACATGTTAATATTATGGTTGTATGAAAAATTTATTAAATGAATACAAACCTTTGTCAATCAAGTATTGCTTTACTTTCCTTTTAAAATGTTCATAATTGTCTATGAATAAAATATATGAAGGTAATTTATTGTAAAATTAATGTCTGCTCTGCCTTCATAAATTAAAAGGCCTTAACTAAAATTTTTCCGAAATTGAGTTTTTAATATATTCAGGTCAAGAACCTCGTACTACACAAAATTCATAAACTTTTTAGGTAAACAAAAATTTTTTAACTGTAGCTAAATTACAAATAAAAAAAAAAACATTAACATAAAATGCCTAATCATACAAAACTATTGTAAAAAACTTTAACTCCCAATAATAGCACAATAACCTCAACTCCAGTAGTTACAGGGTACTCATTTTCTTCCGCCACGACTGTACTTCGGAGTGTGCGCGCACCGACTGGATTCGGTAGAGGGCGTTCCTAGCTAAAGAACGAGCGGTTGGTCAGTTGTCTCCGAGCACTTGGAGAGTCAGGACAGGCATTTACGCCGCGACGTGTTTCTGTGAGTGGTGCAAGCCAAAAATGCAGCATTCGTTAGAGCAGAGGTACGCGATTATATTCTGTGTGAAACTCGGTAAATCTGCGACAGAGATGTTTGATATGATGAAGCGGGCTTACCCAGATGTTGCTTTAGCAAGAAGTGGTGTGTTTCGGTGGCACAAGGCCTTTTTGGAGGGCCGGGAAGAGGTCGCTGATGACGACCATGCTGGAAGACCTTTGACTTTGACAAACACCGACAATGTGACTCGTGTGCGCAAAGTTTTGAACTCAGACCGTCGACTAAGTATTTGTTTAATTGCCCAGATGTTAAATTTACCAAAATCTGTGGTTCATGACATTGTGACACAGCATTTGAACATGATTTGGTAATGTTCCCCCCTAACCATCTTAAGATATCTAAAATCATTCCCACATACAAAAACAAAGGTGATCGCCAATCAATTGAGAATTACAGACCTGTTACTCTTCTCCCAGTGTTATCTAAAGTTTTTGAAAAGGTAATCTGTGATAGATTAATTAATTTTCTAGAAACTAAAGGTCTAATTTTTTAGAATCAAAATGGATTCAGGAGGAATAAGTCAACCGTGTCCGCCACAAGTGCATTCATTAATGAAATTTTAAAAGGTCTCGAGGAAGGAAATTTTGTTTCCGGTATATTTCTCGACTTACAAAATGCATTCGATTGTGTGCACTTAGATATCCTGTTACATAAACTGGAAAGCTACGGAATCAGAGGAGTTGCACACAATCTCATTGCTTCTTATCTAAAAGATCGGCAACAATTTGTATGTATAAATCACAATAATATTGATTATTTTTCAGATAAATGTCAAGTTACTTGGGGGATACCTCAAGGATCTATTCTTGGTCCTCTGCTTTTTATTATTTACATAAATGATATCAGTAGTATTTCAATTCCTAAGCAAACATTTTTATATGCTGACACATCTCTAATTTTCAAAATCTCAGATCTCTGCGACTTGGAAATTCAAACAAACATTGGAGTAAACGGTGTAATTCAATATTTCAATGAAAATCTTTTAACAGTAAATGCTAATAAATCAGTTTTTCTCAATTTTACTTCTTCGAAAAGAGTCAACTTTGAAATACAAATTAATGTTGACGATCAGAAGATCCTAAGTGGTGATTCAACAAAATTTTTGGGATTAGTACTTAATAAAAAATTGGGACAATCATACTGATGACTTTTGCTTGAAATTGGCCAAAGGAAACTTCATCAAACGAAAGCTTTCAGTGATGTGTGATATACCTACTTTCAGAATTGCTTATTTTGCCTTTTTTTATTCACATTTGTCTTTTGGAGCTGAGATTTGGGGTAACACTTCAAAAAAGAATATTAACAAATTATTTCTTCTTCAAAAAAGAGCAATCAGGTATATTGCTGGTCTCGGCTATCGGGATTCCTGTGTGGGAAAATTTAAGGAGCTACAAATTATGACTCTACCATGCCTGATCATTAGATAGATTAGATTTAGATTGAAAGGGGATGTACAGTTGGTCCAGCCAACCCTTGCAACGAAGCCTGGGGCTTTTTGTGCCAATCCCGGTGCCTAATCGTCGTAAAGCTGGCAATCCTTGACCAGGTCAAGGAGCTTCTTCACTAGATTAGTAATTTCCGACTGTCCCAGAGGTGAGCCTTCAAAAAGTACTCTTCTCCTGGCACCAAGAGTCTCACACTCCAGGACAATGTATTCTGCCGACGAGTCGTCCTCCCCACAGAGGCGACAGATGGGATCCTCCGTAAAGAGTCCCACTGTTCTTGGATGCCTCCGGAATTTGCCGTGACCGGTGATGAGTCCCACCACCAGCTTGACGTGCAATTTACTCAACCCAAGAAGTGGCTTTGTTAACTTCTGGGAAGGATTTCTGACAAGAACCTTGCCGAGTCTTTGCCCTGGGAACCCCCGCCATCTTTCAAGATGTCTGGCGCTGACCCAGTTTTTGATTGCTGTTTTGACAGCTGCAGCCGAAACGCCGCAGGCCGGCTCAGGACCAATGAAGGGCTTGATAGCACCTTCCCTAGCCAAGGCATCGGCCTGCTCGTTGCCTTCTAATCCCCTATGTCCTAGGGATCCATTCCAGCAAGACCTGATTTCTTGAGCCCAGGATGCTGAGGGACTCCACACATTCCCAGACTAGACCAGACGAAACCATCCAGGAGTCAAGAGCCCCTAAGGCCGCCTGACTGTCTGAGAGGATGTGGATATGTTTCCCGCAAACCCCTATCATAGTTTGCGCTGAACGTATGGCGACTTCAGCTTGGAAAACGGTGCCATACGCTCCCAGGCTCACGCTAGCGTTGGTCCTGGGGTCGCCAGTATAGACATCAAATCCAGCTCTGTTGCCCATTCTTGACCCGTCTGTGAACCATACAATTCCGTCGTGAGAAGAAACCGGGCTACTAACAGCGTCCCAGTACTCCCTCGACCTGAAATCCACAGTATAGGGTCTGGTGAAAAGATACTTAGTCCCAATGAAGTCAAACTTCATTGAGAGTACCTCATCGTTTACTAGATTGACCACTGAGGAGTGACCTATACAGGACCCCCTCCAGTGGTCAGTCAGTTGAAGCCTGTAAGCCGCCGGCCGAGCCTCCAGGTTAAGAAGAACCTCCAGTGCAATTAAAGGGGTCGCCTAAAGGCCCCTGTCATGCACATGCAGGCAAGTCTTTGTTGGCTTGAAAGCCTACCCCGGACACGGTACGGCACGGGAGAGTGGATGTTTGGTAGGATAAGGAATTAATGAGATAGGAGTGCTCTCAGTATCGGGATCACACTGAGAACTGTGGGAAGGTACCCTCCTCCTTTCTCATCGGTTATGGGAAAGATGAGACCCCGGGCTTGGGACCGGTGCAGCGGAGTTCTGCCTGATCATTTATAAAATAATATTGTATATGGCAACCTCTGACCACAGAAGACATAAAGAAATTCATTCCTAGGGTACTAGGGACATACGAAATCCACTGAACGTGTATGGTCGGGCGGGTGGGTCAATACCACTGTACGTGTGTAGGTGGGCGGGTGGGTCGATACCACTGTACGTGTATCAATAAATGTAATAAAGAAAGTCGTTGTTATTATTCTGACATAACAGTACTATTACTGTGAGTAACTGATTCGTCTGACAGTTTTATAATATATTTCTTTGGAAACCTGTTAACTAATGAGTAATGCAACCTAGCTTACGGTTGTATGAATGATATAACTTGTTTGTGAACTGTGATGGGATTTTCAACTTGAAATATTTTCAACGAGTGAAGTACCAACCTTAACTCAGTTTGTGATTAAAACATTGGACTACACCCTCCACAGTCTGAAACCTAAGCCACTGAACCACCTCGCTGGCAAATTATTACAATAAGTTGTTGAGAAAGATAAGTTCAATTGTTTTATGTTGCATATAAAACACAGATTGCAAATATGAATGAAATATAGTACCGTGTAAATAAATAACCTAGGGTAGAATATTTTGGTATTGTGTACTTCTAACTCCTTTTTAGGTTGTATTGAGATTTAATGTACAGCAAAATATCATTAAACAGCTATAACATCCATATAGAGTAAAATTTTAAACACTATATAAAATAAACATAAAAAAGATTGCTAAGTGTTGTCTTTATACTGTATATATGCATGTACAGTGGTATTGACCCACCCACACACCCATACACGTACAGGGATATTGACCCACTCACCCACCAATACACGCACAGTAGTATTGACCCACCCACCCACCCATACACGTACAGTGGTATTGACCCACCCACCCACCCATACACGTACAGTGGTATTTTCGTAATTGAAAAACAAACTACTAAACTTAAAAGCTTTTGCCGCTTTGACTATGGGTCCTAAAGCTTGGAATGCACTTCCAGTGCATTTTAAAATACTTGAATATCGTAAATTGAAAAACAAGCTAAAACTATTCCTCCTGGGCCATCCTTTGTATGAAATAAATTCATTTTTTGATATAATTAAAGAAATTGTCTAATATAGGATACAATATCACAGTTTTAATCCAAACCCATTATACTTACTCTAATGTACTTATATGTATGAAGTAATGAAGTTGTGTATGTAATAGACATGTGACACCATTCATGTTATATAGTGTAATATAATTCATACTATAATGTATAATTTTATGAATAAAGATTTAAAAAAATAAAAAAAAACATGCTTAAGGTGTGTGCAAAGATGGTCCCAAAAGTGCTCACTGACAACCAGAAATTGCGGCGAGTGGAAGTGTGCCAAGAAAATTGGAACATGTGTGAGTGACCCCCAATTTTGAATAACGTAATCACAGGTGACGAGTCGTGGTCTTTGAATATGATCCCGAGACAAAGAGGCAATCTTCCGAGTGGCACACGACGGCGTCTCCTCGGCAAAAAAGGGAAGAATGAGCAAATCCAAAGTGAAAACGATGCTCATTGTCTTTTTTGACATCAAAGGCATCGTCCACCATGAATTTGTTCCTCCTGGACAAACCAAACGTGGAAGTGTTCAAGAGACTCAAACAAAGGGTCCATCGGGTCCGACAAGACATCGCAGCCGACTGGAAGTTGCACCATGACAACGCCCCGGCTCACACCGCCTTTCTTGTGAACAGCTACCTGACCAAGGCCGGCATCCCAACGCTGCCGCCCTATAGCCTAGATGTGGCCCCCCCGGACTTTTTTTTGTTTCCTCGCCTGAAAAGGCCGATGAAAGGCAAGCATTTTGAGATGACAGAGGGGATCCAAGCAGCATGCACCGTGGCTCTCAAAGCTATTCCGGAGAATGCCTTCCGTGACGCCTTCAATGCTTGGAAATCGCGCTGGCAGCGCTGCATCGATGCAGAAGGGGCCTATTTTGCGATGCAGAAGGGGCCTATTTTGAAAGTTTTTAAAGAATTGTAACAAGTGGAACAATACATTTTTTTTAAATCGACTTAGTCCTATTACTTTCTGGACAGACCCTGTACTTCATAGTTTTCGTGTTGTTATCAGTTTTATTACATTTGTTATTACATTCATTCCAAGTAGACAACGCCATTTACAAATATAATAACGTAAGTTATTTTGGATGTTGCAATCTAAAATGGTTAAGAGAATTAAATAAGAATGAATGTGAAAATAATAATAATAATGATTTGTGTAAAAAAATGTTTAAAATATCAAATTCCTCTCAGTACCACACCTGAAGTAACAAAGGGGACAAAGTTCAAGCAAACCCAAGCATATTTTATATTATGAGGCATAGCAAAATATGACAGACATTTTCTAAATTGTATTAGGTTTTATAAAATATTACTACAAAATTATGAAATATTCTTAAACAATGGCAAACACTGAATACACAATCATATAAAAATCAGCTTGTAAAGTAGTTTATAAATTATTCGTAATCGATAAAACTGTTTATCAATCCATTGTGATATAGAGTAATAATACAAAATTAAAATTTGTTGAAATTGCTTTTAACGACTGCCTCCAAAGAAATAAACTCATAAAATATTTGAAAACTTCACAATAAATTTATTACCAATCCAAAATATTTTCATTATACAATTTTAACTAAAGAAAAATAAATGAATAGACAAAGTTTCATGTCTGTTAAGTTAAAAACAAAAGTAGAAGCCTAGGTTGATATATATACCTATTCAATAAAATTATTAACACTTGATCTACTAGATTAACACTAGAGGTACATACCAGATTTTCATTTTTGAAAACGAAACTAATGAAAATGTTCATTCAATTCATGTTAAATTTCACTGGCACCTGATTATAATGCAAATTAAAAATTGTTGTTAAATATATTATACAGTTTTTAGTTAATTTGCAAGTTTTAGATAGACGTTTTGTAAGTACTCCCTCCTTCGACATGTACAAGCTCTACAAAACCTGACTGCAGCTTCCCTGCCATCACCAGCAAACATCTTTGTTCAAAAGTGCTGGTGGGCAGCATGAAGTGCTAATTTGCAGTTTGCCTGGAGAAGAGATGTTTGTGAGGTGGGTGTTCTTTTTACATTTGTCCCACTCCAAATAATTTAAATTCCAATTTTAATACTTGTTTTTTTCAGGGAAAGCTTTAAATTTAACTTTAATACTAATCTACTTTAACTAATGCCACAATTTTAGTTTCACGGACCCTATTAAATACATAAAATTTATTCGGAATGGATAATATTGAATTACATAAATATGGAGACTATGTTCATTAAGGATGTATAATATAATTTTAATTATAATTGAACATTTTAACAAATAGGCACAGTAAGTTACTAAATTTACTGTTCAATTTTTGTTTTTTGTTTGTTTCAAATTATATACTTGATTCTGAAAGTAAATATCTACTCATGTGTGGTGTGAGTAGGAGTATGAAAGAGATAAGTTAAGTTAGGTTGAAATTTTTCTGGCCGGAAAAATAGTTTTATTCTAAAACCAATTATATGTCTGTGTTCAGCATAAACATTTTTTTACATAAAAAATTAAAATAATGCTTTTTAAACCTTGAAATGCTAGACTATAATGTCCTTAGTTCTACTTCCTTAAAGACGTTTCTCAGTAGCTCAGGGACATGTTATAATAAATATACAAAAATTTAACAAATACCTGAAACACATAAGCCTACACATCAAAATGTTCCCAATGAATTCTACACACTATTCTAAAGTTTAAAACGACTTTGCTGAATTTATCTTTGAGAAAGGTTTTAAAAACACAAAAACAAAACAAAGAAGAGTAACAACACAAAAGCCGTTTTCAAAATACTATAATTTTATTTAGCTTTACTATCATTTCACAAAATGTACCACCATCAGAACTCCAAAATATACGAAATTTTAAAAATTATGTACTGAATAAAATTATAAATAATAATATTACTTTACCTACTCATAAAACTATACATTTGGTTTCATAAAAATACACGCAAGGTCCATGAAGGCAAACACTTACATATTGTGTTCGTGTTTGGAATTAATTTCCTGTTGGCTTAGTCAATTTATAATAATAATAATATTTATTCCTCTTTTTTACATTTTGTACATGGCACTAGTGATGTGTCGAGTCGAGTTAACTCGAATTTAAGCCCTGACTCGACTCAACTCAAGTTGAACTATGAAATGGAATAATTGTACCGCTTGCTATTGTATGTGAAGTGGTCGAAAACGAACTCATACGAAGGTTGTGAAAGTTTCCAACTCATGCTTGGAGAGTTGACTCAAGTCAAAAACCGAACTCGCCTGAAGGTTAACGAGTACTTCCGACCGGTGAGTTGACTCGACTCGTAAGTTGGGTGACTTGAGTTAAAACCCGAACTCGCCCGAAGATTGACGAGGACTTCCGACTCACTGCCCGACGATTTGATTTGACTTGAGATGTTAGTTGAGTTGATTCGAGTTAAAACCCGAACTCGCCCAAAAATTGACAAGGACTTCTGACTCGCTAGCCTGCCAGTTAACTTGACTCGAGATGTTAGTTGAGTTGACTCAGAGTAAAACGAGTCAAACCCGAACTCGCCGAGGTTTAACGAGGACTCCCGATTTGCCAGCCGGTGAGTTGACTCAACTCGAGGTGTTGGTTGAGTTGACTCAGGCAAATGAATTATAACGGAACTCACTCAAAAGTTTGTGAAGAATCCTGTCTTGACAGTAACATCCAGAATAACTTATTCTAGTGTTGATCAATTTTTGCTGGAATTTTATTTACTTACTCGATTAAATCTGTTCAGTTCATTTTTCACTTGAATGAATAATGTGTTTTACTATTATGTTTATTATGTTTGACCATTTGTTTTATATATACAGTAAACTCCAGATTATCCGCGTGATTGACTGGCGCAATTGCTGTGGATAATCAAATTCGTGGATAAGCCGCAAAATTGCCGATAATAGTGGTAACATGTGTGATAAGTCTAAGAAATGGTTGTAGGTACTAAATAACAACTCAACAGTGTGTTTAGTTGGTTTATACTATAATATAACATGATAATACATTATAAATGAATACAAATAAAATAAAACAACAACGTAAAAATACATAACAAATGGTATTCAATCACAATTTGTCACAGAGTGATGCAACGTCTTGTTCTTCAAGATATTGTATAAGTCCATCAACATGTCCTAGTGCTGCGTGATGACTCACTTGTTTTTACACATGATCTTCCTCTTCCTCAGCGCTCGTCGGGCAGTGCGGTAGAACCACGTCGTTGTCAGACGTGTACTGTAGCTTCGCAAGTACTGGCACTCTGATAAAAGGTTGCGTGAGGCTACCTCGTTATATTTTGATGACATTTGGGAAGATTCTATTCTCTCTATGATCCAGCAGGCTCTGCCATCAACACCCACACTAGAATTATATTACAATAAAACACGAAGAACTAGTCGTTTTTAATAACCTACATTACTTAAAAACATAACAAATTGTTTGATTTTTCGTATATGGTGTTTTTAACATTTATTTCGGCAGATATTTTATTTCCTATTTGTTCAGATTTACCACCTTGGGTAATATGCAATATGGATAAACTGCCAGCGGATAATCGGGAGTTAACTGTATTGCTTTTTGATATTTCCCTGTCGTATTTTTGAGCATTATATTGTACCTCTACTAAAATTCAATATTAAAAGTTTACAAATAGTTGGTGTTTTAGTTTACTCTTTATTCAATTATTCAAAAAAACATGTTCAAGCTAGTTTATTATCGTCTCACTTTTGTTTATCTATTTATACTTTACTCTTATTTACATATTTAATGATAAGTTTACCTTGATTCTGTGAAAATGCAGGCCGAGTCGAGTCTGACTCGAGTTGGCTCGTTACGCGAGTCAAGTCACTCAAGTCAAGATATACTCGACTCGTCACATCACTACCATGGCACATACAAGAACAGAAATGTTAAAAATAACAAAGAAATCCGAACTTGCCAGGTCTGACTTTAGAAATAAAACTAATTCTAAGAACAATAATCAAACTTATTAAAAAATATAGACAATAAAACATAAGGCTTAAATCAATTTGAGCCTTACGTTTTATTGTCCATTAAAACTTCCATATACACCAAACACATAAAAAAAAGTACTAACAAGATTAGTAAAAAAATGAAATTTAGGACCTCTAAGGCTAAGCCTCCTTGGAGGTTCCTTTTCTAAACAGTCAACAAATACTATTCAGCAGTTATATATTTTTTTTAAATCATTCTGTCTCCTTAAAAGATTATTACATTGCATAATATATACAAATATACTTTACAACAAAATTAATAATATATCACCTAGGATTTTTTCTTTCTACAAAAATGGTGTTGTCATATCACAGTAATGAAGGGAGAAACAATCTATAAAACAACAATAACACAAGATAAAACATTCAAAATAAGGCCTCTTGCTAGCTTAGTGGTTAGCACTTCTGCTTCATATGCCTAGTTACGCATTAAAATCCTAGGAGGTCCACTAAAATTTTGCTTGATGGGTTTGGCCCTTTGACTCATAACAACATTTGTAGATTAAGTTAATAATGCCACTGGCGTAAATAGACTAAAAAAATGCAAAACAATGGGAGTAACACAGTAACAACAAAACTGGACTATCAGCTAGCATTGCAACAAGAAAACACTATTTTTTCTAAGGCAAAAAACTAATTATAATCCAAGCAATATAGCCTATAGAATGTAAAATAAAGTATTTCTAGTTTAGTTTAATATAAAATATAAATGGATCACATTATAAATAGTTCTGAAACAGTGTGTGGTCTGAGACACTTATCACTTCACACAGGCGTAACAACGTCTCGATCTCAGATATAAGCACTTGGACTAGGGTTCATGAACCCTAGATCATGAATGGACCGTGAGCAATGGTATACTCTCAACGGCTAGGTTCTTTTTTCGGCACTTTGCAAGCCTTATTTGTAAAAATCATAAAAATGCTAAATATGCTCCTAATGTAAATTTTATCATTTTGTTTTTCATCTCAAAAACTGTACATTCACATACTACCAAGAAAACTAAATAACAAATTAGTAAATAATTATTTTAAGAAAATTTTTTTAATTTGAAATATTGAACGTAAATTAACACTTATAACCATCCATAGGAGCACCAAAACATTTTTGTAATTAATTCCATCCAAGATAGCCAAATTGTTTACTATTTATTGCATTATAATAATATGTTGTTACATTTTAGATTAACTACTAGGTTTTTTTTTTTTGAATTTTTGTTTAAATAAAACGCAAAAATGAAAAAAGTGTGCAAAATTACAGTAGGATAATTGTAGATCATTTGTAAAAATTCAAAAAATCACAATTGAATAGACAAGAACAGTTGTTTAGAAAAACAGTCATACTGTACCATAAACAAATTTTTATATTTTTAGTTCATTGGAGAAAATAAAAATGGTACCACAGAAAAAAGTTCTGTGAAAAATTAATCCAAAAATAAAGTGTATGTAAAATTTTTTATAATTTTTTTTCTACATGTACCGGTACTTTATTAGTACAATTTATTAGCTATAAGAAAATGTAAAATATATGAAAATATTCCAAAAAAGTATAAAACTTATAACACCATAAGTCAGCGTAGGCAAATTGTGTAAATGGAACTTGAAAATTGTGCACATTACAATCATAAATATACAAGAATGGTTATATTACAGCCAAAAATAAATTTTGAACAACAACTTTTACAACAGCATAAATTATGTCGTTACTCACTTTAGGAAAGCACGGAAAAAGGGTAAACACATTTTTTGTAAAATAGCCAATGCAGCTAAAAAATCGTAATTTGTTTTGTTCAATAAAAGTAAGTTATTTCATTCTCTGCAGACTGACATTTACTGTGTCTTATTCCATCTTCTGATTAATGCAACAAACATCAGCCATTTTTCCCACTCCTGACCTCCGCGCCAGGTGGGAATTGAGCGTAAGTTTCTTGTTGCACGTTTTAATTTTATTTCCTACGTTTAAAAATCTGAAATGTATAGAACAGAAAATTCTGCGTCAATTGGTACCAAAATTTGTTGTGCTTGCTTGATGATAAACATAGGTTTTATTGATTTTAACGCAACAGCATAAATTATGTTGTTCCTCGCTTTTAGGAAGGAAATTGTGAACCACATAAATTATGTCATTCCTCACAGTCCAAGGTTAAAAAGTTGTTTTTCCTATTAGATATTTTAGATTTTCAGTAAAAAAAAAGCCTGAGGTTAAAATCAACCTCCTCAACAGATATTAACTCACATTTCAAACAATAAATGTTAATTTCAAAGATTTCTTGAAATTGTATAGTTACTAAATTGTCTAAGTGCATAATGCTCTAATCTTATTTACATCAATATTTAGATCTAAACATCAATGTAAAAAAATATATACAGTGAAGCAGCATCAACTCCAGATTAGGTTTGCTATCATCTTACTCTACTATACTTACCATTATTTTGAATGTTTTCATCTCTAATTGAAGATTGTAAGTTTAAAATTTTCTTCTGAGATACAGAGATAAACTTGTGTTTCAAACTTAAATTGTGAGACTCTTTTGGATCAAGAAAATGACTTATGGCCATATTAATTAAATCTGAAATTACTTGATTACTATGAACATCAAGAACCCATACTTCGTTATCTTTAATAATTTTTATAGTTACTTTGTAATTATGGTTTGTTTCTTGAGATATCATTGGTATTCCTGAAGCTACACTTTCATTTGTGGAGGGCAAAATACTTTCGTCACTTGAAATGTATTTAGAACCCCGACGCTTAAATAATTTATCTCGTATCCAATCCAGCACGAAAGCCTTACTATTTGTTGCTTATCAACCTGTAATATTAATAATGTAAAATACCTAAACAATACTGGTTGTGTTTGTTTATATATTTAAGGTTAAGGTAAATCTTTTATCCCTTACCTTAATTTTATTTAATTCCCTTAGCTTTGCCTTGAATTAATTGTAGGCAGCCAATACCAGACAGCTGTTTCCCAAGACCTCAATTTCTTAGTATCTAAAGAGGATAATAAAAAACTACACATTATTTTCTTACACATAAGAAATAATTAAACACCGTCTTTGTTCGTATAAGTATGTATAAAATTATTTATTCTTCTCGCACTCATACAACAGAGTTATTTATCAAACTGATTATAGCATAATCGTCTCTAGTAACAGTAGTAACACTTATGGTAGTTTAGGTAAATTGTGATTAAAATTAAAACAATCATCTGATCTGAGTCTCCTTTGTTCCACTGATTTTCCACCCCTACCATGCCCATCAGTAGTACACACTAGTAGTTGTATGGACACTCGACAGGTCAGCACCTCATCTTACTCCTTACATATTAACTCGACTCGCACTGCACGAGGAATATTCCACGCGCCTTGGGTAGTAGCAGTTGTACTTATGTAACTTGATGTTTTGATACTTGCAATACTATTGTACTTGTGCTACTATCATTGTCAAACTCAGTACGAGGTTATTGTATCGTGTCAAATTTTATTAGTATCAGACAAGTTTGTCAGTTCTTACTTGTCTGATAGGCAAAAAAGCATTTTATTAAGATAGCGGGTTTTCACAATACAGTATTTAGATGTTAAAACTGGCGTCCCACAAGACTCAATTATGGGCCCAGTATTTGTTTTATAATTTATATAAACAATCTACCTGTTACATGGTCAATGACCATGATAGCCTTTTTATGTTCGCTAATGTTTATATTCTAATTAATTGTTATACGCTTAATACTTTGTTCACAATGTAAATAATACTATAGAAAACTTGACGGCTGTCAAATCACTATGTCTAAATAAAGATAAGACTCAGACTTTAGAATTTAATTGGGATATGCACATAGAAAGCTTATGTAATAAATTATGAAAGGTTTTTTGGGCTAAGATCAATAATTGTCAATTCAGATATTCTTTTTTTTACACTTTTATTCCTGGACCAACATTTACATATTATACACAGAAAATGTAACACGTGGAATAATAACATTATCGGGTTCGCTCATATATGAGTCACCCTGTAACATGAATAACAATCAGTAAACAAAAAAACAAAAAAATAACATATTTAAGTAAGTTAAATAAACAAAATAAGTGTTACATAGACATGGCTATAAATCAGTCTATCACGTCTTGAAGAAATCTGGCTTTCAAACGCCTGTGCAAAGTAGGTTCTCCAATTTGAAAGGTAATAGCTCCTGGAACATTGTCTAAGTTTGCCATGAACTTATGACAACTTCTTTTAATAAAGGCATCAATGGTATTGAGTCCAAATTCTACATGCAGATGTGAGTTACGTATATACCATGGACTATTAACTGCAATTAATTCTTGAAACTTTGTTTTGGAAAGTTTGAATCTTTTTCAGTTTGCCGGAGGAAATGCACATTCCCCAAACCGGACAGGCATACATAATTAACGGCTGAAGAATTGTTTTATATATTAAAAATGTGCATTCCGGTTTCACAGATGACTCTGTTTATTATAGGAAATAACATGGATAGACGTGCGTATGCTTGAGTAAGTTTGTTGTTTACGTGAAGATTCCAGGTTAACTTTTTATCGAGGTAGACACCTAAGTATTTTATGCCTTGATCATCAGGGTTCCAAGGAATTGAAGTATTTTCAATAGTAACTTCAGGAGGCAAAATATACTTCCTCAACGAGAAAACCTTTGTTTCACATTTCAATGGATTTAAAGATAGTTTCCAGCTTTTAAACCAATCGGTCAGAGTTGTAACGCTGAATTGTAAAGAATTTACGGCTTGGTTGATGTCAGCGTGCTGGGTAATAAGAACAGTGTCATCAGCATAAAGAGCGATAGTAGCCTGAGGAATCTCAGGAATATCAGATATGTATCAGTTAAAAAGAAGAGGTCCCAGTATTGAGCCTTGAAGAACACCTGCGCCTATTGGACGAACTGAGGAAAGTGTGCAGTTGAGTTTGACACAAAAAGTCCTATCAGACAAAAACGATTGCAACAAAGCTCACAGATTCAAAGGAAGTCCAAACTAGTACAATTTATATAATAGGCCTCCATGGCACCATGCCAAACCTTATCAAATGCATTTTTTATGTCCAAAAATGCTGCCGATGAATGAAGCTTCTTCTCAAATCCTCTACATATGATTTAATTGATTCGTAGAAGTTGATGAGTTGTAGAATGCCTTGTACGAAATCCAAACTGGTAAGGGGGAATGATATTAGAAGAATCCAAGTATTTTAGCAGTCTCTTCTGTACAATTTTTTTCAAATAATTTTGATATTGATGAAAGGAGACTAATCGGACGGTAACTGCTAGGAGAATTTTTAGGTTTGTTGGGCTTGTGTATAACAATTATTTGAGCAAGTTTCCAGTTTTTGGGAAAGTAAGCAACAGAAATACAAGCATTGAAAATAGATGCCAGTATTGAAAGTGCTTTGGTAGAAAAATTCTTCAAAACTATATTAGGTACCAAGTCACTAACTAATTTTGATACCAACAGTTTCAGCTGAAATAAGATTTGGCAACATTATTGTGATGATTGTGGTTTCTTTTTATAAAAATTGCCACTCCTCCAGAAGCATTAGGTGCATTCCTGTCTTCTCTATAGATAAAGTATCCAGGGATTTTAAAAGGCTCATTTATGACAAAGTGCTTCTCAGTGATGCAGGCTACATCGATGTTATGCCGAACCATGAACTCTGAAAAAATATTCTCCTTTCTCTTTAAGCCATCAGCATTCCAGTTTAGGATTGTTTAGTTTTGTATGATGCATGTTCTACTGTTCTAGGGTGCATTTTGGAACAGTAAAGTAATAACATTAGATATAATCTTTTTAATGATAGGCATGGCTGACTTAACTAAACCTAATATTAATTTTTCTATATTAGAGCCACTATCAAGTACCTCGTTAGCTACAGTTTCATTATTGTAGTTACTAAAAACTCTGAAATCAGTCTGGGGATGCAAATTTGTGACGTCTTCTTAGCAGCTTGAGCGTATGACTTGGAAAAAAGAGGGCGGGCTTGTGAAGGTACATTTATTCCAATTCCAGTGTTTTCAGTACTGCACTTTTCATCGGTGCTCTTAGTAGATGGGTGATGGGCAAGTCCAGTCCCATTGCTTTTAGTCTATTGCTGTATATCTTTATAGTATTTGCAGCCTTTAAAATTGGCCGAATGATTCTCCCCGTAGTTTACACATACAGAGGGGTCGGACAAGCAGAGTACAGATGTTGGCCAGTACACTTCAAACATCTGGGATCGAGCTTGCAAAATTTTTTCTGTGACCATAACGTTGACATCGAGTACACTGGGGCACATTTGTAGACTTCCTCTTAGGCTCAACATGAACAACAGAGTAGCACAGTCTATTTAATTCAAATATATAGCTTTTCCAGATTCATTGTTTTCTAGCGAGACTGCACAAATAGGAAATGGAATTTTTTCCTTGTTAAATAATCTATTTACAGTGAGAACCGGATAGTTGTGAGAGATTAACTCATCCTTAATTTCCTCTGGAGAAAGAAAGCAGGGAATGTTTTTAATCGCGACTTCTAATTTTATGTCTATTTTTGTCTGAAAGGTATGATATTTCACATTTGATTCGTTGTAAAATTGCGTCAGTTTTCTAAAATCACCTATGGTCTGAAGGTTAATTTTCAAAGATGAACCTTTGACTTCAGTGGCAAATTCACAAGTAATTACATTTTTAATATCTTTGACAATTTCCTGGTGATTGTTAACATCGTGGACAAAAACAGGTGGAGGTTTAACAATTTTATGCAATTCACTTGTAGCAGTTGCATCAGCCATCTCATTTTCATCATTATTAGCAATAGAGTAGTCGTAGTCTAATAGTGGATTAAATTTGTTTTGATCACACAGCTGATTAGTATCTAAGACATACCTTTCAGGCTGTAGATTGATACAATTGTTGACTGTTTTTCTTTTTGGTGGTCTTAAGAAATCTTGATCAATGTTTTCATTTGATTCTGTAGTGTTGGACGTTAAATCACATGATTTAGGCTTGCTGATAAAGGATTGGGAAGGGAAAATAAAACTGGCTTGGCCATTATTGTTTTTTGGTTATGCTTAGTTAAGCAATGTTTTAGCAAAGACCCCTTCATTATTTTAACAATAACTGGGTGAAATCAACACAAACACACAAAATAGGTATTCAATCACTAATATTGCAATTAATAACAAAAAAATTAACTTCTAACACAATTAAAACTCTAATAAACCGAGCGCAAAAAATAGGTAACTATTACACTTATAATGCATCAGCTCCAGATATTCTTATTGCTATTTACTATGTCTATTTGCGTAGTCATCTATATTATGGGATTATTGCTTGGGGGCAATGACAGAAACACTAAAAAACTGTTTATATATATATATATATATATATATATATATATATATATATATATATATATATATATATATATATATATATAAAAACAACGTGCGGCAAAAGTGTTGACAAAAGAATCCACTGTAAGCCTTTGTTTATATCAAATATCATATTTTTACTCTGCCTGCCCTGTACACTTTATATTGCCTTTTGTATATAAAAATAAATTTACATATTATATCTACTAATAGTAATGTTCATAACTATACGCCAAGAAACTGTAATTCTCTTCAAGTATCCCGGTGTAATTTAAAAATAACTTTGAAATCTTCTGTTGAAACAGGTAAAAAGCTGTATAACCTTTTCATATAAAACCACTAGATTTTTATTGTTGTTATTGAAACATGTTAGAAATATATTAATTGATATTAACCCTTATGACATTTTTGAGTACTATCTGCACCTATTAGCCATGTAGTGTAGTCTTGAGTAAATTTCTGGGATATTCTATATCTATGTATTTCCTGTATCTGACGGTGCTATACACTGTACAATAAATAATTGTTTGATTTGTTGTAGGCTACTGTGTACACCACCTAGTAGATACATTGTCGTTAGGCCTACATTCTACATAGCTATCATTTATCATGAGAAGTGTAACATAATTTTTTAAAAAGGTACTAAAATCAACAAATGAACTGAATGATGCCAGTGCAAGCGCGTTGTTTACGTCTATCGAAATTGCTTCAGCAGTAACATCGTCATCGTCTCAACTTGATTCTCAAGAAGCTTCGCCTGGTAACGCGGTCCTTTTCGGTCACAGTTACAACCACTACTAACCGAGGCCTACTAGTAGGGACAATCGACTCAGGTCCTGCACATCCCAAACTGGCTAAATTTCCTTTAACTATGTTCGGAAAACAAAATCGATCATTTTCAAAGTCGTATTATGACATGTACCAATGGTTAGAATACAGTCTTGAGATCGATGCAGTTTTCTGTTATGTCTGCCGACCATACAATACAAACATTTTAATTGCTGATGAAGTCTTCACAAACCTAGGTCTCAGAAACTGGAAAAAAATCAAATAATAGCTTGATAGATACTAAAAGTGCAAGGTCTATTTGACGTGTGGATTGATCCTCATATTCATTAGGCAACTAAAACCAATGAATGCATAGCTTTGTATCTATTACTAAAACAGACAAGGACTTATGGTCCTTTTCTGAGTGAAGGATTTATGATGTACAGTTTACTACATACCCATACTAAAATATGCTTCTAGCATAGTAGATTATGAGCAGTTGATTTGTGTAAACCCTAACTCTAATTCTTCTTATTTCAGAAGCGGCTCAATACCTGTTTTAGTTGCCTAACAAAAACTACTTATTCCAAGAGTTTGCTGGATTCTGATTGACAAATTTGTAATAATGTAGTCAGGTTTGACCTTTAGTTTAGCTGTGTCCACCCAATTTGCAAATCAGCATTCATTTTGAGCTTTTCAACAAATATGAAAAGATGACACTAAACAGCGATAAAATGTACATAAAACTAATGTTGTTTCACAAAGTGCATTGATTGTTCTTGGTCTAAAGCTAAGTCACTTGTAGTTTTATCGATAGGTAAAACAATGAAAAATGTTAATGCTTGAAATTAAATTTATTTATATTTAAACTATAATTTTGCACTGAGTGGAAATAAAAAATTTGGTTCCAAAAAGCGTTAAAATGCACATTTTTTGCATTGTATTTTTTCAAATTTTCCGGAAGAGGACCCCCGGACCCTCCTCTTGCTGAGGGATATTCCCAGGGGTGGTAGTGGTGTTGCCGTTTTCGTGAGGTTTCATCTACCTTGTAAATTAATTCATTCCTCCGATTCATCATTAGAGGGTCGGCCTGAGTTTTTATTCCTAGATGCCAGCATTAAAGAAGCATGTCTTATTGGGTGTTTGTTACCGGGCACCCAACCTAGGGTTTCTTGCTGATTTTGAACGTGCCATTGATCTGCCAATGAACCATTGATCTGATGGTTCGTTACAGCCATGCCATAGTCATGGGTGACTTCAACGTGGATCTTACTGGATCAACTACCTACAACAAAACTTTTTTACAGACTATGTTCAACTCATGCAACATGACTATACTACCTATGCAACCCACCCACCATACTGCAACATCTGATACTTGGCTCGACATCATAGCCGTCAGTGATCTCCCACCTATGTTGCGCACCATGGACAATCCCCTGCTCTCGGTCTTTCCAAACACGATCTCGAATATGTCAAATACAGAAATTATAGAAATTTAAACTTAGAAACCCTTCTTTCTGATGCTTAGTTATTAGACTGGAACGACATCACTACTGCTCCTGATGTTGACACTATGGTCAACAGATTTAATAGTCAAATCATTGATCTTTTTGACAAGCATGCTCCTTTAATCACTAAACGAGTCACCAAGAGACCTGCCCCTTGGCTGACAAATCATATGCGCCAGCTTCAGAAATTAAGTGATGCTTCTTTTCGTAAAGCTAAACTTTCAAAATTACCCTCAGACTGGAATTCATATAAACGATTAAGAAACTATACGAAATAACAAATAAGAAATGCCAAAGTAAGATATTATTTTCATACATTTTTTAACACTAAACAGTCCTCCAGAAAATTGTGGAGCTGGGGATTGGCAAACCCAATATCGTTCACCCAACACAATGAATCTAAATATCATTAATGATTTCTTTGTTAACATTCCTGTAGATCAATCTGGAGCAAGAGATTACATAGCACAGGCGCAGTGTTCTTTGGCCTGTGCCTGTGCATGTGCGGGTGATCAGGATCTTTTCTCATTTAGACCTGTGACTGATGTGTTGAAGGCTATCAGAAGTACGACAAGTAACGCTGTTGGAGCTAATAACGTCCCTATCAAGTTTTTGAAAGATACTTTTCCTGTTACACTCCCAATTATTGTTCTAATATTTAATAAATTTCCTACGTCATATGTTTTCCCCGATGCTTGGAAACATACTCTTGTGAGACCACTAAAATTTCATCTCCTCAAACACCATCTGATTTTAGACCAATCAGCATGCTTTCTGCACTATCTAAATGTCTTGAAAGGGTTGTTGTAAACAAGAAGGGGTGCCTCACTTCTTTGCATTCCGATTCACCGGTCATCTACTTTCAACAAATCATTCATCGTTTCTGCGTGTCGGTTATGGAACTCTCTTCCTGATTATATAAGAAACATCGAGGATCGTGCTCAGTGTGAAGTTGAAGTTCCATCTGCTGCGGGGCTCGGCTGGGCTGTGGCTGGTGCTCATGTGGGGAGTGGATGGTTGATGCGTGTGTGTTTGTGTATACGTGCAATTGAGCGAGTAAATGTTATCACTCTGTAAATGTTATCACAGAGAAGAATATAAATTATAAAATATATGGTATTTGGACATGTTTTAAATTTATCTATGTTTTATTTGCTTCTATGTTTTTAAATTAAAGTTATGAATTTATTGATTAATTATTACTGACATCATTCCTATTCAATTAGGGTAGTATATTTATTATAATGTCAATTTATTTATATTATGGTTTCTTTGTGTTTTACTTAGATAAGTTTTTTTTATACATATTGAATTGTGAACTATTTATGAATCAGAGGAATCGACTGTTGCTTTTAAACATGTTAATTTCTCCGTTTAAAAGGTTTGTACTAAATTAACCTTAGAGGACAGGTTAATTTAGTACACACGCCAAGCAGATCCAATAATGATTCAGTGCTAGGACAATCTTCAAATCCGTCTACTATCCAATAACTTACAAGTCATCTATAGAAGGCTCTTCCTTGTATCTCTATGATAACGTATCTCTTGGAAGAGATGAAGGCGTTATAATTTTTTCATGTTTAATTTTTATACAATGTAAACATTTAGTCGATTAAAGTTTAATTTCTAAAGCATTATAATTCATTTCACTCTTAGACTCCTCAAAACAATGTTTTGTAATTATGAGAAAAGACTCGCGGTCATTTTGGTGTCTTTGGACTTTCTGAGCCAGGATGACTTACAAAACGTTCACTGCAATCATCAGTTTATCACACATTCTTAAACAGGCAGAACATAGGTTTACCAGGCTACCACTGACTTAAATGGACGTAGATGGGAGAGCCAGTGGCCGAGTGGTCTAAGGTGTCAGGATTTTAAACTTGGGTTAAAGATAGCTCTTGTTCGAAATTTGGCCTTGTCTATTAGTTTTTACCAGTAATGTTTACCTTGTAATGTACTTCTTCACCCCCCTACTCGTACTGATAAGTTTCTCGCACAGATCAGTAGCCTTTGGAAAATTGGCAGAGTAAGGTTGTAAAGGAAATCGCTTTTACTAAAAAAAAACCGTTGTCTATATGTTTATTTTCCGTTGTAAGGCAAACGTACACCATGATGGGCTAATACATTTACTTTAAGATGGAACATCTTAGTTTTTATTCATTTATTTAATACAAGGTCCTTATTATGTGTCCCCGAATAAAGTTCATATTATGGAACTTATCCATAAGAATCTGTACAATTTTCATAATTTTTTTTAAATTTCACCTCAGACCATTTTAAGTTACCCGAACATTTAATGTTTAGATTGTTAAACCCTTATTATGAAATATTTTAGAGAGGAAAACGATTCGGGTTGTATCTTATAATAAGCTGTCCCTTTTTAGGGAGCCCCTTTAACAATAGACCTTTTATTATAATTTACTACTGTATTAGTAGAGGGTTTATTTAGTAAGTCATATTTTTACTCTTTGCGTATATGCAAGTCACCAAGTACAGTACCAAAAAAAGCATGTAGGAAGTAAAGTAACAAAACAGAAAGAGAAGGAATGAAACCGCAAAATTGGATTGTCTGTTAGAGAAATAGAGGTTAGGATTAGTTTTTGTAATCATCCAGGGATTAAGGAATTATTTGTTTGAAAAATAATTATTAACCATGGGTACTTCAAGGTATGATAGAGCTATTACAGTATTTTCTCCAGATGGCCACCTTCTTCAAGTGGAATATGCTCAAGAAGCAGTAAGAAAAGGATCTACAGCAGTAAGTAATTGGACTACTAATTTGTCTATTGAACAGTAGGCTGACTAAACATTCGATAGACTGCATAAAAACCTTGAATATTGAAAATAACATCAGTAATTGTTATATTTATTTCTTAGTCTAGCCATGTACAATTTTAAGGTTTTATATGCCTTGAAATTTTTTTTCAGTTTCCTTAGTCATAGCAGTTGTGAATTTAGTCATAGAAGGTTAGTAGAATAGCCATGGTTATATAAAAACAGTCCTTTGAAACATAGCACTTCTTTATAACATCAGATTGTCGTAAATAGTATAATTCAGCTAATGGGTATTCTATAGTGTCATGGGGTATTTCTAGCAAAAAAAACTTTTGTTATGATATTCTTAAATCAGGTGAGATACATAGTACTATTCTAAGATTAAGACGTCAGATTATTGTTTTGGACATCTTTTGAGTTCATTTGTTTTAATCGTTCCATCTTGTACATGCATGAAACTTTATCATATTGTAAATCACAAGTTATTTGCGGCATACACTCATAATTATTACAACACTAGGAACAGGCATCTCAATCCTTCTGTTCTATATAGATTAAAACTTTATAAACAGAAGCGCGATTACATTGGGTTAGGCCTATATTTATTTCAAACCTCCTGAAAGCTTGAAACTTATGAAAGATTTAAGCCTCTGAAATTTAAAATTTAATTGAAAAAATATTTTTGAAAAACGTGAAATTAAGAGGTTTTTAACTTTCTTTCCCAAAAAGAGAATCCACTCTTTTCCTACTAGGCCTAATACATTTCCTGTAACTCCTGAACGGCTGGAGGCACTGCTGCCTTCAATTTAGATGTAAGAAACTGGACACAATGCCCTGTGAAGAAGGTCTACGGGATGACGATGTAGGTAAAGGCAAAATTTACAATTGTCGGCACTGGTGGCGCAGTGCTGTAACCCAGCTACATGGGGACAAAGTGTTTGGGAGATTGTAGGCGATAGGTTGTATGCTCGGTCCTCTTAATACCGACATGGCGTCCGCTTGGTGGTTGCTATCGGCGTAGACACTACTAGAGAAGTCTGGGGTGTCCATGTTGGGTGGTAATCATTGTGCGGATGTTGTGTGGAGGAGATAACTGAGTATCAGGCTTGTCAATTAGCTGAAAATCAGACCAGCACTACGTGGTTCGGATTCCACGTAAAGCTGTAGGTCCCTTAGTTGCCCTGGCTGTTGGGCTATTAATAAATTGCCCTTTCTGAGGAACAGTTGAACTCAGTTAGTAACCAAACTACACTCATCCACACTCATCCTACACTCATAAAACCATTCATATTCGCCTTAAAATACGCACAACGTTGTGTCGGCGTCTCATTTGTAAGAATAAGAATAAGAATTATCATTATGAGTTCACTAAAACTTCAAATCTGAGTAAATGAATCACATAAAAGAGAAAGTTAAGTATTATGCTGTTTCTATTCACAGATCTTGAATTTTTTTTATCATCAGTGGGTGGAATCTGGTCTATATTTTTTTTTGAGAAAACACTTCTTACTCTGCGGAAGTAACATTAGGTAACATGCACTTTCCAGATGCCTCTGAAAATAGGCTACTATTTCTTGTTGAAAAAGTGTTGAAATATAAGTTTATAAATCTTGAGGAGGTTGATTTTATCCACAAAAACCCATTTTTTCTGAAAAATTAGTTTTTATGTGATGGTAAAAAAACTAACTTTTTTGAAAATCACAAATTTTCAACAAATTTTTTGGTTTGTTTTCATTTTAAATTTACTTGTGTTAATGGTGAACATTAACACGGAATTAATATGGGAAAAAGAATTAATTCCAGATGATTGGAAGAAAGGGTTGCTGATAAAAATTCCAAAGAAAGGGGACATTTCACTGTGCACAAACTGGAGGGGTATTACACTGCTCTCCGTGGCTAGTAAAATTCTCACCAGGATAATTTTAAACAGAATCAAAGGTATAATAGATACAAAACTGCGGAGAGAACAAGCGGGCTTTAGGAAAGACCACTCATGTATAGACATGATCATCACCCTTAGGATTATAGTTGAACAATGCTCTGAGTTTCAGTCACCATTGTATCTGTCCTTTGTGGATTTTGAAAAGGCTTTTGACTCCATCAGTAGAGAATCCATTTGGAAAGCGTTATCTGAAGCGGGTGTGCCTAAAAAAATCATTAACCTCATAAAAGAAATATATAGAAATTACAGATGCCAGGTAGTACATGAGGGTAAATTATCCTGTCCATTTGAAATTGGAACTGGAGTAAGGCAAGGCTGTTTGCTTTCACCAATACTATTTCTTATGGTTTTAGATAGCATAATGAAACAAGTTGTAAGTAGGCCCAGGGGTATACAGTGGGGACTGATGGATAGACTGGAGGACATAGATTTTGCGGACGATCTATGCATAATGTCTCAAACACTGAATGACATGAAAGGAAAGCTTGAAGACCTTCATAACAAAGGAGAAAAAGTTGGCCTAAAAATAAATTTTGAAAAAACAAAAGAAATGAGGATAAATAATAGAAATAATCAGCCGCTGGTGGTGAATAACAAACTTATTGAGCAAGTGGAACAATTCCAATACCTGGGAAGCATTGTTTCTAAGACGGGTGGAACTGATGAAGATGTAACCAGTAGGATTAGAAAGGCCAAAGGAGCATTTGCCCAACTTGTACCAGTTTGGCGATCAAGTCAAATAAGAAGAAAGACAAAATTAAGGATTTTTGAAACCAATGTAAAGTCGATCCTTCTATATGGCTGCCAGACATGGAAAGTCACTAAAACAGTAACAAGTAAACTGCAAGTCTTCATAAATAAGTGTCTCCGAAGAATCTTTAACATATACTGGCCAGATAGAATTTCAAACGAGGAATTGATGCGAAGAGCAAATGAAAATCCTATTGGTGATACCATTAAGAAGAGGAAGTTTGGGTGGATAGGCCATACACTAAGAAGGCCCATTAACAACATCAGCCGACAAGCCCTAGATTGGAATCCCCAAGGAAGTAGAAAGAGAGGAAGACCGAAGATAACTTGGAGGAGGTCAGTCGAGAGGGAGATTGGAGAAGAAGGCAAGAGTTGGGAAGAAGTAAAGCAGCTGGCACAGGATCGGGTGCGATGGAAGGCATTTGTTGCAGCCCTACGTCCCCCAAGGGAATACAGGAATTAAATAATAATAAATAATAATGGTGAACAGGAATATAGGTCTATAATTAGGTTTTCAATTAAATTAATTGTTTCGGCCTGAAAAATTTTACTTAGTAACCAAACATCTTAATCTTACTTATCCTAATTGTCTATCTTGACTGACTTAGTTCCTTTAATCTCTTAAGGGACGTAGGGCCGCAACAAAAGACTGACATGATTCCGAGCCATTTGCTTGATCCCTCCCCAGTTCTTACCTTCTTTTTTATTTCCTTTTCTACAGTTCTCCTCCATGTAACTCTTAGTCTTCCACGTCTTCAACTTCCTTGTGGGTTCCAATCAAGGGCTTGTCTACTGATGTTATCACGTGTGCTCTTCGGAGAGTGTGTCCAATCCAGTTAAATTTTCTTGTCTTTATTGTCGCTGTTACTGGATCTTGCCCACATCTTCTCTATAACTCTTCATTTCTCATAGTTTCTGGACAGTAGATCTTCAGGATTCTTTTGAGGCAGTTGTTAATAAATATCTGCAGTTTGTGAGTTTGAGACACAGTGATCTTCCAGGACTGGCAGCCATACAGCAGCACAGATGATATTGCTCTTAAATATTCTTAACTTTATTTTTCTTCCTAGTTCCTGAGATCTCCACATATTGGTCCAAGTTGTGCAAGAGTCCCTTTTGCCTTTTTTATCCTTTCTGTTACATCCTCAACTGTCCTACCTATTTTGGAAACCACACTGCCAAGGTAGCTGAACTGCTCAATATGTTCAATCGACCTATCGTTGACTTTTAATTGATCTTGGTTTAGCCTAATTCCCTTTTTCAATTTTAACTTTCGGGTCTTCTTTGCTTCTTTCAGTCTTAGACCAGTATACTAAAAAATTCGCAATTTGCGTTAAATTCAGGACGGCCTGCCGGTTGTCTCTCCAGCGGTAATATATGCAAATTTGTTTTTGGTGGCTAGTCATAGCTGCTATTAACATTGTGCATATGGCCACCATAGGTGATTTGCAGTGAGCGTAGTTTTTCTGCGATATCTCGAGAAATGATTGTCATAGACCAAAATATTTTCAAATTCATGTTTAGCTTGAAAAACGTTTGTTTTTCTTTCAACTTGAAAAAACAAATTTAAAAAAATGATGAAAAAACCATCTAAAATAACGGAGATGAAATCTAAAAAAAATTGATTTTTTTGTATGAACCGTTATTTCCGCAGAAGATAAAGTGTTTTCTCAAAAAATATATGGTAGACCTGATTCTACACACTGGTGATAAAAAAGACAAGATTGGCGAGGTATCTAAACAGTGTATATAAATACCTAATATACATACAGTACAACAAAATAAAAAATTCTCAATTTTGGAAAATTAATTTTTATATTTCAAAAGAAAAAAGTCTATTTCTATTTAGTTTTCTTAACACACATTTGAAAACTATTTTGATCTACGTTAATAATTTCTGGAGATATCGCAGAAAAACTATATTCGCGGAAAATCACCTATGGTGGCCATATGAACAATGTTAATAGAAGCTCTGACTAGCTACCAAAAAAAATTTGCATATATACCCGTCGGAGGGATGGCCAGTAGGCCATCTCAGAAGCTAGGCACCTGAATATAATGCAAATTAAGTTTTTTTGTGGAGTAAATAGACGATTAGGATAAGTAGGGTTATGTTTGATTAGGTAAGTTCAAAGTGTATTTTTCGGGCTGAAAAATTAATTTGATTGAAAAACCAATTACATAATATTCTTGTTCAGAAAAAAAGGAAATTGAAAAAAAATTTACAGATTTGTAAAAAGTCGGATTTTTACTATCACATTCTAGTGTTTCGGTATAAAACAAGTTCGCCGCGGCTAAAATCAACCTCTTCAAGAAATTTAAAACTCATATTTCACCACTTTTTTAAACAAGAAATCGAATAATTTCAGAAGCGTCTGGAAAGTGCATAATTACAGGTAAATAATTTTTAGACTTGTCTACAGGAGAATGGTAGGTCTTAAGGTCCCCTAATGGAAATGGAATTGTGTAGTCTCAGACCACTTATTACTATATTTAATGAATAGGCTCTACACAATTTTTACAAAATGGAATACAATAAATAACGTGATCACTTGATGCTGACATCCTGATGTTTTCAACTTTAAAACAATATGATTCTAATAAGAAGGCTTAACTATGCACTTACTTCTCACTTAAAAGTAAAAAAAATTGCTGATTTTAAGTTGTGGTTGTGGGCCTCACTAACAAAATTGCATGCACAAGTATTCCTATTAGATGGAATATATATTTTAGGTGTATATAATCAAGGGTAATATTAAATAATGTTTACCAAGTGGAACAGCTGTTTTTTTATTAGTAATTTTAACACTAAATATACTTAACCAAAACACATACATTTGTTTTTAAAAACAAGTGATGGTGTTTGTTTACTGCAACAGATGTAAGACAAATCATTAATATTTTCAATGAATTTATATCCGACAACATTGCTGTTCGAGAATTGAGGAGGGGGCCTTCATATACAACAGTTATCATCAGACCATTTTGGTGTGGTTTACACTTGTAAATATTAGCCAATTCTTGTCCCATTTAAAAAAAATGTAGTTTATTTGGATAGTAGAAACTATATAGTTACCAAAGTCTCAACCAAATCTTACAACAATAGCCTAAGTTAAGGTTATTATCAAACATACATCCATCCTTATAAGTTATGCCTAATAATAATTCAAGAGCAGGAATTATTGCAACTAATTTAAGTAATGTGAAAATACAGAAATTACACAGTAACAGATAAAATTAAAATAACAATATTATGTCTCTTAAAAATAACAATACATAGTACAATAATAAATCTAGAACAATAACATAATTAAAAAACACTGTATGTAATGATAATGTAAGTGACCAAATAGAACAAAATAAAGTGTAAACCTATTAAACTATACTGAATCATACAGCGATCACTGTGAAGTAGAAAACAGAGTGGAGACTTCTTTAACTAAAAAATAGAGAAATAGTCGCGGTGAGATGTAACATGGTTTCTAATGCTATGTAATCTTGGGACCAAACTGAAGTATTCGTAATTTGATGTGCAGTTAAGATAACTAAACAAGCACTGAATACAAGTGCGAGCAGGAACCTTAAAAAAGACGAGACAAAGCTGGTTAGGGAAATCGATTTTGCCAATCAGAATTCTGTATTATACAGGATGTCCTGGGAAAGCTTATTTTTTTACGGATTTATATGGAGCTACAAAACTTTGCACATAACTAAGATATACTATTTTAAAATATATTCAGTAGATTGCTGCATTCCCAGGGATAAGGCCTACAAGTAGTCCGAAGACAATCTTAAATGTAAGCATATTAAGCACTAATTCAATGAATAGTTGTCATTCTTTTAATATGCATTAACACATTCAGTGCTAAGGCCTTATTTTCGTTTTCACCATGTGTGGTTGCATATATGAATTGTAAACCTACCCCAATGGTTGAACATTTTTTTTCAAATCTCATTTTTAAAATTGTGTAGTGTCAACAATTTATGAATATCAGAAGTAGTCTGTACTGTCATGTGGAAGGCTAACAAAAATTAATTTTAATTTATGGCAGTTGGCCATCAGCCCCTGGTGAATGACTTTGCCAAAGTTAATGTCCAAGATTTTATACACCACTTTATTTTGTAAAAAACTATCTAGTAATATAAGGAATTAAGTAAAACAAACGAAAAAGATTAAAAACTACTATTATCAGGTCCATTTCTAACATTTTTTCTCAATTAGTCTAATCTGAGATAATATTTTCAAAACATGCTACAGAACACAATTCATGTTGGTATGTAAAACATAAATACAGTACAGTCAAATGGGGCTACTTTAAATCCAGAGGTTACTTTGAACAAACTTTCCAAAATATCTTCATACTTTTTTTCTTATACATTTTACTAGTAAATGTGCATGTTTATTATATTTTTTTATTTCCAAACATATGCAATCCGCAAAAAATGCCTATAATTATACACAATGTACCTACAAAAAATAAAAAAAATATTTTAAATTCACACCAAAATATTGTCAAAAAAAAGTTGCTTAAACTTTAGTTGCCACAGCAAACTGGGAATTGTTTCACTGTATGAGACTGTAACAGTTGAATAGTCCATTTATCTGGAATTCAGAAAATAACAGTTTTAATGTTTTAACTATAATAGATACAATTAAAAAACAAAAAAATTTAAAAAGAGAGCAAATATTTTTAAAGCTGGGGTTACGTTGAACAGTAGAGATAACATCAATATTCCATTAATTTTGTCTCCCATGCTATTTTATATTGTGTTAATGCTTGTGATAAGTGATTTAATTATGTATTAAATGAACCTAAAGTAGACAGAAGAGGACTTTTAGTCTTCAAAATGACCTTTGATGGGCTAAACGTTCAATAAAAAGACATTAATACAACAGACTACTCAGTTTGAAAGGGCTTCGCGACCGTAGCTTCTGAAGCGCAATTTCCCGGACTTGACAAACATTTTTTGGTAAGTGTTGTTATTTTTGTAATACTTTTTCTCTTATAAATAGGTGTTATTGGTTTTTAATTGTTGTGTTTCTCATTTTCCTATTGCTTCATTTGACTAAACTATAAATTTTTTTAAGCCCTTTTTAAGTTTGAAAAATCCCGAGCAGAAATTTTTTATTATATAACCTGTTATTTCCACAATGTTTGAGATATCAAAATGAAAATTCTACTCAAGTGTTCATTTTAACCCCAGCCTTCTTGAACACTCAAGTGAGTGTTCAAAGAAGGCCACGGAGTAGTGATTGTGAAGCTTCATTGGTTTTTATCACTGTTACAAAGTACAATGAACACACTAGTTTTTATTTATTTTTTTTGCGGTAGTATAAATGTAAAAAAATATGTTTATATTACCATTTAATAGCTTTAACTTGTCCAGCTAAGTCGTATTTTTTCATAGTAGGCCCCTAATTCCTTTAAAAATAAAAAAGTTGGAAAGAAATTTATGAAAATGTGTTACAAAATAGCCTCAGTCGACGGTATTTTTAGTTTTTCCTTCTTTGGAGTATCTTTTTTGCTTAGTTTTAATTGTTTGATTAAAAACTGTGTAATAGAAACTCCAAAAATAAGCGGAAACTGAAAACCACGTTCTACTCTTAAGATACCGCAGAAGTGCGGGACCTACTAGCAAGCAACCTCGGCAAAGGCTGGGTAAAAACTGATTTACATCACCCACCGAATAGACGTACCATCAGCCACCACCGGTGACAACCACTTGGCCGACTAAACGGCCATGCAGCCACTAGCGGTAGGACAGCGTTGCTGACTTTACGGCCATGTAGCACTGAATGTGTTAAGAAAAGAAATGCTTAGACATTGTATATTTATGCAACAGTAATCTGGTGTCATTTTGGTTTTTGTAAACCTTTGAAATTCAAGTTCGTAACATTCTGTTCGACTAATATCTCTAATTTGATAGGCCTGTTAAACATATGCTGTATTTTAACATGTTATTTAAATTCTTTTTAGGACAACTCACATAGGCATTAAAGATTTAACTAATACACTTTGTTTGTTTTTAAATGGATTGTTGGAGTTTATCTTTTTTTACATAAAAATTTGAGAATAAGGTACTTTAAGCTTAAAAAAATCATAGAGATTTAAATCCTAGATAGCCACACAGTAAATTTAAATTTTGAACCACCACCATTTCCAATTGTATGAACCTTTGTGAGGCGTTTGTGATATTGTAAACTGCTAGTTAAGGCCTTTAATTTTACTGTTCAACTTATGCATAGTTCAACTTATGCACAGTTCAACTTATGCATAGTTCAACTTATGCACAGTTCAACTTATGCTTACATTTAAGACTTTCTTCTACCTCCTTGCAGGTTTTCCCTCTGGAAATTGTGTAGTCCACTGAATATCTTATAGTGTTCTATAATTATGTTTCATATTATAGCTCTGTAATAAGTTATGTACCTCCGTCTATATCAGTAAAAAAATATTAAGCCATGCCTGGGCTTGATTAACACAGTACGCATGATATACAGTATTTTATAGTTTCACTCACTTATAAATTCAACATAGCGATAAATGACAAATGTATTTGAATTATTTTATTTATAGGGGGATTGATGGTCAACTAAATATTACAGTGTGATAAGCAAGCTGCAGCGCAAGTTATATTGGTGAATGAACAGAGATAGTGAAAGTACGGTACATCATAAAGTCTTAAGCTGAATTGTATTATAAGTAATGAACTGCAGTAAACGTAAATACTTATTTTATGCAGGTTGGTGTGAGGGGAACAGATGTAGTTGTATTGGGCGTTGAGAAAAAGTCAGTGGCAAAGTTGCAGGAAGAGAGAACTGTAAGAAAAATCTGTCTTCTTGATGACCATGTTGTTATGGCTTTTGCAGGTAATGTATCTATTATTCATCTGTTAACTATATTTGGTCTGTCCTAGAGTCCTGAAATTTTTAACAAATTTTATTTTATAAGTAGTTCGCTTCAGATTGTTAAAGACAGCAAATAATTAGAAGATGCAAAGACACATGTTTATTTTTATCTATTTACATGTTTTAATAAATTCAAATTCAAAAGCTCTTTATTTATATTTTGTGTGCATAGTATACATAGAAATAGTGTCAATAGGCTTATATGCTTTCTGTTAAATATCCTGTGCTATGAAATAGACAGGTGGTCAAATAAATAATATGCAGTAATACATAAATAAAAATAATGATTTTGCAATATGTAAGAGAGTTACTTAGGTTAATATTATTTAAATCCCATATATTAAATTAATTATTATTAAATTAAATGGGTGTAAAACTTACATATACAATTCAAAAGGGGTAGAAGAATTAATCAACGAGTTAAGGTTTTTTGTAACAAGTATTCCTTTAAATGTGTTTTGAACTTATTTAGATCTTTTTCTTGTATCGGTAAATGCCTTACAAACCTGTTACCAATATACGTTGTTTTTTTTGGTGCTCTTGTATCATTTCCCTATTTTTCCTAGTGTTGTAAGAATGGGTCTGATTATTACATGTATTATAGTTTGTTGAGGATCGTACAGTCATTATTGAATAAAATATACTGCCATAAACAGTTAGTATTTTTAAATTACTGAATTGCTCCTTTACTGATTCATTAAATTTAAGTTTTAACATAGTTCTTAACGCCCTTTTCTGTTGCTTTTAATATTCTATTCATGTTAGTCTTTGTTGCTGATCCGTATAAACATTCACCAAATGATATGTGAGAATGTATATTAACGAAATAGATCATTCTCAGAGTTTTAATATTACAAAAGTGAGTCATTTTTGAAAGTGCATAGATTCCTAAATACATCTTTGACAACAATTTTATTTATATGCTCATTCCAGGTTAAGTGTTGATCTATTATAAAACCTAGAAAATGTATATTTGTTTCATTATTAATATCATGATTATTACATGTCGTTAAAAGATTTCCTGATTTCCTGTCATGCTTTGTTTTAAAGGTTACAGTTTTGGTCTTTTTCTCATTAATAAGAATAAGAATAAGAATTCATTTATTCCATTGATCTGATTTACAGAAATAGGACAAGTCAAATCATACATAAGCATACTTACAGTGTATACATTTCTGTAAACTTATATATAAACAGTTATGACAATTAATTACTATTGTAAAAAAAAAAAAAAAAAAAAAAAAAAAAAAAAAAAAAAAAAAAACAATAAATTTGTAATACAAAGAATTGCCATAAAACAGTTTTCAGTAATGTAAAATTATAAAAAAAAAAAAAAAAAATTACCTAATGTCACATCTCTAACAAGAGATATATCAAAATATGATATCAACTTGACAATCTAAAAATTCATCAATTTTATAAAAGGGATTTTTTCTAACCAATTGTATAGTTTTCTTCTAAAATTATTAAAACTCACTAATCTTGCAACTTCGGGCAGCTTATTGAAAAAATAAATACAGTTTAATTTGCAAGAACTTGCTGTTTTAGATAACCTGTGTGGAAGTATATCAATCTTATTCCTCCCTCTAGTAGAATAATGATGAATTTCCTGTCTAACAGGAAATTGATGTAAATTTGATTTTGTGTGCAACAAAACTTGGAAAATATAAAGATTGACTATGGTGGGAATTTTAAGGTCTACAAAAAGAGGCTGACGGTGTGCAAGGGGATCAGCTCCTGCAATGCAACACACAGCCCTTTTCTGTAATAAAAGGATGTCGTGAACGTGAGGAGAGTGACCCCAAGCAAGTAAACCATATAGTAAATGTAACTGAAAGAGTCCGAAATATGCGAGTCTTAAATATTCTGGACTAACAAAATGTTTAAGCTTCCAAAGCAGATAATTTACCCTAGAGAGTTTGTTACATACAGTTTCAGTATGAGATGTCCAATTTAATTTTGAATCAATGTTTATTCCCAAGAGCTTAACAGATTCTAGATTAATTTCTTGTTTAAGGCTTAAAGTATTATACTGAGTTTTTTGGGGATTGCAGGATAACTTATTTGTGGAGAACCATTCATACGCTGTAGTTTCTGCTTGTTGAATAATTTCTTTAAGACAATTTAAGTTATGATGGTTAGCAAATAAAGTAGTATCATCTGCATAAATTACTGAATGAATATTGAGGTTTTTAGGGAGATCGTTTATGTAAATTATGAAGAAAAAAGGCCCAAGAATGGAGCCTTGCGGCACACCGTTATTACTTCTTTCATTTCAGAGCACTTATTTTTGATTGAAACAAATTGAAGCCTATTGGAAAGGTATGATTTAATAAGTTTTAGAGAGTTTTCCCGAACACCATAAAACATTAGTTTGCTCATCAGAATTTGAGATGGAATACTGTCAAATGCTTTACTAAGATCACATAATACTAAAGAGACAGAATCTTTTTTTTTTCAAAGGCCTCTAGAGAGTGATCAATTATATTTAATATTGCTGATGTTGTAGACTTATTTTGGCGGAAGCCAAATTGACAATTAGACAGTAAGTTATGAGTTTCAAAATAATTATTTAACTGATTATACATGATTGATTCGAAAATTTTAGAGAAAATAGGAACAATTGAGATTGGGCGGTAGTTTTGTATTAAGTTTTTGTCGCCTTTTTTAAAGATTGGAGTAACTTTTGATACCTTAAGTGATGGTGCAAAATATCCTTCGTTCATACAATTGTTTAAAACAAAAGCAAGAGGTTTACTTATAAACTTAATTGTTTTATTATAAAATTAGATAGCCAATAGTAGTCCATATCGTTGGAATTTGAAAATTTAGATACAGAATCAGAATCAGAATACTTTATTCGCATACATCAAGTACAGAATTGGCGTAAGAGTAAAAATAACAAAATTGTATTTACACTCTTACAACAACAATGTGCGTAATAGGGTGGAGAGGTATTGATCCATCCACCCACCCAAATACGCACAGTGGCACTGACCCATCCGCCCACCCTATTACGCACATTGTTGTTGACCCACCCGCCCATCCATACACGTACAGTGTGCGAGTGTACAGTGGGCGAGGGTAAATTGATATTCGATGGGTGGATAAATGTAATCCTTGAAGACAGACACATTGACCCACCCGCCCGCCCATACACATACAATGGCATTGACCCATCCGCCCGCCCATACACATACAGTGGCATTGACCCACCAGCCCGCCCATATATTCAGTGGCATTGACCCACCCGCCCGCCCATACACATACAATGGCATTGAAACATTGTTACCCATGTATGTGTATGGGTGAGCGGGTGGGTCGATACCAATGTATGTGTATGGTGTGCGGGTGGCTACTGGCCCACCTTTACACGAGAGCAATACCAATGTACACGTAAAGGTGGGCGGGTGGGTCAATGCCACTGTAGGTGTAAGGGTGTTCGGGTGGGTCAATACCACTGTACGTGTAGGGGCGGGCAGGTGGGTCAGGTAATCACAATTTTGTTTTACAGTTAAAGTTTAATAATTTAAGTTTTGTTCATGGTGGTGGTCAACTGTGAGAGGGTGTGGCTGTCACTGGAACATGGGTGAAGATCTCCAGTTCATAAACTCTTCAACTGAGTAGAACGGTCTCTCCACAAGCCAAGCCAATAGACGCTGTCTTGTATTGCTTATGTTGGGTCCTTTAGTTGTCTCTGGTAGCAAGTTCAGAAACTTCACTCCCATGTAGGAAGGCTTTTCTTCAAAGAGTGTTAGATGGTGCACTGGTAGAGTGAAATTCATAGCCTGTCGAGAGTTGTGTTTGTGCCTATCTCTGCCTCGTTGAAGTTGTAGTTTGTAGGCGTAGGTTAGTAGATAAAAACTGACAGTTCTAGACCCAGTTTTAGACTCAGTAGTGAAATGGTGGGCGTTTGAGACTCACTTTGACCTTTGGACCCAAGATGGCGGCGCAGTGGTACCAACCCTCCCCCCTCCCCCCTCAAATTTCCCTCAAATTCCCAAAATTCCCGAATTTCCCTCAAATTTCCCTCAAATTACCCAATTTCCCTCACATTTCCCCCCCAATTACCCCCAAATTTCCCTCACATTTCCCCCAAATTACCCCCAAATTTCCCTCAAATTCCCAAATTACCCATTTTCCCTCACATTTCCCCCGAATTTCCCTCAAATTTCCCTCACATTTCCCCCAAATTACCCCCAAATTTCCCTCAAATTCCCAAATTACCCATTTTCCCTCACATTTCCCCCAAATTACCCTCAAATTTCCCTCAAAATACCCAATTTCCCCCAAATTTCCCTCAAATTTCCACATTTCCCACACATTTCCCCCAAATTTCCCTCAATTTCCCTCACATTACCCAATTTCCCTCACATTACCCACATTTCCCCCCAAATTCCCTTGTTATACTATATAAAATGGACTTTTTTTGTCCAATATGGCGTCTTTCCCTCCCACAACAACTCACACACCGTGGGAAAATTCCCTTCCCAAAATTCCCTCAGCCAAGATGGCGACCTTAGACTATATAAAATGAACTTTTTTGTTTAATATGGCGTCTTTTTCCATGATATACTATATAAAATTCACTTTTTTGTCCAATATGGCGTCTTTCCCTATATAAAATTCACTTTTTTGTCCAATATGGCGTCTTTTTCCATGTTATACTATATAAAATTCACTTTTTTGTCCAATATGGCGTCTTTTTCCATGTTAGACTATATAAAATGGACTTTTTTGTCCAATATGGCGTCTTTCCCTCCCAAAATTCCTTATCCAATATGGCGGACTTTACACTATAATAAACACTATGACAACCGGATCCAAGATGGCGGTCTTTCCCTTCGTGTACTTCCGGCGACCGTCGGCTACCTTCGTACGCTCTTAGCCTATGATGCACACGTCGTCTGCTGGTCGGGCACGCATGCGCCCCTTGTTACTCTACTCATATATACAAATTTAATATTCCATACACTACTCCATATACTCTATGTGCTCGACCCGATCGTAGCGCACCTGGTGGCAAAACTTAGCGCATCCTTTCGGAAACATGACACCTTCGGAAGGGAAGTCCCCGTGGGAAAATTCCCTCCCTCAAATTCCCACGTTATACTATAAAAAATGCACTCTTAACCTTTCCCATCTCATACTATATAAAATGCAAAAGATAGTGGCCATTTACATATGTACTATATAAAATGCTTTCGTGTACTTCCGGCAACCGTCGGCTACCTTCGTACACGTCGTCTGCTGGTCTGACGCACACCCAAATGCCACGCTCTGATTGGTTACCTCCCTACTTTACAAATAATATTTCTCACACGTACTGTTAGACTACTTATTTAATTTAATTTTTCTCAAATTTTAACAAATACACAGTTAACATACGCTCTTAGCTTTGGGCTTCCTACACTGTCACCTATACTTATCTATCGAATCACAGATCATCCTCAAGCCCCTACTTAACACTCCAGGCAGGTAATACACGTTTTTAATTAATTATTTATTCAAAAATGAAGGGACAATTCTTTTTATTTAATCTGTTTATAATTTGTAATACACTGTTATCCTATCCATTTTAATTAATTTTTTATTTTATATTAAATACACAGTTAACATACGCTCTTACCTTCAACTACCATCTACTTCTGGATACCTTTGTATTAACCTGACATCCTCTAAACCTAACACGCTAGCTTAACGCTCTTACCCATGCCTAACCGAACTATCCAACTGTACTTACAAAGTCTACTCGGGCTTTATCAGTCCGTTACTACAAGCTTCACATTTTCTTTCATTAACTATAACAATTTCCTATTTTCGCCCACCTTTGCATGCATGTACATCTTACCTAGGTTACATTACTTACTTTTATTATCAATTCTGTGGACTCAAATACCTCAATTCCCATCCACGTACATATCCAGAACCCATCAGCCCCCCTACATAACGAAACAAGCACACCTACCTTCACTTCCTCTCCACAATCATTCCTTCCTTTGTACCGACACTCGAGGACTAATTCACTAACATTTCACAACCTATATACTAGTTATTGGACTGCAGTGCAATGGCAGTCCAAGAGTTCTCGCGCAACACAAGCTGACCTTTGAGGTCAGTGTTATATTGATTGCTATTTTAATTGGCACCAGACGGACTGCATATCAACCACATGCTAACCCAAGAGGTCAAGTTTTGTGATATCAGTCTGAGGTCAGTTTTATATTGTTTCCTATTAAAATATAAAGTGTTTGGTTTCAAATATACAGATTTTACTTAACCTACCAATTGAACAAGTTTCAAACATGTATGACCCGGCAACCTTACCATATTTCGTCTATTATTAAACAAAACGAAAGAATTATTGGTATTATAGTCCCGTACTTTAAAAAAAAGAGAGCAATAATAATTTATTTACACACTACGTTTTATTCAGTAAAATCAATTGATATTCTTGTTATTACCAATTATCATACGTAATACATAGAACCTTTTACAATAATTTGTGCTTTATATTTAAATTATTACGAGTAAACTTAATTTTAACAAAGTTTTATCAATTTGTTTTGTTGTAAATTCCATAATTTATAAAAATGCTAACACATTACATGTGTAATAATGAGAGATCGTACATCAAATTATACCGTATTTTCTAAAGTTTTTATAGTTTAGGTAGGATTTTAAACAATATGTATAGCATTTATAACCGAATTATTGTATGTTAACCAACCTAAACTTACAAATAACAATTATTATATCCACAAACACATGATAAATGAAGTGTAATAACCTCAAACACAAGATAATTCCTCACACTTTATATACACCATAGCAATACACTATTTACTGTATTTGAGACGTTAATCGTAGAGGTATGGGTCTTGAATGAATGTAGTCTTTGTTACTAACTAAGGCTGCTGGACCCTTTGATATATCATCTATTAACAACACAATAGTCAGAGAAACTATGACATGGAACCCAAACCCCTTAAAATTTAGTTAAAATGTCCATAAATAGGGTTATTTGTGTACAAAATATGTTATAATTCCCTAAAAGCAATAAAATACAGTGTCATAACAACGATATTTGTCCTAAACATTAAAAATTCCTTTAAAATACTCTTATAGAACCCCAGTTTGAGCTCAAAACAACGTACAAAACTGATGTAACACTTGTAAATTAATTGTTTAACCTACATAGCTATTTAGTTGACTTCAAACATTTGACAAAGTGTAAGTACCCAATATGAATAAATTCTCTATAATGTTCACATTTTAAGCTTGATTTTAACAAAACCTGGTGCTATTGATTCTTTGCACATTAAACAAATAAACAAATAGTTAGTTGAAACGTCTCTGTTGTAGAAACCATGGTATTAACAGTAAGAAAGTTTGGTTTCTTTTGACTATAATATACTCGATCAGAAAATGCATATACACCACTCCCAAAGACCCAAACACATGGAGAACCTACTTACTGAACACACAGGCATCTTTACAGACCACATACCATACCGACACATCATAAAACCATGACTTAACAGTCCACTCAAACATACTCAAAACACAACACCTCTGATAGATAATCCACCTAAACACTACATAAAACCTATGATTGACACTCAACATTCATGGATGACCACCTAACCATACATACGTACACAATAAAACCATGACTTAACAGTCCACTCAAACATACTCAAAACACAACACCTCTGATAGATAATCCACCTAAACACTACATAAAACCTATGATTGACACTCAACATTCATGGATGACCACCTAACCATACATACGTACACCATAAAACCATGACTTAACAGTCCACCCGCCTACCTCTGCACACACAATTCCTTAGGACACACCCTCCTCCCACCACTCATCCTACAGACAAATCTCCTTGAGTACTACCCATCCACCATAAAAACACTATTGCTTCATATAATCATGTTTCAAAATAACATTATTACACTGTAATGTATGGTTAGGTGGTCATCCATGAATGTTGAGTGTCAATCATAGGTTTTATGTAGTGTTTAGGTGGATTATCTATCAGAGGTGTTGTGTTTTGAGTATGTTTGAGTGGACTGTTAAGTCATGGTTTTATTGTGTACGTATGTATGGTTAGGTGGTCATCCATGAATGTTGAGTGTCAATCATAGGTTTTATGTAGTGTTTAGGTGGATTATCTATCAGAGGTGTTGTGTTTTGAGTATGTTTGAGTGGACTGTTAAGTCATGGTTTTATGATGTGTCGGTATGGTATGTGGTCTGTAAAGATGCCTGTGTGTTCAGTAAGTAGGTTCTCCATGTGTTTGGGTCTTTGGGAGTGGTGTATATGCATTTTCTGATCGAGTATATTATAGTCAAAAGAAACCAAACTTTCTTACTGTTAATACCATGGTTTCTACAACAGAGACGTTTCAACTAACTATTTGTTTATTTGTTTAATGTGCAAAGAATCAATAGCACCAGGTTTTGTTAAAATCAAGCTTAAAATGTGAACATTATAGAGAATTTATTCATATTGGGTACTTACACTTTGTCAAATGTTTGAAGTCAACTAAATAGCTATGTAGGTTAAACAATTAATTTACAAGTGTTACATCAGTTTTGTACGTTGTTTTGAGCTCAAACTGGGGTTCTATAAGAGTATTTTAAAGGAATTTTTAATGTTTAGGACAAATATCGTTGTTATGACACTGTATTTTATTGCTTTTAGGGAATTATAACATATTTTGTACACAAATAACCCTATTTATGGACATTTTAACTAAATTTTAAGGGGTTTGGGTTCCATGTCATAGTTTCTCTGACTATTGTGTTGTTAATAGATGATATATCAAAGGGTCCAGCAGCCTTAGTTAGTAACAAAGACTACATTCATTCAAGACCCATACCTCTACGATTAACGTCTCAAATACAGTAAATAGTGTATTGCTATGGTGTATATAAAGTGTGAGGAATTATCTTGTGTTTGAGGTTATTACACTTCATTTATCATGTGTTTGTGGATATAATAATTGTTATTTGTAAGTTTAGGTTGGTTAACATACAATAATTCGGTTATAAATGCTATACATATTGTTTAAAATCCTACCTAAACTATAAAAACTTTAGAAAATACGGTATAATTTGATGTACGATCTCTCATTATTACACATGTAATGTGTTAGCATTTTTATAAATTATGGAATTTACAACAAAACAAATTGATAAAACTTTGTTAAAATTAAGTTTACTCGTAATAATTTAAATATAAAGCACAAATTATTGTAAAAGGTTCTATGTATTACGTATGATAATTGGTAATAACAAGAATATCAATTGATTTTACTGAATAAAACGTAGTGTGTAAATAAATTATTATTGCTCTCTTTTTTTTAAAGTACGGGACTATAATACCAATAATTCTTTCGTTTTGTTTAATAATAGACGAAATATGGTAAGGTTGCCGGGTCATACATGTTTGAAACTTGTTCAATTGGTAGGTTAAGTAAAATCTGTATATTTGAAACCAAACACTTTATATTTTAATAGGAAACAATATAAAACTGACCTCAGACTGATATCACAAAACTTGACCTCTTGGGTTAGCATGTGGTTGATATGCAGTCCGTCTGGTGCCAATTAAAATAGCAATCAATATAACACTGACCTCAAAGGTCAGCTTGTGTTGCGCGAGAACTCTTGGACTGCCATTGCACTGCAGTCCAATAACTAGTATATAGGTTGTGAAATGTTAGTGAATTAGTCCTCGAGTGTCGGTACAAAGGAAGGAATGATTGTGGAGAGGAAGTGAAGGTAGGTGTGCTTGTTTCGTTATGTAGGGGGGCTGATGGGTTCTGGATATGTACGTGGATGGGAATTGAGGTATTTGAGTCCACAGAATTGATAATAAAAGTAAGTAATGTAACCTAGGTAAGATGTACATGCATGCAAAGGTGGGCGAAAATAGGAAATTGTTATAGTTAATGAAAGAAAATGTGAAGCTTGTAGTAACGGACTGATAAAGCCCGAGTAGACTTTGTAAGTACAGTTGGATAGTTCGGTTAGGCATGGGTAAGAGCGTTAAGCTAGCGTGTTAGGTTTAGAGGATGTCAGGTTAATACAAAGGTATCCAGAAGTAGATGGTAGTTGAAGGTAAGAGCGTATGTTAACTGTGTATTTAATATAAAATAAAAAATTAATTAAAATGGATAGGATAACAGTGTATTACAAATTATAAACAGATTAAATAAAAAGAATTGTCCCTTCATTTTTGAATAAATAATTAATTAAAAACGTGTATTACCTGCCTGGAGTGTTAAGTAGGGGCTTGAGGATGATCTGTGATTCGATAGATAAGTATAGGTGACAGTGTAGGAAGCCCAAAGCTAAGAGCGTATGTTAACTGTGTATTTGTTAAAATTTGAGAAAAATTAAATTAAATAAGTAGTCTAACAGTACGTGTGAGAAATATTATTTGTAAAGTAGGGAGGTAACCAATCAGAGCGTGGCATTTGGGTGTGCGTCAGACCAGCAGACGACGTGTACGAAGGTAGCCGACGGTTGCCGGAAGTACACGAAAGCATTTTATATAGTACATATGTAAATGGCCGCCATCTTTTGCATTTTATATAGTATGAGATGGGAAAGGTTAAGAGTGCATTTTTTATAGTATAACGTGGGAATTTGAGGGAGGGAATTTTCCCACGGGGACTTCCCTTCCGAAGGTGTCATGTTTCCGAAAGGATGCGCTAAGTTTTGCCACCAGGTGCGCTACGATCGGGTCGAGCACATAGAGTATATGGAGTAGTGTATGGAATATTAAATTTGTATATATGAGTAGAGTAACAAGGGGCGCATGCGTGCCCGACCAGCAGACGACGTGTGCATCATAGGCTAAGAGCGTACGAAGGTAGCCGACGGTCGCCGGAAGTACACGAAGGGAAAGACCGCCATCTTGGATCCGGTTGTCATAGTGTTTATTATAGTGTAAAGTCCGCCATATTGGATAAGGAATTTTGGGAGGGAAAGACGCCATATTGGACAAAAAAGTCCATTTTATATAGTCTAACATGGAAAAAGACGCCATATTGGACAAAAAAGTGAATTTTATATAGTATAACATGGAAAAAGACGCCATATTGGACAAAAAAGTGAATTTTATATAGGGAAAGACGCCATATTGGACAAAAAAGTGAATTTTATATAGTATATCATGGAAAAAGACGCCATATTAAACAAAAAAGTTCATTTTATATAGTCTAAGGTCGCCATCTTGGCTGAGGGAATTTTGGGAAGGGAATTTTCCCACGGTGTGTGAGTTGTTGTGGGAGGGAAAGACGCCATATTGGACAAAAAAAGTCCATTTTATATAGTATAACAAGGGAATTTGGGGGGAAATGTGGGTAATGTGAGGGAAATTGGGTAATGTGAGGGAAATTGAGGGAAATTTGGGGGAAATGTGTGGGAAATGTGGAAATTTGAGGGAAATTTGGGGGAAATTGGGTATTTTGAGGGAAATTTGAGGGTAATTTGGGGGAAATGTGAGGGAAAATGGGTAATTTGGGAATTTGAGGGAAATTTGGGGGTAATTTGGGGGAAATGTGAGGGAAATTTGAGGGAAATTCGGGGGAAATGTGAGGGAAAATGGGTAATTTGGGAATTTGAGGGAAATTTGGGGGTAATTTGGGGGAAATGTGAGGGAAATTTGGGGGTAATTGGGGGGGAAATGTGAGGGAAATTGGGTAATTTGAGGGAAATTTGAGGGAAATTTGGGAATTTTGGGAATTTGAGGGAAATTTGAGGGGGGAGGGGGGGAGGGTTGGTACCACTGCGCCGCCATCTTGGGTCCAAAGGTCAAAGTGAGTCTCAAACGCCCACCATTTCACTACTGAGTCTAAAACTGGGTCTAGAACTGTCAGTTTTTATCTACTTAGGTTGTTACAGCTAGGATGTATATGCCTTTATCGCCTCATGATATCATCGGCTGAGACATTTACCCAAGTAAAAGTAAAAGAGTTTTGACCACCCCACTGATCTCTTAAAAAATAGTCTGGTGTGTAAGGACTGGAAGGAATTCTATCATTTAAGTCTTTAATTGAATTCAAGAAGTAAAGGTTAAACTCATCTGGATCTAAACTAACATCTACACTATGAGTAGGTGAATGTTCATCATTAATCACCTTCCATGCAGCCCTGCATTGGTTGGGAGCATTAATGATGTATTGTTCAACTGCAACTTTTTTGGCTTGTATTAGTTGATTTTGGTACCTTTTTTTAAATTGAACATAACTATCATAAGCTGCTTGAGTTTGCTCTGACCCCCTGGACCGTAAATTTTTATATATTGTAAATAATGCGAGCATTTGATTTTATTTTTTAGCTAATTCAGGTGTGTACCAATTGATTAATTTAGTTTTATTAGTTTTATTTGTTGATCTTTTCACTAAAGGCGAACAGTAATGCCACAAGTCAACATATTTTTAAAAAAATGTATCAAATAGGTTTTCAACATTAATTTTGTTGTTTTTAAAATCTTCTATCATCTCCCAGTTTTCTTTTTTTAGGCAAGATATAAACAGATTTATGTGTTTGTCGTTCTGCTTCCTAACAAATGCGTTAGCTAACTTATTTTGATTCTTTTGGGAGTCGTCAATTTTAAACATGTCAAAAAAAAGTGGTATGTGGTCTGCAAAATAATGTTCTCCGAGTGAAGTGTTATATTGACTCTTATTGAAATTTACAATAATATTGTCAATGCACGATTTTAAGCGTGTAGGCTGGCGATTTGTTTAAAACAGATTGAGTGATCTGAGAATATTACAAAATCTCAAATAAGCCAAGTTGTTATTGTTGTTATTTCCCATTTCAATATTAAAATCTCCTGCAATAATTATCCTATGGTTATTTAATAAAAGTTTCTTAATGGCAAGTTCAAAACAGTCAAAAAATGTATTTATATCTCCACTTGGAGATCTATAGATGCTCACAATTACAATATTTTCATCTATCAATTTTACACAACAAATTTCCATATCTAATTCCAAATTAAATTTTGAGACATCAACAACAGAATATTGTATAGACTTTTTTATAAAAATTCCAACTCCACCATTTTTACTTAATTTTCTACAGATCACACTGGCAGGAACAAAATTACTTGGTACAAATAGATCTACTTGATTTTGTTGCAGCCAGTGTTCAGATATACATATAACATTAAGATTTTTTTCTTCACATAGACATTCCAACTGCAATATTTTATTTCTTAAACACTGAACATTTACTTGCATTAATCTAAAAAACCATTAGAACTTTCTTCAACATTTTCCATCACACTCTCACATTCATCACTAATCACAACACACGGGGGGGAGCTTGGTGTTTGCAGGGGTTGAGTGGTAATAGCCGGTGTTGAAGATTGTTGCTGATATTGGGGTGGTGCTGGTGGTGACAACTGCTCAGGATGGGATGAGCATGGTAGTGGTAACATCTGGTCATGATGAGGGAGGCTTGGCGGTGATGAGTCCATCAGTTTGGGAGTTGCAGTCCATTCTCCGATTGAGTGCTTCAGTGCACTTAGAAGTTGGTTGTGAGAGAGACCGTTTCTTTTAATTCTATTTGAATTATGATTATATGAGACTATGATGATGGTTGCCTCAGTTTGACGCTGGAATGTAACCAGCTGTTGAATGAAATGGTCACTTTTAATTAAATCACGAACACATCCCATTGGTAAACAAACCAGAGTTTTCAGTCCACTAGATTTAAAATGTTCTGTCAGCTGATTAAATGCTTTGTTGTAGTCTGACTCTGTTGGTTTACCCCAATATTTGGCCTTAGTCACTAAACTGAAGACTGTTGCCCCATTATTTGGAACTCTCTGTCTTGTCAAATTCTCAGAGATGTAGTCAGATTTTTGAGGCCTCCCAAACTTCTCTCTGAAGATAACAGCGACACCAGCAGACATATGTTTTGGGTCAGTGAAATCTGCAGATATTGTGTGTGCAAATGCAACTAAGGGGTCACTCCTCATTTCGTCTATTACAGTTTTCATATTGGCTTCCAAGACGTTAATTTTTCCTTCTTCAAACTTTTGTTTTAATTCCTCTTTTGTCGTATTAATGTCTGTGTTTGTAATAAACCTTTTAATAAACATTTCCACACCTTAACCTTCCCTCTCTTGCTGAAGTGCAGTCCATGTGAGGTAAATAGATGGCGAGGGAGGAGATGTAGAGGAAGTAACGAGACATCTGGGTATTCTGCAGCAATCTTCTCAAGATCTGCATTCAATTTTGCAATTTCAATGTCCAAACCAGGCTTATCATGCCTCCAAGACACAGTAGCAAGAACAAGATTTGTTTGTTTAGAAATCGAAATTAGATTACGAACTTCATTAAGAAAATTTCTAGAATGCGGAGACTCCATGTTATTATTTTATAACCTCCATGTATATTATCATAACAGGTTATGATTTTTTTCAAGCTCTAAGTAGGAAATAGTTCTACCTGTTCTAATGTTTTGCCAGACACTTTCAAATTTGAATCATCAGCATAAAGATAAACTTGACTCATTGGTGTGTATGTGAGAGTTTCTCCGATATTAGTGGGATAGCATAAGAACAATAAGGGTCCCAATATAGATCCTTAAGGAACCCCAAAACTTATAGGTTGTTGTTTGGATTGGATTTTAAGTGATCTATTGTTTTAGGTAATATATGTAATCTCCACAAACTGATACCGGCCATTTAAATATGACTCAATTCAGTTCAGGGAACCCAATGATACTCCAAGATTATGTAGCTTCCTTAGATCCTTAAGGAACCCCAAAACTTATAGGTTGTTGTTTGGATTGGATTTTAAGTGATCTATTGTTTTAGGTAATATATGTAATCTCCACAAACTGATACCGGCCATTTAAATATGACTCAAACCAGTTCAGGGAACCCAATGATACTCCAAGATTATGTAGCTTCCTTATTAGAATTGAAAATTTGATGCTATCGAATGCTCTCGTTAGATCCATAAATATCCCAACAACAAATTGACCACTATCCACCGAATCAATCACTGCCTCGACAAAAGATACCACCGCACTTACAACTGATCTGCAGATCGAAAGCCATGTTGAAAACCGTCTAACTTATTGAAGTTGTCTAAATATGACTTCAGACAGTTGATTAAATACTATTTTTCATATATTTTCGAAAAAGTAGGAAGCAATGTAACTGGTCTGTAATATTTTTTGGGATCTTTTTTTTTTGTAGATTGGTATTATTTTAAAAAATTTAAGTTTTTGTGGAAAAATTCCAGAAACAAAAGAGGAGTTTATTAAATGGCATAGTATTTTACTAATTTCTATTTTTATTTCTTGAATAACTTTAACTGGTATTTCATCGTAACCAAATGTGTCTTTTTTAAGGATTCTTTCTATTACTTACTTTTCCTTCCTCTTCTTCAGTAATAGGTTTAAGTCCAAATTGGATTTGGAATAATGTATCATTACTCTCCATATCCCAGAAATCCGAATTATAACCGCTTATGTCCTTAATTACATTGGCAAAGTAATCATTAAACAGTTCAGCAACTGTTTGTGGATCAACAACATTGTGGTTGGCATTAATCACTTTAATATTCCTAACATGTTTATTTATTTCTCATCACCCACCTCAGAGTTAATTATATTCCATACTGATTTCTGTATGCTAGAACTCCTATTAATAATATTTTCAAAATAATTTGATTTTTATTTATTTAATCTACTTCTATATTCCCTTTTTTGTTCTTTAATAATTTTGTCACCCCAGATGATTTATTTTTTCTATTTTCATTTGTTAAACTAATTATTTCCTTATGTTCGTTTTTTAGTTCTTGTGTAATCCAGTCATTCTTATGTTTTATTTTTGAAACCAAACATTTTGAAAAAGCCTGATCAAATAAAAATTTTAATAAATTTATTGTATTTATTTTCTACTGGAGCTGTATAAATATCGCCCCATGTTTCTTTTTTTAGGAGTGTTTTAAAATAACTAAGGTTGTCTTGTGAACATTTTCTTACTTATTTTTTAACTGGTTTACTGTCATTTATATGCAATGTAGTATCTTGTGATTTGTCCATCATGATCTGACCAGCAGGTAATAATACCCTCAACAACTATGTTAAAACTATCTAGTTTTTTTTTTACCAGAAAATTATCAATTGCAGTTACAGAAGTATTACTTATTCTGGTTGGAAATGTCACTAGATATTTCATATCAAGACTTTTTAATAAGCCATTAAATCTTTTAACATTTGTGTCATTTTTTAAAACATTGATATTGAAATCACCACCTATTATTATGTGGGAAAACTTTTTACCATAATGCTCCACTACAATACTTAGCCGTCCTAGAAATGTTTCTAAATTTGAGGTGGGTGATCTATAAATGCCTATTACTAAAATCACAATGTTTTTTTTTTTATTGTGATAACTTACTATATACACACAGGGTATAACAACCCTTGTTTAGTATTTAAATTATGTTTAGTAAGTTATACACAACGTATAACTTACTAAACAAATCTCAAACTGTTTTTCTTCAATCAAATTATGAGCTATAAATGTTGGTATAACCTCCCGCTTACACCTTACAACATCCTTACTTAGTACAACAACTCCACCTTTACTTGAAACTTTCCTAGCATACCAACAATTGATTGTATAATTATTAATAGAAAGTCTTTCAAGTTCCTTGTCCGCTCATGGCATGCTCCGTTAGTATGACAATTTCAGGTTTTAGCTCATCTAAAATTATTTCCAGTGGCTCTATTCTTGACTGTACAACATTTAATTTAAATGAATTATAAAAAGAAAACTATACACAAATTATTTCTTATGTTTGTTTTGTTTAAAAAAATAATATAAATTAAATAATATGATATACATGTACTATATTGTGAAATAATAATGATAACGATAAGATAATAAGCAACAATCGCCACTAGGCTAGAATACGATACAATTGTTTTGTAAACATGAATCGTGGTAGACAAATGCAAACGGATGTGTCATGAGCCACATAATCTTCTTCAATAACCCCTATCTGTTATTGAAGAAGCTTTTAAAACTGTTGTTTAGTTAAACAATTGTTGATCACACACTTTCTTGATCCTGAAGTATGTAATGTAGTTTTAAAATAAATAATCCGTTTTTACAATCATAATGTTATTTGATATACAATATACATTTATTTCACGCCTAGACCGTCAAACTAACATAACCTTGGATTATTGGAAATGTTCGTTATTGGAAACATGTCCGACTCCAGTTAGTTACGATAATCTAAATTCTACTGTACTTAAACTTCATTCCAGACCTTATAAAGAATGTACTATGTTGAGTCGCTTTTGCATGGTTGTGGTAAGATGCGACTGCTGGAAATATAAGTGGCGAATGGCAAGAGATCAGTCACGTAATTGCGGAATCAAAGTTAAAATTATGGATCACATATTTAAAGATTGCCCATTGCGTTATATTCAGGGGTTATTAGGTGGTTTTCATTCAATTGAAGCAGATGTTGAATAGTTACGAAACCTGGCTTTAGCTCTGTGGCAGGAGAGCAATATTTAACTAATAATACATAAGTACATTGTGGTTTAGATTTTATTAGTAGTTCTGATTTTTAATTCCTCCTTTTAGTTTGGTGGCTGGCTTAGAAAGCCATACAATATATAAATATATATATATATATATATATCAATTATGACACAAATATTATTATGTTTCCCATGTACAGTAAAACCTCGTGAGTACTTACGAGAAGTCGAAACCAACTGGAGTGTTGATGGCATAGTTCTTTGTGCCTGCTAGTTGCCCAGACGTTAGACGAGACACTTGTTTCCCATCTAGCTGAAGCTTCTGTGTGTGTTACAGTGTGTTTTTAACAGTCCAAGTGTGTTTTACTGTATAAAAATATATGCTAATGGTCCAAATATTTGATATGTTTTCTAATCCAGTGAACCTGGTTTAAATTTAAATGTTTTTAAATTTAAAATCTTATTGATTTCTATTTTCATTTACTGTATTATTGTAGATAATTCAATTAGTATCGTATAAGTTTAAATAGGTACATACATTGAAGGTTTAGTTTAAATAAATCAAATACTTAATTTAAACAGTCCATTGTCATTATTTACCCAAATTTAACCACACGAAAAACTTTAATAATCCGGCAGAGTTGCCAATCCAGCATGACCAAATTGCCAAACGTGACGAATTATCAAGGTCTTACTGTATTTGGTTAAAAAAAAAAAAAAAAAAACCTAATTCAGTTTAGTAGACGCAACTTAACTGCTGCATCTCAAAACACGGTTGTTTTGTAGTATACAGGTTATCTGTTATACCATTTGTTTATATATTATAAAAATAGAAGCTCATTATTTTTGGACAAAAATTAACACTTTTTGACAACCAATTATAGAACAAAGATGCTAGTGGCACAGTCATATGCAAATGGAGAGATAATTGAAAATGTGAACAGTGAAAATAGTTGATTGGAAAAACCTAAATATTCAATTGTTCGATTCTGTTGTATTTCATCTCCTTCCTTATGTCCCCACTCTACCATACTACACTTCCACTCCCATGTCACGCATCTTGCTTTATCTGCTGTTCTGCACAATTAAGTACATAAGTACGTAATTGTTCATTATTTCAATTTAAGTTTACTTTTACGCAATTATTTGATTACAGAATATATTTAACTATATCAATGTTTTTTATTACAGGGCTGACAGCTGATGCTCGAATATTGATCAATAGAGCACAAGTGGAATGTCAATCTCACAAATTAACGGTGGAAGACCCTGTGACGTTAGAGTATATTACTCGTTACATCGCAGGTAATTGATCTGGTTGTGTGTTAGTTGTTATCCATACATATGAAAGAAAGGAAGGGTATTCTTCATCTGTATTAATTTTAAAACATTTTGTTTGGTTCTCTCTCTCAAAAACATGAGTCACAAATTGTATTTTCAATTACTTTGTTCTCTCACTTTTGTGTGTGTAACATAACACTGTTTTATTTAAGGACTATAATTATCACTATTTGTGTTTGGACTACATAAAATACTCAACGCTTAGAACTACGATTTTTTAATTAGACATATTTTGAGCTTGTTTTAAAACTTGTTAGGCAGCCTTAACCCTCCAAGTGATACGCATTTTACTCTTCAGTGATAGGCCTGTTTTAGGCATCGCACAGTGTTTTTTTATAAAATTCATAAAAAATTTTAAATATACCTGTAATATGACATATTACATATCAAAATGTACTAAATGGTTATGAAAAAGAAAAACTTACCAAAAATTTTCTTATCTTGAGAAACTTTGGATGACCTTGAAAAAAAATTTTCTCAAAAATTTATTTTTTTTTTGAGTCTATTTATTATAGTTGTTATGGAAACACTTTTAAAATCCATTGTATACAAAAGTTACACAATTTAGTTCTGAACACAAAAATATATAACACTCACAGTTTATCTGTTGTAGTATACAAGAAAGTCATATAGAAAATGTTTTTGTACTAGCATAAAAAAGCAGAAATTTCAGAAAAGTGTATTTGTTATTATAAAGTTCCATTATAATATTTATATAGGATTGTAAAACTTTATTTTCACTTATAAATGTTTCTAAAAACTGAATAAAATACTGTTTGCAGCAAATTATAACTATATTTACATGGAATAACGAGGATAAATATCCCTTATTCCGAATCTGACTCCGCTACAGCAGGTGCTTTTCTCTTTTTAGTTCCTTTAGGTCTCCAGAAGTGGTTAAAAAATGACTCATATTTACAAATAATAACAATATTTACAAACATACAAACTAAATAAAACAACTAAACGCACTAATATAACCTTCAAACGGAATAATAAACAACACTGATGTACGACGCTTTGTCACAGAACACGAATGACTGAGCGCGGGAACCAGCTGATCGTAAATAATCAATACTACTTTTCCCGCGTATTTGAAAAACGTTTGACGTAGAGTATCATAAAGAGGAACTCTTTCTGAACATTTTAGTATAAAATATAACTGATTTTCGATTTTAGTTATTTGTTTACGGCGCTTTTCGCGATCGGCTCGGAGCGAGCCGTTATCGATTCAGAGGGGGTCATTAACGGCTCGGACCGAGCCGATATCACTTGGAGGGTTAATCCCCCCTGATAATTTTGTTTAAAAATTTAATACCAGCATATTGAGGTTTCTCACAAAAAGTAAAATTAATGAGAAGGAATGGCTAAATCTTCATGTTGCCTGGTTATAGTCTTTGTTTTAAAGAGAGGACTAATTCATTATTTTTGCCTTAACTGACTATTTCTTTCACTAGACCAAGTTTTTCAGTTTTCCTGTCACTGGCCCTCAATATTATGCAGGTGTAACTGGAATCCATTGAATTAAACAAATTGTACAGTTTGTAATTTCTCAGAAGTAAGTAAGATTATTCATTTCCGTCCATGTGTAAAGGATATTTTTCACGTAGTTTTATTGAGTACATAGGTTTATTTACCACCTTTCTTAAGGAAAATCTGACTCAGTCTGAGCTGTCTGGTTTATTTAACAACTAAGACGATAGAGTTTTCCTGTCTTACAAAAAGTTATTTAAAACCAATTATAGCTATTGGAAACACAAAACTAACCATAATCATGTAATTTCTGAAGATGTTAAAAGAAATTAGGAAGCCCCTCTTACCTTTTTTTGTTTTCTGTATAGCATTTTTCAAGATATCGGGTGAAATTTTATTTTCAAAACAAATAATATTTTATTACTATCATGTAGTTAGTTGTGAGTAAAATGATACCTACAATTAGTAGATTTGTATAATTTTACTAATTATGATTTAAAAAAGTCATCTAATAGAAACCGAGGGTTTCTGATTAATCCCAGAATCCACTGTTATTTCACTAATTGCATTGCTTTACATTAGCATAGTCCTTGTTTTTGTTAGTAGGCCCAATAATGTAATGACATTGCAGTGGGCCACTAAGTTTTACTTGTTAATTTTAGACTATCTAGTGTAATTTTCTATGTTTACTTATTTTGTGCTTGTCATCTCTACTTAACACGATGGCAAGCTATTCCAAGTTTGAGAATTGTTATTTTTGTAATTTTATTTTACTGTGGAATAAATATTTTCTTATTCTTATTATTTTTCAGGGTTAAAACAAAAATATACTCAGAGTAACGGAAGACGTCCCTTTGGCATTTCTTGTTTGATTGCTGGATTTGATTACGACGGGAAACCTCACCTTTACCAGACAGAACCTTCTGGAATATACTACGAATGGAAGGTATTAATGAATTTTATATTGTACATTTTCAATTTTGGGTATTGTTTAAAATTTAAATGAATAGAATTTTTAAAATCAATTTGGATTTCCTTAGTCTATAATGAGATTTATGAGTTTTATGAGATTAATACTCTGATAAAACTTCCATTCTTTGAATCTATTGAGATTTTATGATCTACTTCACCTTTACTAATTTATACTAACCTGAGTATGAGAATTTGTACAACATTTTCAATTTTATATAATTTAGTATTATGTTTACTTAGCAAAGATAGTTCAATCTTTGAAAAGTGTCTCAATCCAAAATCAAAATCGTGTAGGTTATTTAAGAACAGAAATAATAGTTAATGTAACCACTATTATATACTATAATTGCTAATTTTTGAAACCAAAAACTTTCACATACTATAGTTCTATTTATAAAAAATTATACCTTTTTAATAATATTGTTCACTAATCAGTTTCACCAGAACTAGTGAGTTGTGTTATCTTGGAGGGAGATATAAGAACCATTCTAAGCGATACTCTACTTCTAGATATTGCTTCATATCCCACAGGGTGGACCATGCTTATGTATAATTTCAAAATAAAATTGTTTAAATGTATAATTTAATACCACTATCAACAAGTTTTAATTTGTTTTTGTTGTTTAAGAAGTTTGTGTTTGTTGTTCATAGGCAAATGCAACAGGACGCAGTGCAAAAACGGTAAGGGAGTTTCTGGAGAAACATTACATCGTTGATGATGTAGCGACTGAAAAAGGCACAGTTAAGTTGGCCATCAAAGCCTTGTTAGAAGTGGTGCAGTCTGGCCGTAAGAATTTGGAGATAGCTGTTATGAGAAGAGGTCAGCCAATGCAGGTAAGTCAGAATATCACTGGTTTTTGTTCTTGAGCGTGGGAGAATATTTATAACAGTGCATTTGTCAAATCTGACATGTTAAAATAAGCATTGATCTTTGCATCACATTGCCTGAAATAAAAATTATAATACCAATAATAAAAATGAAGAGGTTTAATTTTCAAAGTTTAGATATAGCTAGAATTTTTTATTTTACCCATAGCGCAGTCATTGAAGGGAAAATGTTGGAAGAAATTAGTAACAAGCTGAAATATCCACCACTCGTTAGTACCCATTTAGAGGGTTAATTCTTCTTGGGTTGAGTAAACCGCACACTAAGCTGGTGGTGGGACTCATCACCGGCCACGGCAAATTCCGGAGGCATCTAAGAACGGTGGGACTCTTTACGGAGGATCCCATCTGTCGCCTCTGTGGGGAGGACGAAGAGTCGGCAGAACACATTGTCCTAGAGTGTGAGGCCCTTTGTGCCAGGAGAAGAGCACTTTTTGAGGGCTTACTTCTGGGACAGTTGGAAATTACTAACCTAGTGAAGAAGCTCCTTGACCTGGTCAAGGATTGCCAGCTTTACGACGATTAGGCACCGGGATTGGCACAAAAAGCCTTAGGCTTCGTTGCAAGGGTTGGCTGGACCAACTGTATATCCCCTTTCAATCTAAATCTAAATCTAGAGGGTCAATTTAGCAAAAATACCCTATATTCCCCCCCCCCCACCCCGGTGCTTATCTCACTAGCCCCCCTAGCAAGTGTTTACAATATCACTCATGTCTCCGTTACCATAGGTTGTATTCGTTCAATCCTTTTTTTTTGTTTTTTCCTCATATTAAATTCTACAAAGAAGATTATATACTATTTTCGGCTAATATTTTTAATTTAATTATTAATTTTAATTGTGAAATTTTATATTTGGTAATTTTGACCTGCTCCTTTCCCTGACTCCATTATTTGTATTTATAATTTAACAATATTAATGCAAGGCCATCAACTTCTTTCACTAGCTTGTTACTACATTTTCCCTACTTTCACTTAATAAAAACATGATGGAAGTACATTTTTTAAGTACTACCCTTCTTTTTTGTAAATACTAGTGATGTATTTTGCGCCTGACCTTATTTTATTATAATCCTATGCTTATATCTGCCTACTTCATATTGACCTCATTATTCTTAAATTCAATATATTTGTATATTCCTATATCATTTATCATATCAGCTTGCGAACATTTTTAACATTATACTCCACTTCAGCACAAAAATTATTTATGTGTACCCGAGATTGAAGATTGTTTTCTAAGAAACTAAGAAGCCCATGAAAACTTCAATCATACCATTGTTTTCCTCATTTAATTTTACGTTATGAAATATGAATTTTCCTATAAGTTGTAGTAATGTTTATCTTAGTTGGAACAAAGAAAGTACTGGAATTTTAACTAGTTTTCACTGTACTTCAAAATTACACCATTATTACTGAAAACCCCTTTCATGTAGCACATTTATATTTTAATATGTGGCTGATAGGAATGTTTCCTATAGGTTTAATCAATTTTAGAATACTACCTTTTCAAGAAAAAAGTTCTTAGTAATTACTTGAAACATTGTTTTCTTAGCCTCTAGAGATTATAACATTAATTACTTGGTCTTGTTATAATCCTTATTGCATGTATAGTTACAATACACCATTGTCATATGTGTAAGTAAATGCAACAATTTTATATTGTTTTAAATCAATTTAAACATCAATTTTAAGTTATTTTAAATTGATTTATAATCATTCCGTTTACTTACACATATGAAAATGATGTATCTTAACTATACATATAATAAGGATTATAACAAGACCAAATATTTAATTTTACGATCTCTAGAAGCCAAGAAAACAATTTTTCAGGTAATTGATAAGAATTTTTTTCTTTAAAATGTAAGGTGAAACTTATAAAAACATTCCTACCAACCACATATTAAAATATAAATGTGTTACATGAACAGGTTTTTCGGTAATAACGGTGTAAATTTAATGTACAGTGAAAATTAGTTAAAATTCCGGTACTTTTTTTGTTCCAACTAAGATAAAAATTATTAGAATTCATAGTAACATTTTCAATTCATAAGTTATAACGTACAATTAAACAAGGAGATAAATTGTATGATTAGAGTTTTTATAGGTCTCTTAGTTTCAACCCGTGTGCCCATAATTTCTGCACCGGCAGTAAATGTGTTTCTTTGTATTATTTTGGTAACTGTAACATTGTTACTGAAATAAAATGTTAATGAAGTGCTTCTGACATCTAAATAAAAACCATAAATTCTGTTTGTGTCCATCAAAATAAAAAAAGTTTGCTTTTTAGTATCATCATATATCTCAAGTTTAATAGTTACACATCCACTTGAATATATACTTAATAATTATAAATTTTACAATAAATTAAGATTTATTTAAAATAATTGATTATTATACTTTTGTGCATTGACATAAAAAGACATATAATTAATGTATTTAAAAGTACTTTAGCTTGTAATTGAGTGATAGTTTTAGAGCTGACTTCTAGATTGCAAAGATCTTTTAACAATGAAATTATTCAGCAAATTACATTTTTATGAGTTGGGTACTATCGAATACAATTTACAGTCATTTAAAAGCAAGTGTATCAGAAAATACTTACCGTTGCTTTTATCAAAAATACTATTAAATTTTTGTTTTAATTTTTAGTGTATTGCCGTATTTAATAATTTAAACTGTGTCTGTTTGGACACACATTTAAGAAAACTTGTGTACATAATTTTTGGAATAATTTGTTTTAACCCTTTGAACCCCAACTGCCGACTTTTCGTCGGTGAATTATTCTGTCTAAAAACCCCAGGCCGCCGATATATTGTCGATAAAAAACTGTCAAGAAACCCCTGCTGACGATATAGCACCGGTAGGATTTAAGTGGTCGTAAATAACTCCAAATTTACTTATTTTCATAATAGCGGATGGTATTATGTTGTATACATCATTAATAATCAATTTACAATCATCTTGTAGCATTCACTATAATGCAAACTGTCAAAAAGCTAAGGAATACAAACAGCTGTCAATATTAGTATGATGGTGGCTGTGGCCGTAGCGCCAACAAAATTGGTTGGTAGCATAGTTGGTTCAATCCCAGCTTCATGTGCTAAAGGTTCTCAGTTCGATCCCAATCAGAGTCAATACATTTTGAGAAGGATCAGCTGATAATCACCGGCTGTTCATTTGTTATTGGGCTATTAATTAATGACACTTTCTAAGGAATAATCTGCTTTAGTTTGTAACAGTGACTACATTCGTTCATCTACACTCATTCAAAATCCATATTCGCCCATATCTTGACGATCAGCGTCTTATGAATAAATGAAAATAAATAAAAAAAAAAAAAACAAAGTAAACAAACAACAATGCATTATGCAGTAGTCAGATGTAACCTTCACTCGATCACTGTTTGGATATTTTGTGGTGTATAAATACTGTTTCATCAGTGTATATATATTATGTGTAAAATATTTAGTGATAGTTTTTAGGGATAAGTCGGTTTCTAAAATCGGTTTTATTGATGGCAAAATGTTGGTTCTGCAGTTCCGGTTCCAGCAGAGTAAAGAGGGAGATAGCTTACATATCAGGAATTTTTCAGTTGTGATAAGTGTTGATGAACAGAACTAGGAGACAATATCTGGCAACAAGTTCAACAATATGTCTTTGTTGGAAAATATTAGCCCGTAGATGGGCCATTTCTTTATCAGTACATGATTTGGCCACGAGATAAATAAATTATATTAGTCAGAAAATATTCGCCCATAGTCTGTCCACTTCTTTATCAGCAATCAAAAGAGACAGATAACATTAATGAATAGGAATTCACAAGCAAAAACATTGAAATAATGCTATTCAGTTTTTGTTCAAGAGTCCAGACATAGTCCTCTATGCCTGAGGTGTCCACCCTTGTTTATCAGACCCTTCTTATTACTTTCTTCCTGATAAAAACAAGTGTGAAAATATTCCTTTCTGAAAACAACTCATTTCACATTTTGCTTTTTAGTTTTGTTAAAGGTTTTTACGGTGAAAAGCTATTTGTGAAACGGTATATAATCCATTATTCGCAAATTTGCAGATTTTCAAGTATTCTTTTGTAATTAAACTCAAAGTAAAAAGGTAATTTTGTTGTTTATACAATTATTTTTTTGAGTTAGAAAGCTGATTTTTTTACATGTATTGACAATTATGTGCGCTTTATAATAAAATGAGATCCCACTTGTTAATTATCCTTTATTTTTGTGCTAAAATATGTAAAAACTAAAAATGTATTATTTTTTACAAATTCAACTTTTTTTGTATAAAATAACAATCTTATAATACTTTATATTTATTTTTTCCTTGTTGACAAGCTTATTATAAGCATTTTGGTGCCTCAAACATTACCATAGCTTTGTATTGTCTCAAGATATGATATTTTAGGCCGAATCCTGCAAAACAGGTCAAAATAGGTTCGGGGTTTTCTACAGTACTTTGTAAAACTAGTCTTGGGCAAAATGTTCACTAACTTTTTTTAGGTCCGGGGTTCAAATGATTAAATTAAGAAGTGACAAGTTTTAGTACTCTAAAATATGAACTTTATGAGCTTTACAATGACATGGAGTTTAGTTTGAAGCCTATTTTTACAGTCTTGATACTTTATAATAAATATTAAAAACTCTAAAACCGCTCAAATTTGAGAGTTTCAAAATCATGTGTTTAGCTGTTCTTCTAGGATTTTTTTAACCTGTAAAAATATTTACTATTCATCAAAAAATCGGGTATTGATTGTTTTAAATTTTAGAGTAATTTTTATTTGTTATTGGCTTATATGTTAAACAACCCTTCACATTGCAGATGTTGCAACCCGAAGAAATAGACGAATATGTTGCAGTAATTGAAAAAGAAAAAGAAGAAGAGGCTGAAAAGAAGAAACAAAAGAAGTAAATTACTGTTAACACTATTTTTTCATTTTCATCATAAAATATTTTTTTCAAGTTGTAAACTTTATTTGTGTTCAATATCTCAAAAACATCTTGGTACTTCTTTTTTATAGAATGAATTTAAATACAACCTCTTGTTCATTGCATTATAAGTTTGAGGCATAAGTATCATTTAGGATTAAAACTAAAACAAGTCGACTTCGATTTGTAGTAACATTATTTTAATATGAAAGTCTGTACCTTAACCTATTTTTCAACATAATTTCCATCAATACTGAGGCATTTTTCATACAATGCCAGCTTTTGATAACCTACTTGGAAGAAATCTGCCGATATTGTATTTTTCGCAAATTATACGACTGATTAAAACTGCAAACAGTTAGGTCAAGTTAATTATTAATGTCAGATAATTAAGGATGATCCAGGATTTTTTTGTGGTTAATAAGAGATTTATGATCATTAGGCCTATAGCAGTTACAAGGTTTTAATCCTTACATAAAAAAGTGATATAACCTGCCATATTCATCTCAAATTTTTCCCCTCCCAGGATGGTTGTTGCACCATTGAAACCTGTCATAAACAACACGAATGGCCATAGACATGATTGCCAAGTTCAAAATACTGAAAAACATATATCTGCGAAAGACGTCATCTCGTTACCAAAATTTTTAACAATGCCACAACAACAAAATAGTCAGATCCATTCCATGCCACTTTAATAGTTTATAACTCAAAAGATGGAACTACCATAGATTGATAAAAAAAATTCAGGCCATCTCCCAGATGTGATGAAAAATTAGTAGTTGCTTTAAAATTCCTTTTTTTGTTAAGCATTGATGTATTGAGTTTATTTAAATGGTTACTTTTTATAATTTGTTAAAAAATACAATGCTGATTTTAGTTATTTTGGACACCCTGTATAGTTAAAAAGTGGTGCAATATATCCTGCAATTAGGTTAGTGTAGCTCTGTCACAATTGCAAACATCGAAGTAGGTGCTAACTTGGGTTATAGGAATCCAATAGTACACAGCATCAATTTGAACTATCCAAAAAAAAGCATCAATTTGAACTAATTTGTTCGTCTTATAGCTTTTAGTTTATTTAAATTGTAAGGTAAATAAAAAACATAGCAGTTTGAAAGTGTAATATTGATAAATGAAAGACACAATACAGTTTGTACGAGAATACAACAAATGCAAGAGATGTGTCTCACATCTACAGTAGACAGATCACAGAAATGTAAGTACAATGGTAGAAAATATACTTGGTCACATAGCAAGATCACAGAATTAACTTGAACCTGGGTTGAATCATTCTCACTAAATACAATTAATTGTTTATACGAACATAACTAGTTTTTACTAAGTAATTTTAACAAATATAACTACGAATACACTATAAAATGTTTCTGAAGATAAATTTAATACATAAAAATATATTTACTAATTTGAATAAAAATTTCATACAGTAAAGACATATAAAAATGGGTATTAATGTGTATATATTTAATCTCTAAACATCCAGAAAGGAGGTGATATTAAGAGGCTGGGCATCTAAGGTTTTTTTTATAACAAAACTACTCCGGTGCAGAAATAAATAATTAAAAATTAAATAAATCAACAATGATAACATTGACATTGCTTGATTACACCATTTATACTCAAAGTTGTGGACTGTTGTACTGGAACTTGTCAGATGTAACTTTTACAAATATGATGATATTTTTAACAGAAGGGAAATTACGATCAAAGGGAAACAAGTGATTTGCTTTAATACAGAAGGGATAATAAACAAAATTGGGCTGCCAAATATTGTTAAAAGAGGTTATAGCAGAACTAAAAAAGTTATCTATCGTTACACGTAACAAAGATCCTTGTTAAACGGTGTGTGATTTGAATTGCACAAATTGTTTATAGAAAGTAAACATACAAATAAAATTAACACTACTTGTATCAATTTACATGGGACAATGTAGTTTGTTTATTGACCTCCCTATAACGTTACAAAACTGACGAGAAAGCACAACTGACAAGTATTGAGACATTGTTTGCAAATAAACTATGAGTGATTCTTGGCTAAGAATAAATTCTCTTGTTGGCATTGAAGATGAGTGCAACCTAACTGGATGTTTATACAAATTGAAATGTGTTACAGTATACAGTAGACTGCAGCTATCAGGCTCTGTGTTGACCGCAATATTTTTTGTTTATCAAAGAAACTTCTATTTGAGCCTACGGAAATAAAATAGTTATACATTTGTCATTGAAGGTACGTATTTATAAGTGTAGTTAAAGAAGCGCTATATTATACAATATACCCTTTTAGAAAATGGATGGTTATGTCTGTTACAAACAAACTATTGTGTAAGTTTATCAGTAGGACAGTTCTGAGTGTGTAAGTGAAACTAATATAAATGTATGTCTGGTACGGCTAGATACAAAGAAGAACGTTTTTAATTATACATTTTGATCATTTTTCTTTTTTAATAATTTTTTCTGTCGCAACTTTATATAAATAATCCATAGTAATATTAAATTATGCTGAATAGCAAATGCTTCAAATTAGCTTTGTGTGTTCGGGAAACATGGGCCAGATTCTTGCATGTCTACTGTGTATTATTTACATACTAAGATTGAGAATTTATTGGGAAAGCAGCTTAATATACTAAATTATTCTTTAATTAAGAATAGTGACAATTCAACATAAACATATTTTATATAAAATTATAGTAATTTAAAGACTAAATTAACAGGAAATAAAATAGCACGAAATGTTAATTAGATTTACGTATAATTGCCTATGACTATTTTGACTTATTGCTTCATACTCTAATCTGACCTGCTCAATTGACTACGTGTGTTCTGGTAATTGAGAGAGAAATGACACATCTCTTTAAGGAATGCCACAAGACAATCTAGCAACAATTACATTCCCTACTTAGGTACATTCATGATCATATTACAACAGAAGGTAAATGTTAAAAAAAGCACTCAGGTTTAGCTTAGTTATTTTAATAATTACTTATTTATAAACACTGCAAAAGAGTAATAGTTGAAGAAGGGGCTTTGTAGTTCATGCAAAAAACATTCAACAAATATATTACAAATTATTTTGAAGATAATGTAAATCAATCATCAAATATAACTAAGCAGATTTGTTTATTGAATCAAAATACAAATCATTGGTGCTATTTTTGCATCTTCCTTACTACTGTGGAAGGTACGGTTGAATTGGATATGTTATATTTAAAAAAATGCTTTTATTCAATAGACTTATTCTGGTGAGTTTCTTAACATCCTCTGTAAAACATTTTTTATCTAGTGCCCATCAACACTAAACTAAAATGTAATTTAAATATGCAATATCTAATCCTGAGTATTAGTTAATAAAATACCCCAAAAACTTAGGCTAAATTGATTGAGGTAGCTGATGTTTTAATTACACAATTAAGGTGTTATTATAACTTATGCTCACATGTTTAGCTTGATCACCAAACTTAAAAGGGTCAGTTACTGGACACTTGGTTCCCAAAAAATTGGATTCTACAATTTTGTTTCTCTCTCTCTCTCTCTCTCTCTACTCACCTGAAGAAAGTGCCAGTGGCATTGAAAATTTGTGTGATTATGTGTTTATTTTGTGTATGCTACTACTACTCTGGTGTTAGTGAACTTGTCTTCTAAGGTAAGTTTGCTGATGTCTTATCTCTCCAATATACAACAATTGTTAAGAGAGTTGTCTATTTTGCACTCTTAAAAACCAAATAAATCAACACGTTCACTGCGGGAAACACGCTTGTGCGTCAAGTTTACCTTACGCCATATGCAGATGACGCACTTGTGTGTCATGGAATAAAACAGCTGATTACTGCCAATTACTGGTTTATTCATTTTATTGTTTAATGTACGATTGTTTTGCACACTGTACATTTGTGTTTGGAGGTTTTGTAACTTATGAGGTGTATTCTTTTTAATTATTAATTTTGTTGTTGTTATTTATTAGATAACATTCAGAAATTACTCATATAGTTTCAGCATATGTTAAAGAACATAATATTTGATCAGCAGTCAATGTGTTAAAAAAACAAGACAATTTATAAGTGCTAAACACTTTCAAACAGGATTTGTTAAACAGTGATAATTGGTTAAAATTGTAACAGTTTTATGACATATAATTATGCTAAACATAAGTGCTTTTGAACAAAATATGTGTATTAACAATATGTTGTTATGTACATAATGTTCTAGCGGAATAAATGTAAATTAAGTTTAGAAGGTAAACGTTAAAGTAAACAGTGACAGTTTTAGAAGAAAGCATTATTGAGTTAAAAAACGAATATGAAATATAGTAGTATACAAATCCATGAGAGCTTTTCTGACAGTTTGAATGATTTGCGTGGATGAAGCACTGCAGTCACAGCCGAGGGATGATTGTATCACCCACTTAGTGAGTCAAACTCAAGCTAGAATGTGATATTTACAAACAATTTAATATACTTTTGCTGCTAAATGTTGAGCACAATTTTCTCTATGATTGGCACATAAACTTATGCTTATATTATTTTAAAACGCCATCAATTTATTGAAAATTAGCAAAAGCATAGATACAAGTAAATCATAAATATTAAATCGAGATAATATTTTTAACATGTGAATAAAAATGAGAACAAATTGAAATTAATTTGAGACTGCTTTTATACAAATAATTACAGTTCATATCCCTGTTCTCTTGATGATCTTATACTTCTACTATGGTTAACCATAGATCTCAGATGTGTTAGTCGTCACTTCTAAAGTATAATTTTTTAACTGAAAAATCAATAGCAGAGAATGAATGCTTTCACACAGTTTTACATAAACCCATGGTAAATGGTACGTGGAAGCCCACGTGATAAGAGTCTTCCACCACGCACAGCCACCGTGATGTAGCCTCTGCAGCATACTCAATTCTCTTTCTTTGTGCCAACGTTAAAGTAAACAGTGACAGTTTTAGAAGAAAGCATTATTGAGTTAAAAAACGAATATGAAATATAGTAGTATACAAATCCATGAGAGCTTTTCTGACAGTTTGAATGATTTGCGTGGATGAAGCACTGCAGTCACAGCCGAGGGATGATTGTATCACCCACTTAGTGAGTCAAACTCAAGCTAGAATGTGATATTTACAAACAATTTAATATACTTTTGCTGCTAAATGTTGAGCACAATTTTCTCTATGATTGGCACATAAACTTATGCTTATATTATTTTAAAACGCCATCAATTTATTGAAAATTAGCAAAAGCATAGATACAAGTAAATCATAAATATTAAATCGAGATAATATTTTTAACATGTGAATAAAAATGAGAACAAATTGAAATTAATTTGAGACTGCTTTTATACAAATAATTACAGTTCATATCCCTGTTCTCTTGATGATCTTATACTTCTACTATGGGTAACCATAGATCTCAGATGTGTTAGTCGTCACTTCTAAAGTATAATTTTTTAACTGAAAAATCAATAGCAGAGAATGAATGCTTTCACACAGTTTTACATAAACCCATGGTAAATGGTACGTGGAAGCCCACGTGATAAGAGTCTTCCACCACGCACAGCCACCGTGATGTAGCCTCTGCAGCATACTCAATTCTCTTTCTTTGTGCCAAAGAGTTTTACATGAGATCTGCTATTGTGCTGATAAATTCAGTACAAGTAAACGTCACACAACACAAATATATTACAATATAAGCACAAAATGCACAAATATATTACAATACAAGTACAAAATGCACAAATATTATGGTGATCGATTTCGGTAGACCACGCTTACTGTGGTGATCATTCTTTTGTGAATCCCTCTGGTCTGAGGAAGGTTAGCGTGGTTCACAGAAATCGATCACCATAATATTTGTGCATTGTGTACTTGTATTGTAATATATTTGTGCATTTTGTGCTTGTATTGTAATAAATTTGTGTTGTGTGATGTTTACTTGTACTTTATATATACCAACACATATTATGCTAATTAAAAAAACTATCTGATAAATAAAATTAATTTATTGTTCTAAATATTATTAGAAAAAAATATGTAAACTGTAATCAACATGTGTAATTAACCATAATGCAACATTATAAATGTAAAAAATATTTATAAATTCACAATAAATAAAAGCAGCTGATATATTTAACATTATATTGCAATTCAAATCATTTATATGATTTTTAATTAAATATACAAGATGAAAAACAAACTTTAAAAAATACCTATCCATAATTTTGTACAGCAATCACAATTTTTAATGATAGTAAATTATGAACTGGAGCTAAATATACAGCAGTCCACTTCCATAAATATACAAAATTACAGACTTGACTGTACCTTGCGTTAAGACTTTTACACTGGATGGGAACTGTGGTGGGAGAAGTTCTCCTATGTCGCACACTACCTGTCAAACGCACCATTAAGTTTGGGTTTATGTTTAAGAGGAAGGTTTTAAATATCTATAATGTAATAATTGCTTTGCATATGCATTTTTAATGCAATTTTGCTGTTTTGGTTTAAACATTTGCATAAAAGTGGCCTCAAAACTGAAAACAATTGTTTGGCTAAGCAGTTACATTTTATATTGGATTTCCAAGAACCAAGTTTTCTGAAGAACAGGCAATAAAATTTCTAGTAGCAGATTAACAAAATATGTGTTTAAGAGGTTGATAAGATAATTATAACAGAAATTTATAAATACATTTGTTGTATTTACTTTCTAAACATTGGTTAGTGGATATATTCATACTTTAATTTCTATGATGAGTGATAGATATCTATCGGTCATAGTTAATTTGCAATAAAGTAGAACTTGCAGTTACTTACAATATTGCTTTAATATTTAAAACAGCACCTCAGACAAACTTGGGTTCACTCAGAATTTTTGTTACACATGTACAGCTTGAATGAAAAGTCCTGACACATTGTAGCGCCACACATGGTGACTGTCTTTTTAAATATTACAGTTGTAATGAAGCATTACTGCATTGAATAAGCACTTTTCTCCAAAGATTAAACTAAATTTAATTGAAATAAAAGCACCAATAAGTGCCATTTTCATTTTAGTGTTATAAATTTACAGTGACTAAAACTGTATTATTTTAAGTTGATTGATTTTTAAAATTTAAAAGATCTAAAACCTGAAGAACTAAAACATTAAGGAAACACCAATGAATAAGGATTGAAATGAGCCTTTGTATTTTTTGGTTATGTAAATACTGAATAAATGTGACTGAAGTAGCTTATTTAGAACTAAAATTGAAAGTAAATTTTATCATGCACAATTAAACTGCTCTAGGTAAACAGGTGGATCTGAATGACATAAAACTATCTGCTAGTTCTAAATATATGACGAGACCTATCTCTAGAACACACTTCAACAACACTGGTATTCAACTGTCTGCACCACAGTGAAATAACTACTATCTACAAACTAAATAACATCTCGGTGCAATTAACTCTTGCTTGATAAATAGCACAAGGAATCATCTAGCCACCCACACCAACTAAGGATGTCCACAACCAACATTTATAATTATTTTAAAATCTCAAATTCCTGTTTATTGTCAACAAATACTAAAATACGCAAAATAATGCTTTTTAAGATCACAATTTTGATTTAAAATAGTTGTATATTACATAAATTAAATTCTATTTAAGAAATATATTAGATATGAATGATTAATTGGCACAGGATTCAATTAAAAAAATGTAGCAACTAAATTATAATACAACTAACAAACCATTAACTATAAACAATGCTTTAAAACCATAACATTTTAATAATAGAACATTAAATGTAATAACAATGACAAGATATTGTTGTTATTTTATTCCTTACATAAACTATTTGTAATTTTCGTTAACAGATATTATAAACAAGAACAGTCCCTATCATTAATAAAAAGGCTGTTTGGAGAGTAACCTCCGTTTGCTCACTGTATGGCAAGTAGAGGGGGTAGGGCCGTCATCTTACGCTGGCGCGCACAGCAGGTCAGTGGGCGTCCAGTCGTATTAGAATGAAGGTTGTACTAGCACTAGTTTATTTTCAGTCGCTTGTCGAAATGAGTGCTGCAATAAAAAAACCAGTGAAGTGTGTTCTGTCATTCGATTTTTGTGGTTTCCAGAAAGAATTTTTGGTACCCACCGAGTACAAAACTTTCGCTAGCCTAACCTGTCAGTCATTAATTGAAACAAAACAGTCCTGAAAATTCTTCCAAAAGTTTTGAGATGGTGTCACAAATTTGTGCGTTGATTTTCTCAACCAGATCATCAGTAATCACAGACCACATCTTTCTTCATCATGGACATTTGTTTAGCCACTTTTAAACATGCAAACCCATTCCCGAACAACTCCTGCACTCATTAAATTTGACCCAAACACAGCACAAAGTTCTCTATCAATTGCTGCTGCCAAATAGTGTTTAGCTAAAAAGTCGAACGACAGAACGCATTTCACACTTAGCATGATTTTTTATTGCAAAACTCATTTCGACAAGCGAATGAAAACAAACTAGCCCTAGTACAACCTTCTCTTTAATACGACTGGACACCCACTGACCTGCCATGCATGCCAGCGCAAGATGGCAGCCCTACCCCCCCTCTACTTCCCACATAGTGAGCAAACTGAGGTTACTTTCCGAACAGCCCTCGTAAATAATTTTGTATAACAGTTTACTAAATAAAAGTAACAGTACAAGATAAAACAGTCTCACTCACTATTTGAAACGCTAAGCTAGCGACATGATAAAATTTAGTGCAATGTTTTTGTTCTCCTCAAAAACATTAAAAAAGCGATTTTATCATAAGCTCTATGGTTTAGAATGTAATAAATCAAATGAGAGACAATTTTTAGATAGCACTGAGAAATGAGAAACACAGATATGTAGATTGATTGTTATTTGAAATGAAAGCACACTCACTGCCGACTGTTGGATTACATGAAAACCTAAATAAAGCCTTACATTTGATAGATGAGATGACTTTCAATTGTAAAGATGTTGATGTCATGCCAACAGAATATCCTAGAGGTTGTGGAGACAAAATGTTTCACATAGAAGAAATCAGTATCACACTAACATAGTTCGGCGATTGGCACTGCATCCAATACCAAAGAAATGTTAACATACAAAAATGTATGAACTAGTACAAAACACAAAATTGCAGTGAATGTGTTTTCTAAATCTAAAAGTATAAAAAGTTCTCTAATAAAGACAATGTAGAAAAAATACTAAATTGGTCCTTATTAAATGCAAAGTTTAAAATTTGGCAGGAGATTTATTACAATTTGTGTTTAACACATTAAGTTCTAATTATGCCATTGATTTAAAAAAGTTTAAAAATACCTGTGTAGACAAGTAATTTTGCTCTAAATATTGCTACATTATTGATCTATTCTAAAAAGTCTAATGATGCTGTTTATTCTCTGAATATTTTTTCTTTTTGACCTCCAAACAAATTTTATTTTGTTTTCAATTAAGTACATATTGTGTGATGTCATTTCAATTTGATCTCTCGTCCTAAAAAACTTTCAATACAAGCATTACTGTACAATTCTAACAATTTGTAAGAGTATAATCAATCTAAAACAATCACATGGAAACTCGACATGTCAAGTGTGGGGAAGATTTATTTCCTAACAACAAACGTAACATTTATCGAGCACCTGAAACCATTGGAAAAACTAATTGTTCATGCCATTAGTTTCATGCTTACACTGCCTAGTAATTATGCTACAACCTAGATAATAGTTTCTAACACTTGTTCAATTGAGGTTCTACTTATATCTAACTGTAACTCGGTAAGTTATACCTTATAGTTAACAATAAACTCTGTACAGTATTTACAAAGCAAATGTACAGTAACAGTTTCCTGTGGACTTTGCACACAGCGTTGAAATGTGGAGTTACTTTTATTTATTTTTTTTGTTTACTTTGCCCACCATTATCCATTTTAAATGCACAGACAAGTATTTTTCTTTTACAGTAATAAAATTAGAATAAAACATTACTTTTTTGAAAATAATCAACTAAATAATTTCTAAAAAAGTTATTTAAAAAAAATATTCAAATAAATTGAACATAACAATAAATAGCCATCAACTAGTGTTTACCTCATGTAAAATGATGGTAACTTGTACTTTTCCTAATGGGATGATGGAGATTCTTCTAGTTTAGGTCGACAGTAATTCTTTTATGTGGGTCATCATGGCAGAAAAAATTATGGATTTCATACGAACAAAACAATAGAATATATTTTCAAGAAATTCCGCAAAATATATGGCACTAGTAAATGTCTAATTAAAGTTTTCAAAGACAATTACTTAAAAGTCCATCAACTCCACAATCCATCCGCGAATTTCAAAACGGAGTAAAATTCTTTCTTAAATAGAAAGGTCAGAATTTTAGTATTAAAAACTTTATAGAGTTCAGGCCTTTTAGTTGTTCTGGTAACTTGTTCCAAAACTTGCTGCATACAATTAGAGGAGCTATACAAGTTTGTGTAGCCTATTAAAAGGAAGTTTTACATAATTACAAAATCGGGTATTATGAGAGTGGACAGTCCTCCTCAACAGAATTGTGTCTGATTTGACCAGATATACAGTATAAGCAGAGAACATCAGTTTAAGCAGAATCCAATTAAAAACGCAGAAGTGCAACCATTACATATAAAAAAAATTAGGCTTTACCAATGAGAATAGTAAGAAAGGCCTCTGTTTAAGTGAGGAAATTACAGGCCAAGGGGTCAGAGTAACTGAGCCTAGCTGGAAAAAATTCATGAAAACAGTCAAGCAGATGGAGGAAGTCAGAATTAAGTCCATAACTGTAAAATAAATTGACCATTTAGTCCTAAATTATGAAATGGTTCCATTAATATGTTTAGTTAAACATTTAAAAATTCATCCATCATAAATCAAATTAAATCTTTTATTTGGGAATTAGAAAGTGCTGCCCCAACTTCTGTAACCCTTCCATTTCAATTTCGCTGCATGCAATTTCCCAGACTCCTTTGAATATTTGCTAAAGTTCAACACTATTAAATACTATCTAAAAATGATCAAACATAATACTTAAACACTTTTTCAACAATAGAACTATTAAATTGTTGTAAATACTATGATAGATCAAACAGTAATAGATTTTAAAATACCAAGCTCTATGTAAACAAAAATAATTTAGTTAAAGTAAACAAGAATATACAATATTCTATGAGTTAAATTGGATATTTAAAGAAGTTTATATACATTTATTATATTTGTGTACAATGAAGGCTATTTTCTATCCATTTTTGCTTTTTTAATTTTCACTTTATATGGAACCATACATTTAGTTTTTGATTCAAATATGAAAATCATCTATGATACATTTTAAAATTAAAATAGAAAATAACTATTTTTCAAAACAAACAATTTTAAGTTAGATTAACGATTATAGTGTTATAATGAAATTTACATAGTCAATAATATAAGGTCAAATAAGCAATAGTCAATACCTTGGGAATGCTGTAGAAAAAGGAAGAGATAAATAACCACTGGCTTTCAAAAACAAATGGAAATACTGTAATATTTAACAAAACATAAAATAATGATGGCTATTAGTAATTTTTTACTTTCATTTAAATAACTTATCACTCGTGGAATTTTTTTAGTTAAGAGCCAGGAAACGTTAATTAGGGTCATTCCAGCTGACCTAAAAAAATCACAGGATTATGGCATTTATTTCCAGTGATTATCAGCCACACTTAGAGCATAACTGTGGACAAAGTTGATCCACTGATATTAGGAAACCACCTGATTTTTTTTCAATACATAAATTTGAAATTTCTTCATTGGCTTATTAAGTGAGAGCGACAATTTTTGTAAGGCTTTTCTTCAAATTAAACATTTTGCTTCAGTCCGGCAAACATTAACACAATTCCATAAAATACTGTTACATAGAGCATTAGGATTTTAATATTAAAGCTATTTAGTTCCTAAAATCACCATGTACAAGAATTATCATGTACTTGGTGTACAGCCTAAACTTTGCACAGGCAAACAACTGGACTTTTCAAATAACACTGTCAAGTTCTACTGTTAACCCTTCCCACATCATAGATGGATATACTCACATCACGACCTGAATATGAACATGCCGGAATTATAACTGCTAGAACTATAGCAAAACGAATAGTTCTAGCAGTTCTGCTAAAAGAGTACAAGACAGTTATGTTCTTAGTCAGCTGTAGGTGGTGGATGAGTTATTAACCATCTTCACACAGGAGGATATGTAATTTGTCTCACTTCACAAAGGTGACGTCATTTCCCACCTTTCTAGGAAGCCAAATCCAATCTATCTTAGTCCGCTTGTTCCTTGTCATTTTTACTTTTTCTGTTTTGAGATTTTGTTTGTACTATTATTATTACATTTAGTCTTTTGTACGTTTGAATAAAATTTCTAAACTTTTAGTGATTTTTATTATTTTAAAAATTACATACATAGGTCTAAGATGTCAGATGTAAACATTTTTACAAATATTTTGCTTATCAAAACGCTAATTAAATATGAAAATATTACGGATTATTATTTTTATATTTTATGCTTGAAAATAGAAAGTAAGATTAGCCTTGAGAAAAAAAATCAAAATTGTTTCTAGTATTGTGTCTACTACATGGCCAAATTAAGCCAACGCAGGAAGAGTTAAATTATGAAATTTCTTGATAATTTTGAGGTGGTTTCTTTCCTCAGCAGGCACTCTATTTTAAAAACTATAAACTTGTGTATTATTTTTATATGCAAAACCATAAAACTAAGGTGTTTTGTATATAATTATATAATATGTATGTGCTCATATTTTTATCATGTATACGTGCTCTCTTAAGTTAACATTTAAAATAAAGATAACATTTAGTTCTAAAATTGTTGAACTGTTGAACCAATTCAGGGATAGTTACAATTTAAAATTAGTTAATTTTATGAGTGGAATCTTTTAAGATTTTGTTACTTAAAAAAAAAAAAAAAACAATGTAGTTCCAACTAACTGGTATACAGCCATCCAGTGTGTTTGCTTATATAACTGAAACACAAACTATTGTAGAAAGCACTCATTTATACTCTCTCAGTGGCAGTATCTTTATGTTTATCTTTGTCCGCTGCCACTGCTTCCTCTGCGGAGAGTAAGCGAGGGCCACCCAGTGTGATACCGATGGAGCCAAGCGGAGCTGTCAACAGAATAGACAACACGGCTATGGTCAGGATCTGTTCCCCTCTGTCTATGTCCTCCTGAGTGGGATTCTCACTACGACGAACCATGTCTAATGCATCAGGGGCTAAGGCAGCCTGAAACCAATAACTCAACTGTACAAGTTTGATGTGTATAAAATAGTTTTGTTAGCTTTGAATCCTATAAAATATTTGTACGTTTAAAAGTTTGTAAATGATAACGTTTCCAAGCGTTAGGGATCTTAGAAATAATTATACAAGTTAATTTGCTTGTATCCATCATTCTATTTCAGTGACATTATAGAGGTTAAACTACTAAGATTCTACAGAATTGCTTAAGTGAACATTTCCTCACACATGAATAGTATTTTGTATTGTATACATTGCATGGAATAATATATTCTAGAGTAATATATTGAACTATCTTTTCTACACATCTGTGAGTTTCATTATAAGTTAAAAGATCGTCTTATTTTACCAGGCGAAGTTATGGCTAAGAAGCCCTCTCTAACCTGGGGACCAATGGCTTAACGTGATTTCCATAGGATATCAGCCAGAACCTTAGTTTTATCAAATAAAATTCCATGTTTCATATTTGTGCCATGCTTTGCGACCACGACCACACTATCTTCATTTATTGTATGTCTAATATATTTTTTGAGTGTTGAGGAAATCAACCATTTAGTTTCTCCTATTTATAACGATCCACAGGTACATGGGTCACAAGGTGCACATAAGGGAATAAGTTGCATGGCAAGACACTGCCCTTTAGCTATGGCCACTCCTAAAGGCATAGCATAAATACGAAATATGGAATTTTATTTGATAAAACTAAGGTTCTGGCTAATATTCCCATATTACTACCCCGAATGGTTCGAGAATCGATAGAAATATTTAAGACTGATAAAGTTTTCAATAGCGATGACAATTTAAGAATTTCGAAGGCATGGATTACAACAAGATAGACGCCTAAGGGCGGGTCACGTGGTTGATGTTCCCTCCCCTGAAGAACTGTTTTTACCAGTCTTGAATACATAGCAGAGAAATTGTAATACCACTTCTGTCTCAGAGATACTACTGAGGATGATGATGTGTTATTCTCTTTCCTCCATTTGTTCTTGCAACCCACTTTAATTTTCCTCCATATCAATGTCGTCAGTATAATCATCACTTTGACTGCATTCCCTAATATGGTTTTCACCTTTCTTAGGATGACTTACAAGACCGTATTAATACGTTCATTGTGTTTATAATTTCTCGGCCATTCATCCTGTGTGTCATGCGATCTCGGGGTCTTGTTGCATAACATCAATTCAGTACGGGACAAGATCTCGTTGCGCAATAGAAGTTCTGCGCACAATATCACATCATCAATTGAAGAAAAATCACTCTAAGTTATTGTTTTAGAACTATCAAGTTTCTGACGTCGTAAGTGCTATGCAGGGTGTGGATATAGCATATAAGCACGAGGCCTTGGGATCTTGTGTCACATATAAGGAAGTACTACAATAAATTATACTCTAGCTGAGAAATTGAGGTTATGTTGTAAATAAACAGACGACTCAACAACCATGTGGAACAACTCTCCCGCCTTTTCAAACAACAGCTAATATACAATCTGTTTGCTAATATACAAAACATATGGTTTAGCCTACCATCTAATCGACGAGGTCTATAGGTCTCGTATTGCATATAACTAATACGTCATTACTCTGATGCGGCACGTAAGCTATAGATCTCGTGTAAGATTTAGGTTACTATTAAATTCACAAAAAAAAAATCTTTCCATAGAGTTCAACTCCTGCAACAATGCGTTAATTACAACGAAAAAAATCACAAACATTTTTACATTATATACATACATTATATACATACATTATATACACCTTATAAACATTCACATATAAGGAATTAAATGCGAATTTCATCACCGTGTGAATGTAAGCCTACGACACGAGACCCTGGGATCTTGTGACGCAGTGAACATGCTAAACAACATTAGGGAAAGCAAACTTCCTTGCTTCAAGCCTCTTTCTACTCTGAACCATTCTGTATTTCCCTCCCAAGTTCTTATTCTGCTTTCACTTTATGTAAAATTTTATACCAGCTTTACCTAAAATAGAGTGCCGATTTGACCCAATATTGTTACATTTTAACAGTATTTTGTTCACTCTACCTTATATCATACTGGGCTATATTGTCTACTGTGTATTATTAAGAGATTCGAAGCTAGAGTAAAAGTACCTAATAATTCTAGTAATATCATGCCAAAAACCTACGACGTTACTAGTTTACAAACAGTATTATAGATAAACTACCTGTACTGTAGCCTTAGGCAGCCAGGCCAAGTTGACAAACAATATTTCTTTCCAATTGAGGTTTCCTCCAAGCAACACGACACAACAAGCTGCTACACGAACCTGTTACAAATAAATAATATGGTTTATTAACATTGAAATAACAGGCGTGGGATAAGTTTATTTATTTTAACAAAAGGTAAGGACAAGGTTTCTCTGGACCAGTCTGCATTGGCTTTCATAAACCTGTTGTTGTTGCGAGGCCCTAAACTTTTTGTGATTTTTGTAATGTTTCTTTCAATTTGGCTCTTCAGCCAAAGAGTGTATATGTTGAAGCAGTGGTGTGCTGAAACTTACAATACCTTAGGAAAGGAATTCAGAGGGTATATATGTAAGGTAAGATGTTGTGTAGTTTTACCTGATAAATTTTCAAAATAATATGTTTTTAACTTCAGCACATATAAAAATTCATTCATTTACAGTATATTTGTTTGCCTCCTAAAAAACGAAGGTGTTTGACACTGCTACAATAATAATGTAGATAGAAAATTACACCTGTTTTAGACTCTCCTGCGTTAGGATATTGCTTGTTGAGATAGTTTACTTTTACAGAGTTGATTTGGACTGTGCATTTTTACTAGAAAATGACTAAAAATGTAAAAAAGTTATAACACAAAATGTTCTGATTTACTACAAAACAAAGAGATAAAAATTAGGAAAAAGATTGCTTTGGAGTGAGGCTTAATTTAATTTCCTTTTTTCAAGTTTATATTTTAACTTGAATTTTAAGTGTAAGCTAACAAAATTGTAAAAATTATTTAGCAATTTATTGGATTTGACTTATATTCTTTTTGCTTATTCTTCAATAAAAAAACACTGATGTTCTGTAGTATAATACTTTTGTAGAACATACATGTTTCGTATTTCATATACAGCCATGATGTATTTTTAAACTTAGCCAAAGCCATTAAACAAGTAGATAGAAAATGTTTAATCTTGAACTCCACCGTATCTAGATTTCCAATCTCGCCAAATCAGCTAATCGCCGCTTTGATCCAGCTAGTTAAGATTTGACTATACTTAGGATTTTAATAGTGATCATTTCTATCATTGTTAATACTTTAGGTATAATCTTTGATAAGTAGTTTGATTTAATATACATCATTATAAATTAGTAAAAAAGAAAATAAGAAACTTGCCACAAGAGCACCGCAGATCACCAATAGCCCTGAGCTGATTGTTTCCAATCTCAGCTCGTTTAGATCGATCTCAGCTCCGATTAAGCCAAACAACATAGGTTGCAAAATCAGCCATATCTTCCCAAACGCAGTTGAAACTGGATTCTGTAAAGAACAATACTATGTTTAATAATTACACCCAGTATATTTTTTGTTTATAATATGAATGTTTATAATATAATATACATATATTAAAAAAGTGTAATATGAGTTTTAGACTGGATTTGTTTTTAATTTATCTGTAACACATTGTGCACAAACATATAATATTATACAGTAAAACTATGTTAAATATATGCTACAAAACTAATATGAAGGATAGTAATAATAAATCCACAATGGAGTATAGTTTACCCAGTCCATACTATTGCTAGCATTCATAAAGACAAGAACAGATTTATTTTAGAGGCTGTAAAGTTCTACTTGTAACCAATACACATTCAAAGACGACAGGGTACTGTTTAAAATAATATTATCTCAGCTGTTAAGTCACGTAAGTGTATGGTGGAGAGGCACAGAGACAGGGATGAAGAAATATATAGAGACCTTTGGAACATCAAACATGAAATAATTTCACATAACAGGACAACCCTTTCATGGGACCCGTATGATTGCACAGTCTTCTTGTTCTTAAATATTGTCAGCACTGGTGGCGCAGTACTGTAACCCAGCTACTTGGGGAAGTGTTGAGGAGATTGTAGGTCATCGTTTCTATGCTTGTCCTCTAATACCAACAGTGTCAGCTCAATGGTTGCCATCGACGTGGACACTAATAAAGAAGTCTGGGGTGTCCATGTTGGTTGGTAGTCAAGGTTCAGATGTTGTGTAAGAAGAGAACTGAATGTCAGGCTTGTCAGTTAGCTGAAAGTCAGACCAACAATACATATTTCGGATTCCACGTTAAGCTGTAGGTCCCTTAGTCGACCCGGCTATTGGGCTAATAATAAATAGCTCTTTCTAAGAAACAGTTAACCTTAGTAACAATTACTACATTCGTTCATCTACACTCATCACACTCATTTGTCAATCTCTTGACGATTGGTGTCTTAATAAAGAATAATAATAAATAGTCAATAGTTTAATCTATTTAACATAGCTTTTGAATGTCCATTTGATCATTATTGAGAGCAAACCCCAACCATTAAATTCAAACTAAATTTATTGGGTTTTATAATTAATTTAAACCTTTATTTGATTGGAATTTGTAAAATATTAATTCCACGCCCAAACATAATGCAAAGAACAAGTAATGATCAATTATTACGAATAACTTACATGGGCGTTCCATCCTTGGGTTTTCCAACAAACACATCCAACAAACGAGCAAGTGATGCATGCGAGGGGTCCTGCTCCGGGAAACCCGACTAGCTCAGCCCCCAAGATGGCACAGAGACCTCCTGCCCCGATCATTACACAGCGCTTAAACACCACAAGCCTCTGTAAAGTCCAAACAACATTTTGGTCTCATTAGAATGTTATATTTCCAATCATAAAAATTAAAAATACGTATTATTGTATACTTACATTCTAATAATAGAACTGTGGACAGTGAGGGAAAACAAAGATTTTCAGCCAAGCATGAGGCGAACAGGTACTATGATGATAGTTTACTCAACATTAAGATCCAAGCTCCTATTTATATTGCAAATAAATTACATATCTAATATACAAATTGTATAGGAACTCAAATTATAGTGATGATATCTCTTAAGAGTTCAGCAATTCGTGGTAGCGGATGAACTGCAGCAGCTAGTTAAACGAACCACAGGAGGTGATGTTTTCAGTTATATTATTTTGCAAAGCAGAACACTTAATAATTTTGATTTTTAAATGCTTATGACATCGTTTACCAAATTGGCCACATTACTGGTCAAAGTGGTCCGCCATTCTCCAAATTATTAACTTGTTTTTACACAGTAACTTTTAACTAGGAAACAAATCATCTATTTATTTGTTTATAAAATTTTTTTAAGCATTCTATATGTAATAATATGTCCTAATTCTCAAAAAATTGACAAATTCCTGTATGAGGATTGAAGTGTAAAAGAAATCTTCAGTTGCAAAAAGCCAAAAAATTTGGCCATAGTTAGAGACTGTATAAAAACTTAATGAGCTATAGAAATATCATATCAGGAGTCGTACACATATTATGTAAGGTCTATAAAGGGCGAGGAGGCCATCCTCTTGTTAGGTGGTGACCTAATGGTGGGGGAGGTGTCAGAAAGTGATATATTGTTTTTGAACATTTAGCCTGAAAAGCATTGAAAATTACAGAAAATATGTGTGTTGTTATTGAATTGTGTAACTAATTTTTTGTGATTACATTTTAATTTATTAGATAACCGAATACTTAATACAGCATTGCTGAAAAGTTTTGTAACACTAAATAAGTTAACTGGTTCCAGTTATAAAAATCAGGACATTTTTCAAAAGTCACAAAACAAATTTCTTCTTTTACCGGGGGGGAAGGGGAGTCTAAAACAGGCCTAAAATGACTTAAAATAACTTGTGTACTACTCCTAATTTGTAAATTAATGATGAGTTACTAAGTTTTAGTCACTCACATCATCCCTGTGTGGTATGATGGCAGATAACAGACCCCAGGATATACCAGCAGCCAAGCCGATCAGCATCTCCAGAGGTCCTTGTAACAGCTGCTGAGACAAGTTGCTGTCTGTAATCATCAAGAAATGTTATCATAACACAACATGAGACCTTTACAATGCCTTAAAATTGATATGAAGGCCTACTTAAATAACACACATTTCTGATTATAGTTCAAAAACTACAGAACAAATTAGTGGTTTTCTTAAATCAAAGCATATCTGAAGTCCCACCTCCTACACATACTTCCCATTGAATGCATATATGTAATGTAATGTAACTAAATTTACAGTCAAGACTTGAAGGTCCACTAAATTTACACTGATTGATCCCTAAATTACTATATAGGAAGTCAGAGATACTTTTATATATATATATATATATATATATATATATATATATATACATACATGGACCAAATTTTATGAAAATGTCCTGCATATCACAGTTATCTTGTGAGTGAGTGGATTCGATACTTATTTTGTTCTATATTCCATATGAAGCTTAACACAACTGATTTTTCATACCTGGATAAATAACAAATAATACATTTTTAAATTTATTTATTTTTTCAAAACTTATTGTCATTCATATTGGCCATAGACTTGTGTGTGAACTTAACTCGGCTGGTATGTTAGTTTCTTCACCAATACTTCTATAAGATATTCTACTGTCTCTACTACTAAGATCTCTACTATATCGAAACAAGTGGCGCAATGCGTAAACCAGCAACTTGGGGACGAACTGCTGAAGAGATTGCAGGTGGTACGTTTGGTATGATCGGCCTTCTTAATATCGACACAACATCTGCTTAATGGTTGCCATCAATGTGAATACTACTATGAGAAGTCTGGGGTGTCCATGTTGGGCGTTAGTCAGTCTGGATGTTGTGTAGGGAGGAGAATTGAGAATCAGGCTTGTCAGTAGCTGAAAATCAAACCAATATAACGTGGTTCAGATACCAAATAAATCTGAAGCCCCTTAGTTGCCCTGGCTATTGGGCTAGTAATAAATGGCTCTTTGAAAGGAACAGGTAGATAATAAAAATAACCAAATTCACTACACTCATTCATATGGTACTGCAGTTCTATTAATACAACCATTATCTCTCAAAACACATCGCCTGGCACTGACTCTTGTATTACAGAAGTTCCAGTTATACACTCTTGCCTGCGTTGTCATACTTAACTTATATTTAAGTTAACTCGATTGACTGACTAACACATTCCTGTACGTTCTATGCTCATGTATGTGTTCTATACTCTTGTGAATAAAGAATTATTTAAGTGAATTGAATTAACATGGGTTCTCATGTTTCAGCTGTGAGTGATATCCGCAATAGAGAAACATGTTATGAATGAAAACACTTTTTTATTGAGACGAAAATTAGGACCTCACATATTGCTTTCTTACATTTAACCTCAAACTAGAAAATAAATAAGAGTAATAGAAAGGAAAATAAAATATGAATTAAAATTTCTGGTTTATAAGAATGCTAAACAAAGAAAAAATCATACATATAGTACAATAACATAACTAGTCTACATAAATTTTCCTTTAAGAAATTAAAATATTAATACTGTAAAAGAATTAAAATAAATGAACAAAATATAATAACAATAATAAATATATAATTGATTAAAGTAAAATATTCAATATTAACAAAATGATAAACTATTACAAATGAGATATCTAGTACATTGATGAAAATGACATTCACACACTCATTCATACAATCCAAGAAAATCCCACTCAGCAGCCACCCACACTCCCGGCTCAGCCCATCCGATTAGAAGATACTTCTTTAGCTAACCAACAAACTGGGACAGCTGTTTGTAAGTTTAATAGAGTCTGGTAAAGAGTTCCAGATCCCGCAGGCTGTAACTGTAAAAAATGTATTGTATAATGTAGTCTTATGATGTGGAATGCACAATGTGGATGAGCCAGTGTGAGTTGTTACCCTTCATCTCCTTCCGTTAACAGTTTAAAATTATTTGGGAGGTATTTTGGGGAACCTGTGTTCAGTAATGTGTGATTCAGTACAGCAATACGCAAAAGTCTTAAGTCTGTCAATTTAAATATTGAAGTCTGAATGTAGTAAGGTGTCACATGGTCATAGTATCGTAGATTGAAGAGGAAACGTATACAGTAGTTTTGTGCCCTCTGTAGTCTGCAACTCAGTGTCTCAGTTATGTCATTTATTACGGCACTACAGTAGTTAAAGTTAGGGAAAACCAGTGCTTTTACAAGTAACAGTTTTATGTGAAAGAGACGTAAGTATTGCAGTCTTTAGTAAATGAACAGCCGCAAACACACTGTTACATGTGGTCACGACTGCATCTGTCCATCCTATATTGTAAGGTTGCTTCATAAAGAGTAGTTTTTTTTGTTTTAAAAAGGATAATTTAAGTTAAATGAAGAGTAGTTCAAGCAGACAGAGAATTAGGACATTTGAAATTCCGCGTCTGCCACCTACTACACTTGAGCATCGCTTGGAGGCGCCAGGCCAGGTCTAACAAAACTGCCGACCGCAACCAGCAGAGTCAGTCAACTCGAGTGTTATCAGCGAAGCCAGTTTGACGAGGTAAGTGGGCCTGTCTCCACATATTAAAGCTTGCCATCTCTGCTAGCTTTGTGCATTGGCTTATTCACGCCATTCATATAGTAGCTTGTTTTAATCATTGCATGTGAGAAGAGAAGTTTCAGTTATCAGAAACGAGTTAATTGGGGTTAAGTAGTTACTGCTGAGAAAAGCGGTCCTAACCCAACTATCGTTAGTATTAGCTTTGTTTTGTTACATTCTGCAAGAAGAAGTTTTGTTTTATTTGAATCATTTCATTTGCGAGGCGAGTAGCCCGAGTACCTTTTGGATTTATATTTCGTAGGTCCCCATTTGGCTTTGGACTGCCGTGAAAGGCGGGACTTAGCCCAGACGTAGTTAGGTTTTGTAGGTCCCCTTTTGGCTTTGGACGGCCGTAAAAGGCGAGAAAGCCCAATGGTAGGTAGGTTCCGTAGGTCCCCTTTTGGTTTTGGACTGCCGTGAAAGGCGGGACAACCCAGGCGTAGGTAGGTTCCGTAGGTCCACTTTTGGCTTTGGACTGCCGTGAAAGGCGGGACATCCCAGGCGTAGGTAGGTTCTGTAGGTCCCCATTTGGCTTTGGACTGCCGTGAAAGGTGGGACAGCCTAGGCGTGGTTAGGTTTCATAGGTCCCCATTTGGCTTTGGACTGCCGTGAAAGGCGGGACAGCCCAAGTGTAGGTAAGTTTCGAAGGTCCCCTTTTGGCTTTGGACTGCCATGAAAGGCGGGACTTGACCTAGGTGTAGGTAGGTTCCGTAGGCCCTCTTTTGGTTTTAGACTGCCTTGAAGTCCTAATGTTAATTTTCTACCCTCAATTTTGGATTTCCAATAGTTGAGAACACAATTGTTGTTTAACACAATTCACTTGTGCTATAGCTTAGTACACATATTAGTTAATTACTAAATAGTTCTTGTGTTTTTGTATTTAATTTCTGCTTATTGTCTCATCATAATATTCCAGTGTCAAACGTGAAATATTCCATATTTCATAAATGGGGAAAGTTACACACATTCAGAAATGCTTGCATGTAAGTCAAACATGTGGATGTATTCCATTTATTGTTTACTGTATCTACAGAATTGCAATATTGGGGTTACAGTTTAAGTAAACAATAAACTGCATACAGCTGGATGTTTGGCTTACCCACATGCATTTCTGCATGTATATTTAACTTTCCTTTTTCAGATTTGTTTGATATTTGAGCTCCAAAGACATGGTTAACACAATTTGTTCAGTGAATTATGATTACTTATCTTCAGTCACATCTGCTACAGAACTTACCATTATCATTTGTAGAAGATAAACAATTTTGTATTTAATGCATATTGATTCAATGATTAGTTCAACTTTTCTGGTAGCGCACATTGCTATCAAATATATTTTTATAGTTTATACAGCTTTGTACTAAATTAACAGGGAGAAATAATATTAGAGTTTATGACTCACTTATAAAAACAACAAATTTTTAAATATACAGTATAACCTCACAAACCCAACATCCAAAACTAGACAGTCTGGGTATCTCCACAGTAAATGGCTGACGAGGTGCAAGTCTAGCTGGCTTTAGATTATATGTCAAATACATTGAAGGAAAACTGCAATATTTGCAACAAGGATCGGCTCAAATGGATATTTTATTCCTCCAGCAACTGCATGACGAACAGCCAAGCGCCGAATTAAAAAAAAAAAATCTTCAACTAATCAATTTTTTCATCACATTTAGCTGTAAGTAATTGTTGGATATTCGAGATTGCTTTGCAGACACAATAAATTTATTCATATAAATAATAAATTTATGATGTAACTTAAGTCTATCGTATGCTCATTTACCTGTTGAGTGCATATTAATAATAGTGGTGCCACTATTAACATTTTTCAGATGTATTATTGGGAATCATATTATGGCTCCTAGTATATGATAATCTCTGAGTGTCATATATTTAATTTATTTATTTGTTTTATTTTATTACATTATTTATTCCTATTATTAAAAAACAAATAAATAGAAAATTAACAAAACATATTGTTGGCATAGATTACTTTGCAATGGTAATGTAATGAATTTTGCTTTGTCTGTTGTTAAGTTTGGATAGTAAATATTTAGTATTGTTTAGTGTTTTAAAACACAAGATTAGTATACAAAGCCCATTTGCTATAAACAAACTGTTCATAGTAGCCCAACTACGGTGAATCATTACTACCCTCAGCTAGATTTTAATACTACTTTTATTTACAAGTTTATTAAGGCTACTGGGACATATTTTTTTGATAGAGAAATGTTTACTGACGGTGATTATACTTATCAACCTATGTCACAATCAAGACATATTGTGACGTGTTCATACTCTTGGCTCCTCTCAAAGTCAAGATGCAAAGAGGCACTTCTCAGAGAGATCAAAAAGATCCTATATACTTTGAGTCTTTCCATTTTTGCAAGATATACAACAACGTGCAAAGTGACTTAAATCTAGAAAACCACCTTTTCGACTAGCTTCCCAGTTAAAGGAACATCCGAGTAAAAAAGGTGAAAGTTCCTTTTTAAATCATGTTACTTTCTGGTCTTTATGATGTACTATTCAAAATCTTCTTATTTATTGTCCTTTACAATAAAGGTAACTACATCACACCCATGTATTGAAAAATAATGATGCAATAATACTTACTGCCTGAGGAAAAAATAACGATGCAATAATACTTACTGCCTGAGGAAAAAATAACGATGCAATAATACTTACTGCCTGAGGAAAAAATAACGATGCAATAATACTTACTGCCTGAGGAAAAAATCATGCTGAGACAAATGCCATAAATGGAAATAGCAAGAACATCATCCATACTGGAGGCTGCTATGACTAGGGTGGAGATGCCCTTACTCTCACCAAAACCCCTCTCAGAGAGGCTGAGTAGCACTGGAACCACTACGGCTGGTGACACCGCACTCAACAAGAAACTGGAAACCATAATACACTAATCAGAAATGCAAAACATTTTATAAGACTGAAAACATGTTTATCTTGATATTCTGGTAGATGATTTATAAGGTGCTGATTGTTGATGAGCAAATTTAGCCTTAGTTGCAAACTAATTCATAGAAAAAAAGGAAGTCATGGGAGCTATCTTTCCAAAATGTATTTAACTCTGAATTTAACATAAATTTATCCATAAGGAGTTTGAAAAAATCATCTTTTGTATTCTATGCCTCATTTTTGTTTAGTGCCTTAATTATTTTAAACTGATTTTTTTTTAATTTTAGTTTTAATATGAAATAACGTGTCAAAAAGGAGGTTTTACTTTCTAAGATTATAAAGTCAGTAATTTGTTGTATACATGCATTTAATTCTGTAAGCGAATCATCCGGATTCTTTTATTATTTTTTTTTAATTCTTCAAGCTCATAAACGCCACCATTATCATAACTAAATACCTCAAGCTAGGAGAAAATTAAGATATGTTGATTAGATTTATTTTAAAGCTTAACGAACAAAATGACTGCTGGTACGATATTCCCAAATCTTGATGAGGAGCAATACATTTTCCTTTATTGACTAATTGAACCAACGCACAAACTAACTGTCTGTGTAAGCTCATTTATTACAAGTTTTTATCTGTTTTAATTATGCTATCATATTATAAATGTTGTTTCTCTTTTATTCATAAATTATATTCTTAGAAAAATGAATGTGCAACTAATAATTTTCTATTTGTTTGCAACGTTTATACATTATCCTATTAACTGTAATGTTATATATAACCATAAGCTAATATATTTTCTTTAATGAAGTTCTGATTTTATTATGTCCATTTTATTTAACAGACTGCGAATACAGTTTCATTTCATATAATCTCACAAATAAGGCGCATATGTGTCATAAAGGAACTATTTTAGTGTCATATTGTTAAAAGTCGTTATATTACTATTAAAAAAATTTGCCATGCCTTAAATAGTAAATGATTATCTAATACATGAGCTATATAATATGTTATAGTAAAAATATAAGCTGAAAATATTACCCGAGAAGAAGCCCCCAAAGCCAAGGGTATCCGAGTAAAAAATGGGAGACCACAGCTGCCCCCACTGCCTCTGCAATACAAGGGCAGACAGTGAGGCGTATTACGACGAAGGACAACTTGAGGAGGGCCACTGGATCTAGTCCCAGGCCAGCTTTGATCAAGATTACACTTAGTGCAATCTCTCTGTAAACACAAAAAACATTGTTTCACTGATGAAAGGATAGTAGAAATATCTAGCATATCTTAAAGAGTTAAAACTAGATCTGCAGCTAAAAGCTGTTGAACAATTTTCACAACTGTACATTAACAAATACGGTATGTACCAAAATAAACAGTACTGAAATTTTAAGATTTTAATAAGATAGTTTTACCAATGTATAAAAATAAACGAAGCAAAATCGGTTAGAATTGGGTAATAACATGATCAATATTATCTCCTTTAATTTTAAGCTAACACCATACTGTTCTTGAAGGTTTTGCATAATTCTGGTGAAGAGTGCATCATTCATACTCCTTATACAAATGGATATTTTGTCCAGGAGTTGGACAATGGTAGCTAGTGGATCCTCAAGAAAAATCTTTTCCTTCAACATTCCCCAGACTTAGGTGTCAGTTTGGGGAAGTTAGCTGGGTAATGAATGTTTGTCTTAAGGAGATGAGGCGGTTACCAAAAGTTTCTTGAAGAAAGGTAACGTTGTATAAGGCATTGTGGTAGTTGCACCATCTTGCAGAACCATTGTAAATGAAAAGCAGGTTTCAGGCATGATAAAACCTCGTGAGGTCTTTTATAAAATGACCAAGGGACACCCCTGCATGCTACGCATGCCAACCCCGCCACTTGTGCTCGTTTAATTAAGTGAAGCCCAAACAGGTGCACTTTCTTGGACTTCACTTCACACACTAAAGTTCAAATTCTTTCACTTGACCAAGTGGAAGTGATCAAGTGAATGGTGCACCTGAAGATGAAGGACATCATTCGAAACCAGTAGTGCCGAAAAAATGCAAGATTGGTGACAGAACAAAACAGCATTATTATGCTATCGGTATTATCCATTATTATGGATCTGAACAATATGTATCACTCAGAAACACAGGTTTACCATAAAACATTGCCAACATTGAAGTGCAGTACTGAACTCTTGATAAATGTATTTTGTTTATACAGTTCAAAGGGTTTCAAGTTTTTATCGTGTAGGGAAAACCACCAATACTTTTAAACATTCTTCTCAATGCTTATATTCAGTTTCAAAGATACTTCGCAGTCACAAATCATTGTTTAACAAATGTTTTTAAAATAAATATATAATTGAAACCTAAAATTCATTGCAATGATATTTTCTTGTTGTGTATTACTGGCAATGTGCATTGATATTAAAGCACTTACATGTAGCTTGTATCAAGTATGAAATAAAAAAAATGTTTTGCATAGTTAATGAGACTGTTACCTGGCACCCGGAGAAGAATGATTTAACTACTAACTGACATGTCTGCTTATGTATACTGTTGTTTGGTTATAAGGTTATGTTTATACTTTTGACAGATAGACTGATTTATCCAATTGATATGTAATGACTGATAGATAGTGTAAACCACACCAAAATAGTACGATGACATTTAGACGGTGTTGTTATATTGTTGCTGATAACCCAACCACATGTTTTTCTACGACAAGTATGCATATGTCCAATACTGGCATTTTAATTGGCATTTTGCTTACTCAAAAACTGTATGATACTATTTAAAGTCCTCTAAAAGGTAGTGGTAAAATTAATTATGGTATATGTCAATCCTGTAATTTTGTACAGCATTATATTATTTAAAATTTATAATGCTATAAAATATATTTTTTATCAAGTGAAATAGCTGTTTTGTTCATAATTATATCACTAAATATACATAACCAAAACATGTACTTTTGTTTACAATAACAAATGATGGTGTTTATTTACTGCAACAGATATTTCGACAACATTGCTGGGCGAGAAGTGAGGAGGGAAGCTTCTCATGCAACAGCTATCATTAGACTATTTTGGTGCGGTTTACACTAGTATTAATCATAATATGTAATCAGTCTGTGAATGTGGGCAGGAAATCTTCAAAAGCAAATAAACAACAACAAAAATAGCTGTGAGACTGCAACAGCAAGTATTTTGGGCATTTAAATACACCTCAGCTTAATTAACTGACTTAATCCACTGATCTAGAGGCAATGATTTTGTAGATTTGTAAATGCTTATTTATGGTTAGGTTAAAGGGCACTAGGCCAGGAATTAGTATATTAGAGAGATAGGACATCAGCAAACTTACCTTAAAAGACAAGTTCACTAACATCAGAGTACTAGTCACTAGTAGTTATTCAGGGAAGTCATTTCAGTGTCTCTCTCTCTCTCTCTCTCCCTCTACTCACCTGAAGAAAATGCCTGTGGTGTTGAAAATTTGTGAGATTATGTCTATTTTGTGTTTGTGACTACTACTCTGATGTTAGTGTTGTCTTTTAAGGTAAGTTTGCTGATGTCCTATCTCTCTAATATACTAAATGCTTATTTAAAATTTATCTTAGCAGGTCACTAAGTTTATCACTATTATGTTTACCTTAGTGTGACTACAATGTGTGTGTAGACGCCGGATATCTGGTAGAAACCAGAAGTGCGAAGTGCGATGCCAGTGATGAGCATGCCGAGAAGAGGAGGTAGCCTCACAAGGGCTACAACTTTCCCAACAAGGAAGGCCAGAATTATCAACACGAGGATCTTGAACAGATCTCCTCTTGGGGTCACCTCATGGTGAACAAGGCTGTATAACAAAACACAGTATTTATTAATTTACGGTATGTACAGTATTAGAATTTACCTGTCTGAATCAATGACATGGCACAGTAAACAAAAATACCTCAGTATGCCAATCCCACCACTTTATTTCATCATACACTCATTTCTCTGTGGCACTTATTCTTATTACAGTAAAACCTAAATAGTTTAACACTTTGTGTACTATAGAGGGTTCAAAGTATCAAAATGGCAAACTATAAGGAATGTATGGACAGGAAAAAAATTATTATAAGAAAATTGTATTGTACATTTTCGCTAAAGACCAACTGGGCGTTAACTTTGGGTATGTTTGATAGTTGAAACAAGTTTCTGGTATCAGATCCTATAACTGTCATCGTTTTCACAGGTGTGGGAAGATGCAACTACTGGAAATAAATGTGGGGAATGGCAATGAAGTCATTTTATTGCGGAGTTCAAAAATGTTCATAATTGTGTTCTTTTCAGGGGGCATTAGCTGGTCTTCATTCAATCAAAGAAGCAGGTGTTGAATGGTTACCAAACCTGGATTTAGCTCTGTGATGAGAGATCATACTTAAACATTAAAACACAATTACTTTGTATTGTACATTTTATTTAGATATTTTTATGAGTAATTTTTAGTCTTTTATTAGTTTGACTAATAAAAGCTGGCTAATGAAAGCCATACAATAACTTAATTTTAAAAAATTGGTTATAGTTTTTACTGTTATTTATTTTTATACCATCAGATTGATTTCTTCTGCTTTAATAAATGATTCCAAATTCTTGTTGGAGTATACAACCCACAGCAGAATAGAATTTGAAAACATTAGTGAACTCTAATAAACTAATCTTATCCTAGGCTCAAGCAACCAGTGTTATTTCTAGAATCTGAATCTCTTAGTAAAACTGTATCAAAGTGCTATTTGAAATATTCACTATCCATTTCTAAGACGCCGATGGTCAAAATATGGGTGAATATGAGGGGTGAATAAGTGTGATGAGTGTAGATGAACGAGTGTAGTCATTGTTATTATCTGAGTTTGACTCAGAAAGGACTATTTATTAATATCCCAATAGCCAGGGCAACTATGGGGCCTACAGCTTTATGTGGAATTCGAACTACGTAGTATTGGTCTGATTTTCAACTCAAAAGTCTGACACACAGTTCTCTCCCCTACACAACATCTGAACCTTGACTACCATCCAACAAGGACACCCCAGACTTCTCTAGTAGTATCCACATCGATGACAACCATTGAGCGGATGCCATGTCGGTATTAAGAGGAACGAGCATTGAACCTATCACCTACAATCTACCAAAAACGTTGTCCCCAAGTAGCTGGGTTACAGCACTGTGCCACCAGTGCCGAATATGTTTTATTAATATGTTCAATATCACATGTTTTGCCAGTGCTGTTATATGGCATTCTCAGTGCTCTAAATAAATTGTACATAGCACCTTGAAACGGTTGTTACCAGACAATTTAGATTCTAGTCGTAATAAACTAATATAACTTTTAAAAGGGAAACATATCTTAAAATGAAAATAAAACTTTCAAATTAAAGACAATCCTGTTTAATTTCCTATAAACTCTCCTAATTTTTTTCAGATTACAGTCCTTTGTTTGTCACCATTAAACATACAGTAGTAAAAACCTTCATTAAAAAAATAAAATTTTGTAAATAAAGCAACTTAATATCAGCATTTAAAGTAGCTAATAAACATATGGAATACTCAGATTATACACTTTTATAAATATACTCATCATTAGTTATTTAGTAAGTAATTTCATTAGAAAATACATTTGTTAAGAGTGCATTCATAAACAAACCAATCACTTGTCATACATGTTTTACACTTGATCAGTTCATATCAAATAAACTTGTAGCTGAGCTGATATAATTGTTACCTGTAAAGTAGTGCCCATAGTAGTACAAGGAATACAAGGAGTCCCACTCCTTGGACAGTCCAACTGTTGGTGCATCCACAAGGGTCTGCCAGTTGGGCTTGGATCCAGCTGGTACTGTCAACAGATCACCAGGTTATTGAAAGAACAGCATTAAACACTTTACATGGTAGTACAAGGAATACAAGGAGTCCCACTCCCTGGACAGTCCAACTGCTGGTGCATGCACAAAGGTCTGCCAGTTGGCCTTGGATCCAGCTGGTACTGTCGACAGATCACTAGGTTATTGAAAGAACAGCACCAAACACTTTACATAGTAGTACAAGGAATACAAGGAGTCCCACTCCCTGGACAGTCCAACTGTTGGTGCATCCACAAGGGTCTGCCAGTTGGCCTTGGATCCAGCTGGTACTGTCAACAGATCACTAGGTTATTGAAAGAACAGCATCAAACACTTTACATAGTAGTACAAGGAATACAAGGAGTCCCACTCCTTGGACAGTCCAACTGTTGGTGCATCCACAAGGGTCTGCCAGTTGGCCTTGGATCCAGCTGGTACTGTCAACAAATCACTAGGTTATTGAAAGAACAGCATCAAACACTTTACATGGTAGTACAAGGAATACAAGGAGTCCCACTCCCTGGACAGTCCAACTGCTGGTGCATGCAAAAAGGTCTGCCAGTTGGCCTTGGATCTAGCTGGTGCTACCAACAGATCAACAGGTTATACAAAGAACAGCATCAATGACATTACATAGAAGTATAAGGAATGCCACCCTCTTGACAGTCCAACTGTTGGTGCATCCACAAGGGTCTGCCAGTTGGGCTTGGATCCAGCTGGTACTGTCAACAGATCACTAGGTTATTGAAAGAACAGCATCAAACACTTTACATAGTAGTACAAGGAATACAAGGAGTCCCACTCCCTGGACAGTCCAACTGTTGGTGCATCCACAAGGGTCTGCCAGTTGGGCTTGGATCCAACTGGTACTATCAACAGATCAGACAGTTATTGTATGAACAGCCTCTTAGGCTTTCAGTTATAGTACAAGGAATACAAGGAGTCCCACTCTCTTGACAGTGCACTGTTGGTGCATCCACAAGGGTCTGCCAGTCGGGCTTGGATCCAGCTGGTACTACCAACAGATCAGACTGTTATTGTAAAAACAGCCTCCTAAGACTTTAAATAGTTGTACAAGGAGTCCCACTCTCTTGACAGTCCAACTGTTTGTGATCCAAGGCCAACTGGCAGAGATCCAGCTTATTTAATGATGTCAAAGACATCTGGTTATTGAAAGAATAGTATCTGAGAGTTTACAAATTTTTAGTACACTAGGAATGTTTTAAGATTGAGTTACTGGTTTGTCACTGCATCCTGAGTTGTTTTCATTACCTAATTAGAAAAACAAAATTATCACTGGCTTTGAACAGAGTAGCACTTAATTGTAAAAGCAAATAGATTGTAAAGAAACACCCTAACATATCTTTCTGAAAAGTCACTAGCAAAATTCACAAGCTTACTTCTTCACATTAGCAATATATTTTAGTCATATATAATAAGTCTTTGAGTGAAAAAATTATCTTTTTCCCCAAATAATTTTAAACAAATCTGAACATCTGGCTTGTCAAACATCCATTTTACTGTTTAGATAAATTTGATGACTCTATGAAAATACACTTATAAACATTGTTTGTTTGGATAGACTTAGTACATTTATTTAACCCTCTCCCGTCAATCCGCCTCAAAGCGCCTCCTCGATTGGCGTGGTGCTACTGACGGACGCCTTCACTCGAATTACAGATGCTTGCGCGATCTGTTATCGCCTCAAAGAAACTTTTGCGGTACTGTCTATATGTAGAATTGATTTTCTATTCTACCTAAACAATAATGTACTGCTCTCTGAGAAACATTATTTTTATGAATCTGCAGCTAAATGCAGTAAAATATATTTCCCTTTGTTTAGTGCTGCTACCTTACGGGCACACTGGAATGGAACTATACATCAACGCCAGCTGACTAAATAAGAAACTAAATAATATTATTGTACGTATGTACTACAGTATTAGCGTGTTTGTTTACCGCCAAAATACAGTGATTGTTTGTAATTGATTGACTGTTTGGAGATGTAACAAATGTGACATTCCATTTTGCAAAACCAATTGTTTTTTTGAATACCATCAAGAAAAGAGGTGTGGAAATATCACAATGACTGGTATATTTCTTGTTTATAATTAATCATTTATTTTAAATATTTAGAATTATTTTACATTTGTATATATTTGCTGATATCATAAAAACAATATTGTCTAAAAAATATAATAAAACTAAAAATTAGGCCTATGTATAATAATTAAATTTAACTATGTTGTGTATTTAGATATTAATTTATAACGTTAAATAAGCTTTAAAATGATATATAATATGTACTATTTATGTTCAAAACTACGTTTTAAAAAACACGATTACGGAAACGTGATCCAAGCGGTGGGGCGGCCAGAAATAATACTGCCCAGCAGCGTCATGGTCGCGTGGCGGGAATTTAAACGGGAGAGGGTTAAATATAAATAATTTAGATAGTGTTTACAAGACTTAGGATGATATAACAATGGCTTTGGTGATGCTGTTTATATTGTTGTGACAAATAAGTGTATTTGCATGTGTAAAAATTAAAATAATAATAATTTTATTAATGCAAATGTGTTAGAAAAAAATAACGTCTCAAAAAACTGCATGAAATTTGCAGTTCAAAGTACAGCACTGTTAATATATGTATATACAAGTATTTACATAAATTCATGTTAAAAATGTAAAAGAGGCATTTACCTTTAACTGAAAATTTATGATTAAAACTTTGAAAAAATATTAAATACAATAAATAATAAGGTATAAAGCAATACATACTTTTTAAATAAGTTGCTTTACTGTCGACTCAGAAATTATGTGTACCCAAGTTTGAAGGTTACCAAGTAGTGTACCAGTTACTAAGGAACTAAGTGGAAGTGGCCTATACAAATTCTAATCACACCATTACTGTACATTGTGGCATATGCATTTTTAAATCTACCATAAGTTTTAATAATTTTTATCCAAGTTTGAACAAAAAACTACTGTAATTTATACTAGTTATCACTGTGCATTAGCTTCACACTTTTATTACTAAAAAACTCATTAATGAATCTCACTTTTTTAAATGCATGGTTGACTGGAACGATTTAAATATGTTTTATAAATTTCAGAATTTTATCTATTTTTGAAAAAAATGTTCATATTAATTTCCTGAAACATCGTTCTCTTGGCTTCTAGAAGTCATCAAATTAATTACTTGGTCATGTTGTAATCTTTATGAAATGTATAGTTACAATACTTTACTTTATATGCGTAAGTAAATACAGTGATTTTAAATTGATGCACAAGTAATGTATCATAAATATATATTTCATAATTACAACGTCACTCAGTAATTAATTGTACAACTTCTAGAAGCCAAGAAAACTTTTTTAAAGAAGTTGATTAGAACTTTTTTTGAATTCTTAAAATTCTGAAATTTATGAAACTTGTGCAATGATGATCATGTTTTAGTCACATTACTTGCCAATAATGTCATATGGATTGGAAATGTGGACTGACAGGAAACTGTGACTGGAATGTGGGAAATTAGAATGGGTTTAGTGGTGGATGAATTGTCAGGAGTGAAGGAACAATTGGGAGGACGATAGGATTAGATGGTGGGGATATGTTATGAGAGTGTGTGAGACAAGATACACAGAACGATGTTGGACTGTGGCAAAGAGGGTAAGCAACTGAGAAGGAGGTGGTGGAGGAAGTGAAGAAGGAAATAGGAAGAAGAGGCAATATATGGTAAGATCTTTAGAGATAAGAGTTGTTGGAACGACTGTATGCATTGTCAAATCCTAGACCCAATCAATACAGAGAGGTACTTCGAAATGTATTTCACTGTGATATAATTAATTGAAGAAATTTATTTTGAGCTAATTTTCTCATATTTTTCACATAAAATCCCAAATCGAACTTGATAATTTGAGAAGTATTCATACATAATATTTTTTAAATGACAAATATGTTTCATTGTACTCAAAAGTTTGATTTTATAAAGAACAGCATGAATGGTACAAACTTGTTATTTGTTGATGCCTGAGGAGACGGCTGTTGTGCTTTGGTAGGAGGGGTGTCAATAATCGAGATTGTAGGCTCCTTTGTAGCATTTTCCGAGACAAGCACACTCTTTTGGATTTCTGAAACAAATGTGTACTGTGTTGATTAATGAAATTACTCGGACAATAACATTGTATAATGAATTAAATATCAGTATGTTTTTATAAACTTAACAATTTTAAAGAGAAATTTTAGTCTAAAATTAAAATTAATCATTTGCAAATTGAGATCTTTTTTGAAAGGTAAAAATTAAACAAACACCAGTATGTACATATACATAGATTCTTGATTTGGCTAATCACAAATAGTATATACGAAATAAGTATCATATTTTTTTGTTTAATTTATGGATTTAATAAAATTTAACTTAAGAATATATATTGTTTTTCTATTCTTCATCTTTCTTCTCTTGCCTTATGAAGCAGTATTGACAGGTGGAAATAGTTTTATTTACTTGTTTAAGCACAGAAGCTTGTCACAAGAATAATTAATTTTATTTTCTCGTTGAAAAGACAGGCAGAACACAAGCTGAAAAAGACAATATTATTTTCCTTTAAAAAGAAAGGTGGGCTAATTACGTTCTGATTAAACTAACTCTAATTTTTTTAGTTAGAATAAACTAGTTTGATAAGATTAATCACACCACAGAAGTAATTGTCGAAGAAGGTTGATTATTAATTTGCTCTGTTGACTCGATATTCACACTAATAAGTTACATGAATAGTCTACGAGGTGGGTATGATTCCGTTTCAGCATCATTCCTCAAGGATCATCTGCATACTGTTAAAATACCATTGGTTCATATTACTGTATTAATGAAAGTTTGGTGTCTTGTGTAGGAACTTTCATTGCAATCGTTGCTGACATAGTAATGAAGTGGCCAGTAAAGTTGCTGAAGAGCTTTAACGTAGGTAAAGTGATTCCTACGTTACAAAACAACTAATATGTATGACAAATAAAATTTCCACCCCATCACCTTGTTGACTGTGTTCATAGAGGTGCTAAAGGAAGTAGTTCATAGGTGAAATGACACTGTAGTAAATAAGCAATAAAGATTTAGGAAGAACAAGCATTTTTAAAATTGAATAATGACATTAATTATTCAAAATCCCACAGTGTATGATAATTTTTCTAGTTCAGCTAAAGCTTTTGTCATAGTAGACAGGTCAATTCTGCTGTGAAAGTTGGAAAACATAGGGGTGAAAGGAAACTCACTAAGTTGGTTTAAATCATATCTTCAAAGAAGGGAACAGTAAAATTGATGAACTAGATAGTGAACCAGGAGTGGACTATGGAGTGGTCCAGGATAGTACATTGGGTCCACTATTAATTTTGATATACCAACAATTTAGCAAAATTAAGTACGTCAGGTAAATTGTATCAATTTGCTGATGATTTTCATCAGTTCCTAGAAGTAAAAAATTGGTTTGACCAGAATATTTTCCTTCACTTAATATGAAATTAAAGATACACACTTATGATAGTATTAATACTGCAACCTCTCAATATGAAATTGAATGGTTAAATTGTTATGAAAATTTAAGGATAATATTTGACTCTAAAATAACATGGATATTAAAATTTAATCACATGCATGAAAAATCGAGGAAAATGATCTAGACCTTCCACAGTTAGTGCAGGTTTTCAATCAAAGAAAAATTAAAACAAGTATGTACAATCAGTTACAGAATCAAGAATATTAGCTTGGGGTGGAACCTATAAGACCAATACAAATAACATTAAAAGCCTTCAATAAGAGTAGATAATATCCTTCTGAAGCACTGATTGATGAGACGAAAGTACTTGACCATCAGACAACTTTACATTAGAGCCACAAAAACACAAACAACATGTTCAACAACACTATACACAATTACATTACAAAGAATGCTCACAATAGAGATTTGAGTGCCCAGAATCACGAAAACTTTCTCTACAACCGATTCATGCATAATTACTAAATATTTTTACCGAAACATTCCTTGTTCTTCTACAAAATTTCTGTTGAAAAAAGTTTATAATAAGCTTAGTAATGCTATAGAAAAACAGCCACAATGTAGATTTTAATGATTTAAAAGGATGTCTACAAAATAACCCTTTCTATAGTCTAAACAAATTTTTGTAGAGTAAAGTTGCATGCTTAAAATTGCATTAATTTATTATATATCTGTAAGTACTTTTTGAATTGCTGATCTTCAGACCTTTCTTCTTTTCATTTGTATGTAAGTTAATTTAGGGCACTTGAGAACAAGAGAAGTATCTTACTTTTGAAATATCGTGTAGTTAAAAATGACTGACTCGCTGCAAAACTCCAATTAAATTTAAAATAATAGCAATAGGTTATTTGAAATGGAAAGAATGAACAGAGAACAACATATTTCATCTAATTTCTACATCTCTTAGGATTAAAGTGAAGGAATAAAATTGGGAATAAGAAAGGAGAGAGAAACAATTTTTTTGCGAGTTCAATTGAAGAATGTAAGTAATACAATGACGAATGTGTGTCTGTGCACGTGTGTGTGTGTGCAGGTGTGAGTGGGACAGGTTGGGTCTCGAGAGTTAATCAGACTGGTTGCTACACAACAATAAATAAACATCGATTTTACATCTTTAACTAACTAGAGTTGATAAATATACTTTTAAAATTTAGCCTTTAATTTTAAAATTAATTTTCTTTTAAATTTATAAATTCTACAACAACAAACAGGGTCAAGGTCATGTGGGATTACTTTGTTTACACTTTATTTTTGTAAAATGTAACTGTTTGTAAATTTAACAGCAATGTACAAAACTTGTTTGATTTGATTTAGTCTTCTGTTTATAATTTTTGAGCCAAAATATATACCATCAAACTTATTAATAGAACAAATTACCTGATCAAAGTCATTATACTCAACCAAAAATAATGATTTATGATTGTATTATAATTTCCAATTGTGTTGCAAACAGCCTTCTCCTATATGCAATACTGTAATCTCCCAAATGTCAACCAAAAATAGATACCACAAAATTTAAAGGTCAATTAAAAAAATATTTGATAGAAAATGATTAATGAAATTTTCTGTGTGACTGCAGATATATTTAAATAATCTACTATGCAATTAAATATTGTGAGAAAGCTCTTAAAAATAATTTGTTAAATAAAACATGAATAAATAAAATACTATTTGATGTTTTTTTATATTATACAAAAAACTACTAAAGTAAATTAGGTATATAAATGACAATTTTAGACTTATTTATGACTAAACAAATAATTTGGAGGCAATAATAAATAAATTTTAAATAAAAATGTAAATGCAAAAATTGTTGCTGTACAATTATTTACATTTTACCTTTGTGATGGGGTTTACGGCTGTCTGAGGAGTCATCAACTGTTTGTACAGCTGCTCATCAATGGTTATCAACATAAAAATGGCTTGTTCATTAGGGAATTAGCAAAAAATGCCAGTTAGAACCTCATGTATAAATTTGGTCCAAACACAATAAGATTGACTGGTCACAATTTATAACTATAAGGCTTTGGATAAAAATGTTTGGCATAAATATTATTTATATACTATAGATACAAACTAAGGAAGGATTTAAAAAGGTTTTATTTTAAATACATAAAATACGGTATGTAATAAAATATAAATATATTTTATTACATACCGTAATAAAATATATTTACTATATATGTTTATATAATAAATATAAAAACCCCAATATAACATCCCAATACCATCCAATCAGAACCTATGTTACCATTAACCACTCCAATAAGACAACTTTACACAAGGGGTTATTTGTGAACAATGTAAACGAGCAACGTGAAGGAAAATAGCAAAATTACGAATTGTCAAAAAACTTTTCTGTCTTTGCAAAATACTACTTTGTATTACTTCTTTCATGCATTTTCAATTACTTGGGTAGCCACTGACCTAATTGGGTATCTTGTGATCAACTTGGGTAGCCCCCCCATGATCAACTTGGGTAACATCTGTGATAAAGTAAGTAGCCCACGTGATCAAATTGGGTAGCCCCTTATGATAAACTTAGACAGCAACTATGATCAACATGGATACCACCTATGATCAAGGTGGGTAATTCAATTCAATTCAATTCAATTCAAAAATCCTTTATTCATTAGATTGTACATTGCACAATGAATAGCGTCAACATCAAAAATCAGTTCTTATAACAATTATATTACTACTTATAATAATTGATACATAAATACAATTGTATACATCAATAGAAACTTAAAAAATTAGCTTAAAATTAGATAAACAGGTAACTAGATAGAATACATAGATGTACTACTTTTATCAGAAGTTGCATTCCCAGAACTCCTCCATTGAATATGGTGCTAGTTTAATCAGCAAATCTTTTAACTCTCTTCTAAACTTAATTAAATTTTGTTGTATCAAAAACTCTCTTGGAAGGTGATACAGTAGTTTAGTGCCTACAAATGTTGTTTTTTTTGTATAAAATTGTAAATTATGAGGTTCAACTTGTCTATTTGTACGAGTATTATAATTATGCCTACTAGTTTCTTGTAGAAAATCTGTATGTACTTTTGTATAAGCTACAGTTTCCAGAATATATAATCCAAAAATTGTTGGAATCCCTAATTCTACAAATATATGTTTCACTGATTGGTCCCTTTTTATGAACATCTGTGATCAAGGTGAATTGTCCGTGAACATAAACAAAAATTCATAGAAAAGTACGGACACTTATAGCTTGTCAATGTACAATATATCTCCTGATATTTAAAAACTTTTTTACTTAGTTACCTTTTTTTTGTTGCTTAAAAAACAAGGTCAAATTCCTTTAGCTGTCCGCCTAACCCAAACTTTTTTCTATTACCGAATATCCATAAAGGACATGAAAGATGTTGCAGGAGGTATAACACTCATTATACAATATGTCCTAGGCGCTTTCTACACATAAATTCACAAAGATATTGTGTAGGTTAGGTTACAGGCAAGTCCTTTCATTACAAATGAAGCTAAAACAACATGTTCTTGTAAATATATAAGTAGTTTAGGTAGTTATTGGCATAGAACAAGTTTGGGTTTGTGGGCAGCTACAGGAATTTGACCAAAAACAAAATTAAACATGTAACTATAATTAGACAATTACCTGTCTGTTTAGAAACTGATGGTGGCTCACATCAGAAAGGGTCATCTATTCTTATTACAGTAGCCAGTGCATCTGACTTGGAATATCTTTGACTGAATGTTACATAACCATGTTACCCCTCTGAACAATATAATGACCAAACAAAACTGCTAATATAACAGAAACCCCTAACCTTCAAGAAATAGAAGAGATTAATTATTTAGGAAAAACAATTGACAGCACATAATCATGTCAAAAAGAACAGAAGACAGTGCCAAAAATAAACACACCTCTATATGCCAAAAGTACACTCGATTCTACCAAAATAGCCTCCTGCTGATCTCAATTTGACAACAAACTTCAATACAGAGTAGCAATGTAAGGAGGCTCATTGTAATTCTGGATACACTGTCAGATCTGTTTAGGAATGAACATAATTTAATGTAAAACCATTAAACTTTTGTTCCATTGTGGAAACTTGCTTTGTCACAGGTACAGAATAAAAATACAGAAAAAACAATAGTAATGACAGCCTACTACAATAATAACAATACAAATTCTTATGACTAAGTCAAGTTCAACATAACTGCCGTCGATGAACTATTTCAACCATGACTTTATATAGTCTTGAGATTAACACGTTCTGATGTTCTGTTAATTTGAGACCTATGTATAAACACTGTAATTCCAATGACTACAAAAAAAGACTTGACCAAGATTTCCCATTACCATTTTGTAATACTGCTGATAAAAAAAATAATAAAATAAAACAAAAAACCTCTCTGGTAAGATATAGTTTGATAGACAGCCAGTAGTCAAATGGCATGAGATGTGTTTTGACAAATTATAGTCTGCATGTATCATTGTCATGAATTATTAATAACAAAAATAATCTCTTTTAATTAACACTTTTGTAAATCCTTCTTATCTAAGGAATGTTAACCAGATTTGCGGAAATCGATCATCATAATATTTATGCATTTTGTACTTATATTGTAAAATATTTGTACATTTTGTGCTTGTATTTTGATATGTTTGTGATTATGAACTTGTAGTGTATTTGTTTATTTTGTGCTTATTTTGTAATATATTTGTGTCGTGTTACATTCACTTGTACTGGAAATATTTGTCAAGTGAAGCGATGACAATTGCACAGAACAATTACATATACATGAGTATATCTATCTTACACAAGCAGTAACATAGGAAGCCAAAAATTAAAAAAAAGAATATTTTTAAATGATACTTTGTTTACATTGGCCTGAAATTTTACAATTTACTACCGGCAGGGATTAAAAGCTGTAACACAGTTAGAACCTTTTTGATATTGCTTAAAGTAAGGCTATTCAATATTAACAACTTGGACTTTTTGCTGCAGCTAATTATATAAAACTAATATTTCAAAATTCAGACTAAAAGTTAATTGCTATTTATTTGATTCAAAATTGCTGACATTATTATATTATATTGGAGAGATAGGACATTAGCAAACTTACTTTAAAAGACAAGATCACTAACATCAGAGTAGTAGTCACAAACACAAAATAAACACAATCTTACAAATTTTCAACACCACTCTCTCTCTCTCTCAAAAATTAAGGGTCTTTTTCAGAATGTCCCCACACTTGTTTAGCGATGATTAATGTCAAATTAAGTAAAAGTTCATATGTAAACGTATAAAGCTTATATATAAGCAAGTAACACTTCAACTTATACTTATACAATCCTAACCTAACCTAACAACCCATGGTGGAAGTTACAACCTAACCAAACCTATTTGAATCGAACCAGAAGTCGCCAATTGATAATTACAGCTATAACAATTATTACTTTCTTGTAGTGAAGACCATGTGACCAAAATCAAAGATACTTTTTTTGTAGTTTAGTTTTAGATTTGGTAGATAAATAATTTAAGAAATGCTTTTAAAAAGCATTTTATTGGAATGTTTGAGAATTTCTTAAATTATTTACAATTTCCAATAAAGAACTCAAAAAAGAAATTGGTAGATAATTTTTAATATAACAGGAAAGATTCCGAAAAAGGCCCAAAATTAAGAAAACACTGTAAATAGTTTTACTACATTCTACCTTTTGTGTTTTACAAATGAGGTTTGAAAAAAAAAAAAAATTACGATAATACAAGGGGACACTTGACATGTGAGAGTTCTGAAGCCTGACTAAACTGGATTAAGGCCCTATCCTGTAGTATCCACCACAAACTGGATAGAACAGGATACGACTGAATAGCGTCTCAAGTCTTCCAATGGCCACATTAATACCAGGTTTTCAAAAGTGAATGGCTATCTGTCACTAGTATCCTTGTCATACAAAAAATGGTCCACTCTAAAAAATTATATAATTCAGACCACAAAAACAGTCCGTGATGGATGATCAGTAAAAAGTAACTGGTTTGAAGCTAAAGGTTCTTAGTTCAATCCCAATCAGTCCTAAAAAATTTTGAAAGGAATCAGCTGATAACTACTGGCTGTTTATTTGTCATTGGGCTATTAATTAAAGATACTTTCTCAAGAATAGTTGGCCTTAGTTTGTAACAATGACTACATTCACTCATATGACTTATCAGACTCATTTAAAATCCATATGGTTTGTGTAATTGAGAACCAAGAATAAAGTGATTTTTTTTGTATTTAAATGTGTTATTGAACAGTTTATAAATAAAGGGGCTGTCCCTAAATTACATAACGATTGAAGGGCGAGGAGGGTTTTTGGCAGTGTTATGCACTTTTACGGGGGAGGGTGGGGATGTTCTACGCAGCGTTAATTAACTATTAAACCTCAACAATTTTTTTTATTCATTCACAAAATTTGTTCGTTTTCCCCCAAAATACAAGATTTTTCAACAAATTTTAAAGTTAAGTACCATAAAATATACTCCCCTATTAGAAAACAAACAGGACAGTATAAACAATGACTTAATCATAAATCACAACATGCATGAAAGTGGATGACAAATATTAAAGGGCTGTTGCAGCGTTACATAATTTTGGACGGGTTATTATTACCATTACAAGTCCGTGTCAAGGGGGCTGGGGGGTCTGAAAAGGCAGATTTTAGCATTACGTAATTTAGGGACGGCCCAAAGAAGTTTTGACTTCATTTGAATCTCATTTATACATAATATAATACCCATAACTTGTGAAATTAATTGATACTACAATCCAGGAAGGAATAAGAGAATCAGACCCCACCCGTACACCCACCCGCGCCCCCATACACGTACAGTGGTATTGACCCACCCGCCTATCCAATACACGTACAGTGGTAATAATAATTTGTTTGCACTTTTTACTTTAAATTCTATTTCATTTACATAATACTTTTAAAAAGATAGCCTAAATTGAAAGATATTTTAAAAGTTGCAACAGGAGCTGGGAAAGTGTAGTGAGGTAAGCAACACAGCTATCATAAACAAGTTTAACAATAATATCCTGTAAAGGATAGGAGAGGGGGGAATGAGTTCATTACTAGAATGACAATAGCACATTGTTAGATATGGCAGACAGAACTTGTTTCTTTGGTCTCTCGAGTCACTATGCATTACCAATGTAAATTTTCAGCCTTGTCACAGGCTTGGAGATGATGAAAATTCTAACAGAGCAGTCATAACAGACTTTGGGATACCCATAACGAGAGAATTTGCCTAACTTGACCTCTCAATACCAAACATTATTTATTTCTAAAAATAATAATTTATAAAAGTTATATTCTTAACAATTATGTGTGTTTCTGAATTATTTATAGATATGTACAAGTTTTACTGCATATTTAATTGGGCATTGATAATTTTACAAAATAATTCAAAAATATTTGTACAGCTAAAAAAAGCAAATTAACTTATGTGTGGTCATTTATTTATTGCAGTTTTATAAAAGAAGGTAAATATTATTGATTACATTGAACTTTGAAACTGGTTACCTTTCCCAATCAATTTCTGGCTAGAATTGACTAAAACTAATGATATATAATATATAAATTAAAAATTATTTCGCTTCAACTATATTACATACATATATACTGTATCTACATAAATGGCTTGAGAACAATCCATCTTAAAAACTGCATGAATTCTTTGAAGCTACAAAAAAAAATTAAATTTTTAGTTAATTTTTGCAATAAATTAATTCATTATATGTTATTTTTGTTAACTATTCTGTTCTTGACGTCCATGAGTAAAGTATCATCATTACCACCATCATCATCATAACTGATACAGTGAATTCAATAGTATTTATTTCACTGGTTATAATTATTTGTAGTATACAGTACTTTAGAATGGCCGATTAAGATGTTTCCAAAATATTTGAAGAGCCTGAGTTGTTTGATTTTGAGGTAGGAAAGAAGCCTAAACTTTTAAAAGCAAGTCTGTTTGATAAGTTTTGTGAGATAATAAATAGAGTTCAAAGGCAACTTCAGTCAACCATAAAAGATTGGATTTTGACTTATTTTGGACCGTTCTTTAATTTTTCTTCTATATTGGACTGAAGATGGGGCCAGTATTTTTGGAACATCTGGACTTGTGTTCTATTATAATAATAATCATCTTTATTGTCTTGACTTAAAAAAAGTATTAGACATAAAATAGTAAATGAATATGAAATAGAAGTAAATAAAAATACAAAACAAAAGTAAAATAATGGAAAAAAATTTTTGATATTGTTTGAATGGTAGAAATTTACATTTATTAATTTTATAAAACAATTTTTTGGCAAGTAATTTTTCAATGGTTCTCTTGAAGGTATCCTTTTAATTTTTTTATTGATTGAAGTGTTTTCAAAACTGTTTAGTAATTTATAACCTCTATAATAAATTCTTCTTACATCGTATTTGTTTCTTATAAAGTAGTTATGTATACTAATTTAAAATATAAATTTATAAATATTTTATTTAATATATAATAAGTAGGGATTTATTTATGAGTACATGTCAAAGAATTTTTAAATGGGCTTAGTAAACTTTGTGGTATAATTTCACTTGTTCTAATTAATTTTAACTTAGTTTATAATGGCCAAATAGAATGTTTTTAAAATATTTAAAGTAAAATAATTACCTCTATTTTCTATCTCAAAACATAATAAATAAATGAGTACTTATTCAATTTAACTCAGAAGCAAACGTTAGCTTCTTATTTACTTGGATTCAAATATTACATAGGAATCAAAACAGAAATCTGCGTTGGTTAAAGGAATTTGCATTATTATTAGTCTATATCATTTAATAATGCTACAATTATCAGTCATTCTCATTATTACACTCTATTTAATAATTCTACCACTATCGTTATTAAATGACAGAGCAAGGCATTGGCATTATTATTACACCCCATCATTTAATAATGCTGCCATTACCATTATCAAATGATAGAGCAAGGCATTGTAATTATGACACTCTATTTAACAATGCTACCGTTACCATTATTAAATGATATAGATTAAGTGACTAGAAACCATACACTATACATACATTTAACAATGCACATAAAAATTTCTTTATATTTTGAAATTATCTGTGAAAACATCTAAAATATTAAATAAGTGAATTATATATTTTGACTAAATTGACATTCAGTTCAGCTTTTGGTGGATTATATATTTAATGAAATATAGATTGAGTTAATGTTTAAATATTTTAAAACACTAAAGAAGTTATTGTGGTTCTGATGTGAAATGGTTTCCAAGTACAGAGTTCATAATATTTACCTGCCAAACCATAACATTTGTCCCTCCAATTTCCTTGACACTTCTGACAAGGTTAGAGTGTGATTCAGTTACTTGGAAGCATGTTTCTAGGAATAGTCGTGGTCATTTATGTCCCTGTGTTATCACATTTATTTATTAGAAGGTGTAGAGAAAAGAAGGTTTGTGTGCAATTTGTCTCACACAAGGCAATCTGCGGCTTCTTGGTGTTGTCCACCAATAAAACAGCGATCAGAGACACCCCAGGGGCCAACAATTACTACTGGCCAACTCTAATCAACTTATTTAACTGGGCCAATAAAGGTCCCAGTTAAATTTAATCTCTTTTTTTCTTTTTCTTTTTTTTTTTAAGCTTAAGCTTAATATTTAAAATGTTCAGTTGTACAGTTTGCAGAAAATTAGAAAAATGGGCTACAAACAAATCCTGTTGATAAATTTTAACACACTAGTGGTGAACTTATCACAATCATGCATTTCATTATAACAGTGTTGTTTGTATTTTTATCTTCACTAGGTATGATGAATAATTAAGTATAATTGTTATGCTTAATTCCAAAACAATATTAAAATATTTTACTATGCGTATTTATTTTTCATTTTATTCATTTATTTAGGCCAATAATTTCTAAATTGATCAGTTTTCCTCATTCAAATAATATAAACTATTTTATTATATTAGTTTTGGGTCCCTCTGAATGGTCCAAAAGGTTTGTTAGGGGCACAGTCGGCACATGCTATTCTATAAGGACCTTAATACATGTTTCTTTTAGTTTTGCCTTTAGTTCTGTTTATTTATTATTTTTAGTTCATTACTTATTATATTTAGTAATCACGTTTATATTAACTATGTTTAATATACTGTACTTTATAAGAATTTTGTTATTTTCTTTAATATCTTGTGACTTTGTTTTTCTATTAGATATTTATTTATGTGTTGATTACATGTTATGAGGGAGCAAGGAGATTAATGTACGAGGAGTTGTACTATATTATTTATAATTAATTGAATCTAGAATAAAGATAATATTATAATATTATTTTTAGTTTAGTTCTATATATTTTAATTTATTTTATATAATATAAATATAATTTCATTCTATTATAAAAAGTGGCATATTACAAAAGTTTTTTTACATTTATATACAATATAAACTATTTTAACTTGGAGTTATAAGTGAAAATGACACTCTAAGTAGTATATTTAGACTTTAAATCACAATTGAGCGAACAAATATTTAAAAATATATAACTTCATACTTAAAATGTGAATTAATTTTAGGGAGAAAAATGACTTAGATACTTCAAAGCACCTATTTAATAAAAGTGCACCAGCAACTGCTATTAGCAAATAACATTATCACTGTAGATTATCTGCAAAAGAATTTTAGAAAAGATAATTTTATAAAACTTCTTTCGTAGTACAACAAATTGTACATTACTTATTAGGTGGATTATTGCTTGCAATAATTTAATGCAATACAAAGTCTACTAAATCTTAAGAATTTAATGATCAATAAAAAATGTGATTTAATTGAATGATACAAAAATATAAACTGTATTTATAATTACCATATGTATGGTTATCATTATCTTAGAAACTACGACTAGAACTTGAATGGTTTTTATATTTAATGTAAAATAATGGGGCCATGTTTATCAATCGACAGCTTACATAAAATGAACAGTTTGTTCATTAATGTGCCATTATTTATTTTCAATTGTTTCAGTACAATACTAAAATTTTTCAATTTATATATTAGCTATGTTTAGTTTCTATTCATCAAATACATGTAAAATAGAGTAAAATGATTTTGTACAACTAATTAATACAGTACTAGGTCAAATATTTTCCAGCAGATTTTTGTTCAACTACATTGATTCTACTTAAATTTTATAATAAAACAAAACTGGTAATTATAAAGATTATTATAATTGTTTAAAAACATTGAAGAGGTACTTCTTTAACTAAAGATTTATCATTACAAACTTATGTATTGTACAAATTTGTGATATTTGTCTGTTGGTCAAGATCAATTTGGTATTAAAACAATTTGCTAAAAATCAAAAAGAAAAGGTTTCATATATATATATATATATATATATATATATATATATATATATATATATATATATATATATATATATATATATATATATATATATATATATATATATTTATTCATATTCATATATATATATATATATATATATATATATATATATATATATATATATATATATATATATATACGTGTGTGTGTGTGTGTGTGTGTGTGTGTGTGATGCATATATTATGATTTGAACAAAATTATTCAAGAGTTGAACGAAAAAATCTTAGACAATCACTCAGGCTTATTTTTGAGTGCTTTTTTTTTGCTGAATCAATTTTGACTTTATCTAGGAGCCAGTTTCTATCTATATGACACTAGTGTCAGGGATAACTAATTATATTCAGTAATACTGACATGCCACATACTAAGAGTAATCAGAAGTTTGTGCTAAGCTGATCGACTTCTTAAGAATAAATAAATAAATATGTAACACTAAACTGATCCAAAACACTTCTAAACTCAATTGAAACATACTTTATTGCGTAACGTGTTCTACTCTGTAGCTGATGGCTACAAGTGTAATTGAAATGGAAGATGGCAACAAATTACGATGTTTCAGCCAATTACAACGGACGCATTAAGTAATCAAATGTGCCCTAACTTTGAGTATAACCATGCAAGCTAAATAGAAAATATCTATTTTTTTTATAATATAACGTATTATGATGTTTCTAATGTAATTTAAATTATTTTTTCATCGTAAATGAATACTGCTTCTACTTATTGTGGAATAGCGGTTCTCCAGATAATTATTTCCAGAGTAAAAAAACTAGTTGACGTTCTAACATTTACGCAAAATACTCTCATCCTATAACAAACCCATAAATAAAACAGGACTAGCTCGTAAATCTTAATATATAAAATCCAAAAACCATGAACTACTCATCACAAAATATCCTGAACCACTAAACAGATTTTGATTAAATTGGGAGGGGAGTTAGCTTTTGTACCCACTAAGAAATGATTTCTCAAAATTTCATACAAAAATCCTAAACTTTTTTATAAGACATTGACATTAATTTAATTCAATAATTTATTTTAAGCAGCCGATACAAAAAGATAAATATGACACAGTACCTTGGCTAATTTGGTTTTCGTTATGAAAAGTTTAAGGTCATTTCCATTACTCTGACATGATTTTTAGACTCTAAAACTTTGTTATTTAGGAGAATGGTAGTGGGCTGAGCTTTTACATTGATGTGATGGTTAGAGAGAACCTCAGAGGGAAGGGTAAGCACTGTAGAGAACCACCCCGTAGTGATGCAGGGCTATTGGCTAGTAAAATATATTCATAAAACAAATTTACGCACAGCACACTAAGAATTAGAAAATAATAATAATGGTTTATCTATTTCCAAAAATACAATTACGCTTATACATTTTTAAACATAGAAAAGGTCAACACATGGGTAATGAACGTGTGCGTGAGAACCGAGTTCTACAGTCTCACAGAGACTTTTGGATAACTTAAATACTGTATGCAAAAAATTATAAGAAACTAAAGTTGAAGAAAAAAACAATAATTTATAGTGAACATATTATAAAATAATTATACGTATATAACTTATACAAAATGACATGAGTGGAATAACATATACATACATACAGCTCAAAAGACAAATAGAAAATAAGTACAGATGTAAAAAGTTATTAAATAAAGTATAACCCTATCAAGAGGAGGAAATAAAAAAACTAAAAATGTTAAAATAGGAGCTGTCAATGTATCGCTTAATACACAGTTCTGGCACAACAGATATACACACGCACGCACATACTCACACACACACACACTCCTAATCATCCCCTAGTAAATATATTGTAATAGATGTATAAGGGGGACATAAAAAAAAGAAGAATAGTTCAAAATAAAAGTAAATAAATAAAATATATATTTAATAATATTAACAGCAACAACAAGTACAGAGAAAAATAATGTAAAAAGAACCCAGACAAGAAACATTAACGTACTTGAAAAAATTCATTGATTAAACAGCACCGTTATGTGGCATAGACAGATGTTACCATTGAGAAGGTGGTCTCTCTACCAATACTGACAAGCCAATTTAGTACTTTTTTCTTATACATGAAATTGCTAATATTTAAAATTCTAAAATTTTCTGGCATGTTTTGATACAAAATATGAATAAGAAAATTTGGATTTGTTTTATTGAAAGTTTTTGTTATATGTTGAGTAGTTGTGCCAACATTGGTACGATGTCTAGTTGAGTATGTATGATTAGATTTTTCTAGCACATAAAACTGCCTTTTAAAGCTATATAGAAATAAGAATACATACATGTCATGAACCTACCTATAAGGTTTTTTGCTGTTGGTATTAATTGTTTTTATGGTCTAATGAGTTTCATATTAAATAACTAAACAAGGAGAAGTGAGCTTTTAGTAAAGTAAGGTAACACTCTTTACTATAAGCCTCTTAGTAGCGTGGGATTATTCTAGAGTGGTATATGTATCACTCATGCACATTTTTTGTACAAAGTAGGATTATGTGCACTTTATTTTAGATCTTGTTTGTGTTTTTACATACAAGCTTTAACTTTTAAAATAATCTGTTCTTCCAATTTGATTTTTGACAAATTGTTCTTCCAGTATTTGATTTTTTATCATTTTACATATTATTTTGCAAACCTGTTTTATTTTATATATTTTTACATATCAATATTTAATTTATTTCTTATTTGCCTAACATCAGCCGTTCTAAATTGGATATAAATTAGACACAGTGTAAACTGAAAGCTTGCTACACATTTCGATAATATAATCAAACAATATTATGACCGGCGAGCGGGTGGATACAGCTAGGCAAAAAAAATTTTCAATAACACAAGAATATTTGTCCTACTCCTCCTCTTATCATAGAAATATTTCTTATAATATTAACACTGATCCTGTCAACTTCCAACCCCAATGTGCCAAACACCATTTATTTAAGGTAGGCCCTTCACCACTATGCCACAGACCAGTGTCTATACGCAGTTTCACAGAAAAAGTAACATCAGCTGGATTTGAACTGACGATCCTTGACACTGTCCTGGCCTCAGTACAACGCCTTGGACCGCTCTTTCATTTCAATACTGATGGTATAGTACATTTATCAATTATTTAGCGTTATGACAAAGCAAGGGGTCATTAACGACCCAATTAGTTTACTAGTTTGCATAGTAAAAGTGTGTTATACAATAAGTTTTGGAATATCTGACAAAAATTTGAATTCTATCCCATAATGTTGTTCTTATTATATCTAGATACCTTTTAAATACAGTTCAATAAAAAAATGTATCTATTTCATTAAAACACAAAGCTGGAAATACCAAAAAAATTTTTAAAAACTTTTTTAGTCATCTAAATCCAAAGCCAAACTAAAAACGAAGTGCGTACTTCAACCTGAATTGTTTGATAATCTGCTAATGCTAATCTATGTAAGAAAAGGAAGAGCAGAAAATAAAATAATATTTTTTAATTTTATTTTCTAGTGGGCACAACTATTGTATTAATTTTTTAAATAAAGGGAATAAAATTAAAATAATTAACAAAATAAATAAATTCAAAAATATTATAAAAAATTATCTCAAGATCATTGATTTAGTAAATTTAAAGGAAAAATACTCTAAATTATTCATCAAAATCAGTTGGTAAATAAACAAAATACTTATATATTAGTCCTTGAAACATGTAGCCTTTTACATCCATTTGTACTGAATACATTACAAGATAGAAAAGAAATGCTAAATAAAAAAAATATTAGTTATAGCCTATTAATTACAATCATCTATTCAATTGTCTATTTACAAATAAAGTGGTATTAATTTTATTGTTATTAAATGTACTATACAAAATTTAACATCACTTATGTTTGAGTGTTAAAGTTTTTCAGATATTGCAAGCATATATCTAGAGGTGCCCTTTTTAAAACAGAAAGTGGTTTAACATCATTCATGAGATGGTGTTGGCTTATTTCATAGTTAAAATAGTTGGAGTAGTAGTCTGGCGGATGGTCATCTACAAACACATTCACCCAAACCACGCAACGTGTAAGGGAGGAAACACTTAGAATTTGACAAGTAACATGAACAAAATATTCTTCAAAAGAAATACAAATTGCTTAACCTTATTTTTACCAAACAATTTGTAACCGATAAAATATTAAAATGAATAATAAAGTGTTTTATGTTGAACTGAGATGAAAGTTGAAGTGAGGAAAACATAAGCAAGTGACTTCACATGTTTAGATCGTTAAAGGGATCATCTCTGTAAAAACCTGCCTTGCAGGCTCTGCACATGTTTACAGTGTTCAAGGGATCATCTACGTAAAAACCTGCCTCGCAGGCCCTGCACATGCAAACAGTCAGGCAATATGGTTCTAACAAATAATTGTTTGGACATAATCCAAATTAAAAAGCTACAATTTTTAGCAAAGAACTCTGACTCACAGGAAGTGAGTGGGAAGTGTCCTCACACTATAGATTACACATCACATACTCCAGTTCTGTTTCCTTCATCACCACTCACTTGTTATACAATATTTCATTTTATTAATGTTAAACTAAGAATATGCTTCTTGATTACATGCTTGAAAGAATCCTGAGTTCAAGAATGAATATATATATATATATATATATATATATATATATATATATATATATATATATATATATATATAGCATATTGTTTTATTTAGCTACCATGTTATATTAATTTAAAAAATATAAAAGCTGTGATATATAGTATATTTGGAAAAAGTCCAAAAGTCATGTGATATAAATAAAAAATATCAAGTAATCTGTCACAAAGCTGAATCCAATCCATCAAACCATTTAAGACCTGCCTCACTGATTCTATTTATGATAGCTAATCCCTCCGTAAAACAGTGCAGATGGCACATTTACAAACTAAGCCATCCATTGTTTGGATAGACTCCCTGCAATCACATTACTGATCTAGTATCAATCCCCATTTATATTTCCAGTAGTTACATCTGCCTAAGCCAGTTTGAAAGCGATTCAACAGTGTCGATTCCCTTCTAGGGAGGTTCGTCCCACCTAAGGCTATTGACGGATAGTTAATAAGGAATTTATTTCGTCAATCAAAACATTATGGCCCAGCTAGTACTGGGCAAGAATTTTAATCTGCTCAATTGGAAAGCGGTACGTTGAGGTGGTTTTTTAAATTTCAAGCGACCATTGTCATGGGAGATCCTGTGTAATGTGAGGTGAGGGGCATTCAAGATTGGGTGTTGATGTTGTTCTTGTGTAGAGAAAATCTTCAAAGCTTTACGTACCTAGATGAGTAACAACCGTAAATGAGCAACAAGCGTAGTAACAGGACTGTCACGAATTTGTGATCTCCACACTATAGCAGCTACCATACATGAATGAATGATCTCCACACTATAGCAGCTACCATACATGAATGAATGATCTCCACACTATAGCAGCTACCATACATGAATGAATGATCTCCACACTATAGCATCTACCATACATGAATGAATTATCTCCACACTATAGCGGCTACCATACATGAAAGAATGATCTCCACACTATAGCGGCTACCATACATGAATGAATGATCTCCACACTATAGCAGCTACCATACATGAATGAATGATCTCCACAATATAGCAGCTACCATTCATGAATGAATGATCTCCACACTATAGCAGCTACCATACATGAATGAATTATCTCCACACTATAGCATCTACCATACATGAAAGAATGATCTCCACACTATAGCGGCTACCATACATGAATGAATGATCTCCACACTATAGCAGCTACCATACATGAATGAATGATCTCCACAATATAGCAGCTACCATACATGAATGAATTATCTCCACACTATAGCATCTACCATACATGAAAGAATGATCTCCACACTATAGCGGCTACCATACATGAATGAATGATCTCCACACTATAGCAGCTACCATACATGAATGAATGATCTCCACAATATAGCAGCTACCATACATGAATGAATGATCTCCACACTATAGCAGCTACCATACATGAATGAATTATCTCCACACTATAGCATCTACCATACATGAAAGAATGATCTCCACACTATAGTGGCTACCATACATGAATGAATGATCTCCACACTATAGCAGCTACCATACATGAATGAATGATCTCCACAATATAGCAGCTACCATACATGAATGAATTATCTCCACACTATAGCATCTACCATACATGAATGAATGATCTCCACACTATAGCAGCTACCATACATGAATGAAAGATCTCCACACTATAGCAGCTACCATACATGAATGAATTATCTCCACACTATAGCATCTACCATACATGAATGAATGATCTCCACAATATAGCAGCTACCATACATGAATGAATTATCTCCACACTATAGCGGCTACCATACATGAATGAATGATCTCCACACTATAGCAGCTACCATACATGAATGTATGATCTCCACACTATAGCATCTACCATACATGAATGAATGATCTCCACACTATAGCGGCTACCATACATGAATGAATGATCTCCACACTATAGCAGCTACCATACATGAATGAATGATCTCCACACTATAGCAGCTACCATACATGAATGAATGATCTCCACACTATAGCATCTACCATACATGAATGAATGATCTCCACACTATAGCAGCTACCATACATGAATGAATTATCTCCACACTATAGCATCTACCATACATGAATGAATGATCTCCACACTATAGCAGCTACCATACATGAATGAATGATCTCCACACTATAGCATCTACCATACATGAATGAATGATCTCCACACTATAGCATCTACCATACATGAATGAATGATCTCCACACTATAGCAGCTACCATACATGAATGAATGATCTCCACACTATAGCATCTACCATACATGAATGAATGATCTCCACACTATAGCAGCTACCATACATGAATGAATGATCTCCACACTATAGCAGCTACCATACATGAATGAATGATCTCCACACTATAGCAGCTACCATACATGAATGAATGATCTCCACACTATAGCAGCTACCATACATGAATGAATTAAAACAAAATTAACTAAAATAATTTAAGCTTTTTGGGTTTCATACTCATATTGCTATTTTATAGCATACTAGCTGAACCCGGCGGACGTTGTCTCGCCTTTCATTTTCATAAAATGTAAATTGCAAAACAAATAATTATTTATTTTTTATTTTCACGTTTCACCACATGTTTTAATTACCGAGGAAAAAAGGTTAACACCAAATACAGATCACCTGATCAAGTAAAAGTAGTGTGTGCTACACTCTCAGGGTGAAATCTAGAACTACAATAAATCAAAACATATACAGTACTGTTGTTGTGAGAACTTCAATCTGCTTATGGCATGTGAAACTACATTAAACCACACAGTCATATGTTTTTTGTAAACAATTCAGATTCTCCATTTGAATAACATGGGATCTTTAGGAGCCCGTGGGGTGGGACCCTGTGGACGGATCTGCATCAAACTTCACAGAAACCATCTCGGGAGTATACAGGACAACATCCTAAAGTTTCATGGCGATCGGTTGGATGATTTGGCAGTGCATAAACTTCAAACATATATATATATATATATATATATATATATATATATATAAACATCCTCTTTTATAAATATAGAAAAAGTATATCAATTTTATATTATAATTTCTTAATCACTATATCACAATACAAAAAATGTATACAAAAACTTATGAAAATATGGACAGTATGACACAATAAGGACATATGTTTATATGAGCGTGTTTTGTATATTCTGTGATTTTATATATATCTAATGGTTTTGTACACACAGAAAGATTTTACACCCAGTCCAAAACTTTACATTTTGAGAAGGATCAGCTGATAATCACCGGCTGTTCATACACCAGCCATATGAAGGAAATAAGGCAGAAATAAGGCCGACTTATTTCTAAGGAATAAGTCGGCCTTAGTTTGTAACAATGACTACATTGGCTCATCTACACTCATCACGCTCATTCGAAATCCATATTCGCCCATATCTTGATGATCGGCGTCTTACGAATAAATAAAAATAAAAAATAAATTGTGTCTCTAACTATCAGCTATTTTGAGGCTTAATAATATAGCGATACATAGTTCCACGTACATGTGATTCGGTTTAAACCAATGATAATACTAACCTCACTAACTAACCAAATTACTGGGATAAATATTCCACAACATATCTAAAGTACATATTATATAATCAAGTTGTGTTTACTCCTGTTTAAGTATCCTCTGTATACTAAAGGTTGATTTGGTAAATAATTTACTGATATGAAGCAAATGATAGCTAACAATTCTAGAAAGATTATTTAAAATGGAACATAGTAATATTGTAATAGTTTTGGATGAGTAGTAACATTTTGAAAAATTAGTTAAAAATAAAAAAACAAAAAATTTGTGAACTCTTTCATTTGACCCACTTATATACAAAACTTGACTTAAACAGTCATTTACCGTACACAAACGTAGATACCCAGTTACCCTACATCTACTTGACTGTTAACAAGTCAATCTACTCACTTTATATGCACACAATTCCTGATAGATACATTAATTATATCAAATAGACACAAACACTTTAGGGACAAATATAATGGTAACCCTACCTCTACGTACAGCTACAAACCTAACATCTAAATCAAATGCTTCCCATCCAGAAAATGTTATTTCAGCTTTGCCCAGATATCATATTCTAACCTGTCTCAAGTATTTGTAATAAACATATATTTACCCACCCCTCTTACGTGCAAGTTGACTTTCAATGCATCTGAGTAAAAACCGATGTGTCATGCAAACATTGGTTTCTTGTTTGCTTTAAATAGTTTGCTTTTATTAACTGTGACTAGGGGAAACCCCTGCACGCTTCGCATGCCAACTCCATAGCAGACGTATTCTGTCCAGAATTACAGCTTCTCAAATTACTCAATTTCAGGTCTAAAATTTCTATACACATAGCAAACTTTTGACCAAGAGATTTTTCCTTAAAATAATTTAAAATTGCTAGAATGATTAAAACTCTCCTTACTTTTCTATTCTACCCTTTTTTATTTGTTTTTAAAACAAGCCACTTTTTCAATGTTGAGTGGAAGATAAGACTATAAGATTCATTACAGTATGTAATGTTTCATGATAGTGTAATACATAAATAAGCCATTAAAATAAATAGGCTTTTCATCACTAACTTAATACAATTTATTTGGATATATTTTGATTTAATACCTAAAATTCAATTCCAACACCAAAATAAGTGTTATTAATTTAGTGACGAGAAGCTTATTCATTTTAATTGCTCATTTAAAGTAAAAGAATCACTTCATAAATTCCAATAATTAATTAACTCCAATAACAAAAGAATCATCCAATCATTTAGTATTTTGAATTACATATTTAGACAAAAAAAATTCTGAGACTGAACAAAATCAAAATAATCATAACAAAAACTGCATCCAACCTCAAAAAGTAAAATTAATAAATATAATATAAATGTTAATTTTAACCATTGAAGATAATTTAATTAATTTTTTAGGAGAAATACCGTTTTGTAGGTTGCAACTAAAAAAAAACACACAATACTATTGAAAACTTAAAAAACAACGTGAGATCCAGAACAATCAATGAAAACATTTATTTTTCAATAAACAACATATTGGAAAAATGTCATTGGTACCTCCTTTATGAAATACTAAACAAAATAAAAATATTTAACGTTTTGCAGTTTCTTATAAGAATATAAATATACTCAATCAGTTAACAAAAACATACCTTAACTCACCAAAGGTGTTGTAGGTTTTACTTATGTCTTTCTGTGACAAAGCCATGGCCCATACTCGAGACAAGTGATTAGTTGAAGGCCTAAACCTTCAACTGGAGTTTGGACTGTACAATCTTATAAGAACTGTGTACAGAAAACACAACACACATATTGCTGACAAACAAGACAGCAGTGTTGTGGTCAGATTGCTTGTTAATTACAAACATCCCTACAGAGGGTTACCCCTGCAGAGGCCGGCCTGCTGGAGACCGGCCAGATCATGCTCTGGCCAAGGAAAGAATGATTGTCTTGGATTTGTGATGCAAACTAGTTTTCAACTATGAATTATTCAGATCCTTGAATAAACTGCCACCACCTGCATAGAAGCATAGAACTGAAAACTAGAAATTCTTGTTGACTCGACCAATTAGAGGGGCCAATGTCCTCAAATAGTAACTTAGAAACATAACAGGTACCAATTTTTTATAATATCCTTATCATATGATCATAGTTTTAAAACAACCAATTTTTATTGGATCAAATATAAAAATAGATTAAATAAATTAACAATACACAAAACAAATCTCTAGACATTTAAAAGAGTTCTTATAAAGTTAATTATAATTTCATTATCTAATTAAACAGTCGTAAATCTAACTAATTAAGTGGATTGTCATCCTGTAATAAATAGAAAACACTATCAATACCACTTAAACATAAGTGCAAAGCAATTAAAACAACATCTCTGTGCATGTAAATTTACCATACTAGGTGTACAAATTTTCACCATTCATGACTTTGAAATATTCTTATTTGGAGTAAATTTCATTGACTATAGTGCTACAATTGGCAACATACAAAATTACAGATTATTCTATAAACATAAATTTATTAAACAGATGAATTGCAATAATATTTGGCCTAATTTTATAAAACAATCAATTGTTTGTACCCCACTTGTATCCATAAATTATTTAAAACCCAAATAAATTCAGGAAAATGAAAATTAAATTTCTAGTTACTGTGAACAATGTACACAAATAAGCAATTATTACGGTTATTAATTTAATATGTGCCAATTTTTTATTTAACTTTCAGAAACTAATTTGCAATTGATTTATTTTTAATTTATATTTGTATTATAAACCACAAATGAGGTATTTTCAAATATGGATTGAAAATGAGTAGTCTTTCTTACAAATTTAGACATAACGTTTCTTTAGAAAGTACTTTTTTTTATTAGGAGCTTAATTTCAAACATAAAAAAAGTAGCTGATTCTCTCCAATTGATTTATAAAGAAAATTGGATTGTTTTATAATATAAAATTATAAAACAATCCAATAACAATAAGTACCAAAACAAAAAAACTTATTACCTTTGGTTTTGGTAATAAGTTATTGTAATAAGTAGTACAAACTTATTACCTTTGGTTTTGGTAATAAGTTATTGTAATAAGTAGTACAAACTTATTACCTTTGGTTTTGGTAATAAGTTATTGTAATAAGTAGTACAAACTTATTACCTTTGGTTTTGGCAATAAGTTATTGTAATAAGTAGTACAAACTTATTACCTTTGGTTTTGGTAATAAGTTATTGTAATAAGTAGTACAAACTTATTACCTTTGGTTTTGGTAATAAGTTATTGTAATAAGTAGTACAAACTTATTACCTTTGGTTTTGGTAATAAGTTATTGTAATAAGTAGTACAAACTTATTACCTTTGGTTTTGGTAATAAGTTATTGTAATAAGTAGTACAAACTTATTACCTTTGGTTTTGGTAATAAGTTATTGTAATAAGTAGTCCAAACTTATTACCTTTGGTTTTGGTAATAATTTATTGTAATAAGTAGTACAAACTTATTACCTTTGGTTTTGGTAATAAGTTGTTGCAATAAGTAGTACAAACTTATTACCTTTGGTTTTGGTAATAAGTTATTGTAATAAGTAGTACAAACTTATTACCAAAACCAAATATTTTAGTTATTAATTTTTTTAATGATAAATTATAGTTATTAATTTTTTCGTTTTGTCTTTTGTATTGCTTAGTATTTTGTTTTAGGGTTAACTGTAAACTTTACTAAAGTTGAATTAAAACCAGAAGCGGATTGGAAAGCCTGCGTAGAGGTACTGTCTTCGGGGACGGTCGGAGATTCTCGACAACGTTCGGTGACAGTGTTGCCACATCGGCTCGTTCGGAACGGAGCAGGTGGTAGGCGTAGTGTAGTAGCACGGCGAATATAAACATGGGAGAATGAGTTACGGCAACACTGTATCTGTTGAAGAGTGAACTGCCCGATTGTTATTGGCTAAGGGCGGTGGCGCGCCTTCGTCCCCTCCTCCCCCTCGCTCCGAGTCTCTTCTCGGCAATCCGCTTCTGGTTTTAATTCTACTTTAGTACAGAGTAGTGGCCCTAAATTCGCCCTTTTGTAAATAATTATTATTTGCAAATAAAGACATTTATTATTATTATTGTTTTTGAGTACCTTTATTATAAATAACTTGTCATATCAAACACAAACATGATGCTCTTTTCTGTTCTTGTTACTTAAAACAAATTCATATATTAATGAAAATTCAAAAACATTTAAGTGCAGTAAACAACTTAAAATTAACAATTAAGTTTTTCAAAATTTTGGTGTAAAGGGAAACACAATAAAATTCACCATAAACTGAGATTAGTGTCGATTTTAAAAGAGGTTTCAATAAAAATCTATTAAACTTGACAGTGGAAAGTTTCTTGGGAAAGATAGAGAAGCAAATACAAGTGATTATCTCTCAGCTTGTTTTGAATGGTAATGTATACCCTCCATAAAACAAATAAAACAAATATTTTCCTCTTTTGCCTGAACTGTTATTAAACGTTTTCAAAACCTATAGATTTGGTTTTAATCCTGAAATATGCATAGACGGTAGAAATTCAAGTACTGTTTTGATGAAAACTATTGTGGTATTGTAACTTAGTGGATGATTCATTAGCATATATCATTTTTCGTGACGGTGTAAAACATTATTCAGAAACTGTTTATTTAGCCCCTGAACTGTTTTAAGATTATATAAAAATAAAAATAAATTACCTCTGTCAACAGTTCAAATATGTTATAATTTGTATGACTATCGTTTCAACAATCTGAAGATGACATTATAATGTTGAAACGATCGTCATACAAATTATAACATATTTGAACTGTTGACAGAGGTAAAACATTAATAAGCAATTAAATTAAATAAGCTTCTCGTGATAAATTAATAAAACTTATTCTGGATACGTTTCGATTTAATATTTTTAATCCGTGTTCTAAAATCAACTAGTGAATGATATTGTTATTTTATGGAAAAAAGTAACGATTCAGTATAATTATATTTCAACAAATACTAATTATGTCAAAGGCACTGTAAAATGTTTTAAGTTCATCTAATTGTCCAGGATATTTTTACAGATGGTATATTTATATTTAACCAAATATAATCCTATTTATATAGGACATTTTTCCATGGTGGTAAAAATAAAAGAGATTTTACAAATAGTGTTATTAATGAATTTTAAATTTAGACATTAGTTTTTCCGAAATTGCACAAAAATGCAATAAAAATCTTTTTAGAATGATATCCTTTAATTTATTAATCAGCATACGTATTAGTAGAAATTAGAAAAAATGCAATGTCACACAAGTGTAATACAATATTAGAGCTAAAGTGAACCCATTTTATCACAAATCTGAACGGATTTAAAGAGAATTTGTGCTTTCCAGGTATTTGCAAGGTTTGTTGTTCAAACAGGCAAAATTTTTTACATATATATATATATATAAATTTTTCAATATAAAGGAGAGGACATCTCCTTTTTAATCTTAATCTTCCTGTTACCCATAGATTATTGATATCTGCGGAGAATTTATCAGACAGAGTAAGTGGGAGAACCAGTACAGTACAGAGAATATTAATGATAAAAACTTCCAGTCAAGGCCGGGATTCGGACCTGCTCTATCTCTATCAAAGTCCTGACACCTTAGACAGCTTGATTAGCAGCTCACCAGGCTTACTTTTCAGGGAACAATTTATTTACCATACTACATTCAACTGACTAAAACTTCGATTGAACAAAAGCAGTTCAACAGTTCTGTAAAGTGCACTGTGTTTGCCACTGGATTATAACATTGGGAAAGTACATTATAATGTTTAATAATAGATTCATATTTCCAGAGGAGCATCCTATATTTATCTCATATGTCCTTTCTACTTTTTGACTCTGTTTCTTTACTTGCAATAAAATCATTTTATTGACATTTTGCAATAGTGCGAACATTGGCAAAATCATATTACAGCATATGTATGCCAAGTCTCAAAAGCTATCACTAACTTATTTTAGTTATAAAAATGAAATAACAATAATTGAAAATACGAAAACTATAAATATATTAAATAATTTATAAATGCACTAATATACTTGGTAGTTATTAGGAACAAAATGCAAACTTTTGCCTATGGAATAAAAGGATTATTAACTGTCATGAGTAAAGCCTTCTTAAAAGTTTTTCATATTTATCGATAATTGATAAAAAAAAGTTGCAAATCTTCAAACAGATAATTCTGACTCATCTATTGCATCCAATAATGCATAAGATTTTTGTCTGGTGTAGTAACTGCGAGCCATATCACTGAGATGAAATGATTTGTTATTACTAAACATGTAGCTAATCACATGTAAATAAGTATACATATTAAATAAGAAAGAGTTTCAAACTAAGTAAATAGGAAACAATAAAAACCTTCTTTTCTTAAATGATACTGCAATGGTACCGAGCTTAAAGTTATTTTTGTCTCATCCATTGCCACCACCGGCGAAAAAGAGTTTTGCCAGCAATACAGAAATGATAGACTCGTAACTTTATTAACTGAATGTTAATAAAGTTTAGACATATTCCAAATACATAATATAGCACTTATGGAACTTCACAAACAATACGGCACTGACTAATTAATTTACTGAACTATAATAATGATTAAAGATAAGCATTTCACATCCTAGATGCTATGTCATAATCTACATTTTAACTTCAACTAAAACCTTTCCTCAGCACACCTGACCTCTGACTGTCCACGGCCAGCCAGCAATACACTGACCAGGCTGTCTCAGCACTTTTAATCAAACTTACCTACTACATAACATTGACAGCTGGTATAATATAATCTTAATAATATGGGAAATATTTCTGATCTTAATATTACTCTCCAATCATAATACCGGTATGCAATTTATATTTCATATAATGGTTAAATATGTAAATAAATATAAAAATGTTAATAAATAAAATAAAGATTTAAGAATTATCAGTTATTCATTAATAAGACGCCAATCATCAAGATATCTGCGACTATTTATTAATAGCCCAATAGCCAGGGCAACTAAGGAACCTAAAACTTTACATGGAATCCACATCTTGTAGTGTTGGTCTGATTTTAAGCTAACTGACAAGCTTGATACTCGGTGATCTTCCCTAAACAACAACTGAACCATTATTGTGATTGTTACTTATATTATGTTTTTATAGTTGAAGCTATATGTACATATGTATTTTTTGAGATGAATAAAGATATTATTATTATATATTAATAAACAAAATTAGATTCGGACCCAGAAGACCACGATAGTGATACTGTGAGTACTACTCACAGTTCTACGTGTGCTAGTGCTTCTACGCAGCCCTGAAGATGGCACTCTACAAAGAGGCCGAAACGTCGGATCCTGATATTGTACATAGTTTGACACGGTTGGACCCAGAAGACCACGATAGTGATATTGATTATATTGACCATGGAAGCTTCTCAAAAAAAAATTAGAGTATTAAATATTCGGGGTTATTTCAGTACTGTGATGTACTGAGTTCTACTCTACTCTATATGTTCATATGTATGTATGTTCAATATTCTACTCAGTTCATATGTAGCAGCCGGCGTTATGGCTCAGTGGATAAGGCTTTGGACTACGGAGAGCAAGGTCCAAGGTTCGAATCCCCACTGAGCCAACGGTCGGTACTTCACTTGTTCATATGTAGCAGCCGGCGTTGTGGCTCAGTGGATAAGGCTTTGGACTACGGAGAGCATGGTCCAAGGTTCGAATCCCCACTGAGCCAACGGTCGGTACTTCACTCGTTCAATTAAGTTGATGCACAGGCCTGTAGGCCCATGTCAACTGGCGAGTGAAGTTTTTAAGAAAAAAGTTGAGTTAAGAACAGTTCTACTATTTTTTTATATTTAGGTAGCAAGTTGTCGTTGTTTAGTCACTCCTAACATCTATCAGTATTAAAAGTGATTTTTACTTCTACTTTTAAACTATTTTAATCAGTTTTGTTAAATTTTTAAAATATATTTTTATGGAACCATCATTGTTTGCAAATTAGATAATGAAACTAATTTCAATTTGAAGGACTTTTTCTATCTTTAACCCACACTTTACCTGATTGTATGACAAGTCATGACACACCGTAACCAGTATGACAAGTAATCCATCTCAATTATTACATGACAACGAGAAGGTATTATACGTATATTTACAATGTGAGGCCTTGTTATCTGCAACTGCTACTACATGATAATTTATGGCATATGGTTACTCCTGAGATAGAAAACTGTTTTGCAATGCAATATACAGCTCTAGTTACAGTTTTGTATAAACTTTTTGATTCTAAATATTGCTTTTAGAGAATATTCAGTACTTGACACTTGAATTACCTGACAAGTATCTTGAGGAAGGGTCCTAAGACTATATCTGACTTTTATGTGTTCGGTTGTTTGGTTATGAACTTAGTTTAAATTTACATTATTTTGTTTCCAATCAAGCAAAAAAGTACTTGACAGTAACTACAGATCTAACATTAAAAACCAAACAATTTGTTTCAATATTGCAACAAAGTACTTTTAAAAGCCTCAAAACAACAATAGTTCAATTTCAAATCAATGTGACTAGGCAGTACAAACAGATAATTAGATAGCAAATAATTTTTTTGGAAAATATGATTATCAAAAATTGTTATCTTACTTTTAGTAAACGCAAAATATCAAATTACATACTGGGCTTCATTATAAGATTAGTGCTTACGAAACTTAACTTTCTGAGACTATTTATAAAGAGATTTTAAAAAATCAATAAATTTATTATAAATCACATCATTTTTGGCTTTTTATATTAATTTTATTATTAAGATAGTTTATACGAAATAGAAAATTTTTAATAGTCATTATTTTGAAATGGTAACAGTATTCGTATTTTGCCAACTTGTAAGCCCTAATTATTAGTAAGTTCCTAATTAGTAAAAAAAGGCAACAATCAAAAACTGCCTCTAATTGTTTTAAGTAGTACTAATTAATTTGTGAAAACATGTACAGACACGTGGAAACAAAAGTGTTTTAAAACTACAGTAATTGTTTTATTGGAATTTATTTTAATCTAAACATTTATTTCCTTAACTTTGGCTATTTAATTTCAAACTTCCTATACACAACAGTTTTCCTACTGTAACAAAAACCACTACCTATTCAAAAACTTAGCTGGGTTTTATAAATAGCGTTTCTTGTTTCTTTATTTAATTAGCTCTATAGTAACATTTTTTTTTAAGATCATTTCCCAGACTATTAATTCAACCAATAGTTAACATAGGCAGACTGATGTAGTAAGCATTTGCATTGCTGGAAGAAAGTTTAGCCTGGGCATTGATACTTACCGAGGCATAAAGAAGGGGGTTTTGGAGGCCCTCCCCTGGAGAATTTTATAAAATTAGGACACTTAAAACATATTTTAGTGAGTATTTTTAGTGTTTTATGTATTTTTTCTTGTCAGTATATAGTCACGTAAAACATTTTGTGAAACAAGAAACTATATATAAAATATGTTGATGAAATGGTTAATGCACGTATAAAAACAATGACCTATTTTATTTTTTTAATGGTAAACACCATTTTTAACTAATGAATAATTTACAGTCATTACCAAAGTTTTAATAGGAACAAGTCAAAAGTCGATTTTTTAAAATGTAAATCACTAAGTCAGTAACTTTTGTAGGGTAGGGCTGGATGCTTAGTTGTACCAGGCCAGTCGACGGTTTGATAAAATGTTATAAATTTTGACCGGCCCAATCCTTAGAAATTTGACTTATTTTTAAAGTAAATCCTGAAATTAGGCACAGTATAATGGGGCCAAGTGGTTGGCTTTGAGCTGAACAATTTTTCAACAAAGGTCGATTTTCAGTAATTTTTTGTTTAACCTACTTACCCTCTATTTACCCAAAACGGACCAGTCCACCGGGCATTTTCCAGCATGGCCAGTCCGCCCCTGCTTCAGTTGTAAGCATTTGCATATCATTTAATCAGTAAATTAATTATTCTTACTAATTGGACCAGTGTTATAAGTGTTTTTTTTTTTGTTCATCCTACTAAAACATAGGATCAATAAAAAATCTGTTATACTGTTAATAGTAAAAACAATTTATAAAGATTGATCTCTCAATCAATTAATCTTAAGACTTAGTCGCTACTTTCAAAATCCTACTAATACGTTTCCATATAACCAGCTATGATTTTGTCATGTTTGAACACATGGGGCAGTTACCATAAAATGCATATTTAAGAGCGCATTTTAAATATGAACCTGAGTTCATTGATGGAGGTAGACTTCGAGTAATAGACCTAGTTAGTTATTATCTATCGCCAGGTTCCGGAAAAGGTGTCATTAAAGAAAGATCCTTGTGATTAGAGTGTTTTACAACGGCCTGTAATCACGCTGCCACAGCCTCTCGTTGGGTCTTGTAAAATTATAAAACTAAACTAATACCCGCTCTGCGTTTATGTTAAACATTGTAATCACATATTGAACTATTAGCTAGTATGTTTAATATTTTATTAATTGATGGTTATTAAAACTATTATATAGGAAAACGTTTTTTTCCCTTATTAGTCCACACTATTTTTTTAAAGGTCATTCTGGTGAGAAAATTATATTTAATCTTGTACTTTACATCTTTGCTTCAATATACAACTCTAATGTCCTTTATGTAACAAATATTGGATTTGTACACCCAGACTTTTTTAGATACGACTTTATTTATGTAAAAGAACAGACATTATAAATAATATGATAACAATTAATTTTATTCTAATATCAGTAGTTTTATATTTTTCATTTGATTTGACTAATTTTGTAATTTGAATCATGCAGTTAAATATAAAGATCAGCTTGGAATTAAAGTACTGTAATGAATGACGCCTATGTATAATGAAATATGCTAAACAATACAGACTTATTTAGCACCAAGTGACTGTATTGTTTTGGTGCTAAACAAGACACTAGTACACGATTCATAGGTTTTGTTATATTATGTATTTTAATTTATAATGGTAATAACTTTTTATTTTTTAAATAGTTATGTAATCATTAATGTTATGTACAAAGTGAGAATTCAGTAATGGTCAAGTTTAAAACTCGTTCATTTTTACGTGATTTAGTAGTGACACAATCAAGATTCCAGGAAAAAGAGTTTAAAGAATCAGTAATTAATTATGTAAATAGTTCATCTATTCAAATACAGATATCCGCATTTGGGTAAATATAAAGAAAATAATTTTTGATTTTGTTAGCTTTTAGTTATTTTATTAACATTTGGATCTGTATTTGTGGCTAAGTGTACAGTGGTCTACAAGTTAAAATTAATATGCCAAATGTTTTTTAAATAGAATAGTTCAGTATTAAGTGCAGTAATGTTTTTTTAAAGTGAACAATAATATGTTAAGAACGTTTTGTTAGGAGATAAACTATTGTTTAGTGTATTATAGTAGTCATTAACATCATTTTTTGTTTATTTATATGTGGTTGTTGTTTTACACTAGTGGAAATGAACAGTTTATGTTCCCAATAACAGTGGCAAGTGTGGTTAGCTGATGTCATCACGTTCTGAATATGTTATTTAGTCTGTCAACAAATAAGATTATTTCATACAGGTATTGGGCTGACTATAACACAGATATTAGAATACAGTACAGTAATAACAATAATCAAATAATAATACAGAATATTGTAAATAACTTTTTATAAAATTAAAACTACAAACAATTATTAATCTTAATACTGTATTCTAGTTAAGATTAAATTATACAGTATTAACGCACAAGACAGTAAAGACACAACACAAGTAAACGTCAAGCATTTGTGTTGTGTGACGTTTACTTGGACTGTATATGTAACAACACATATTATGCTAATTAAAAATCTATTTCTTAAAATGTGTTATAAATTAATTGATTGCAGCTACAATAAATATAATTAAAAAAATATATATTAACACTCTTAATATTTGGTGGCCTTACATCTGTTATGAAATTTTAAATTTTATATTACAGGTAATATCCTCAATTCTTGATAACAGAAAACTAAATATATGAAAATATGTTTTTATAAAAAAAACACTGTTCAATTAACTGTAGACTTAATTAAATTAAGACAACAAAATTAAAAAATGAACAAAAGATAAACATTATCTTTACCTTGTTTTACTTCTGAATTTTTAATATAAAAAAAAAATCAAAACTATTGTTATTTACTATTATTTATTAGTGCATTTTTAGTTACTTGGTAATATAATGTTTTTTATCTAGGAAATATTAAACGTTTTGGAACTCTTCAGTTTCTTATAACTTTTCAGGGCTTTTTTTACTTTACATATTATCTGTACACTTTTCGATACACATGTCTAAACATAAACATCATATAATTACAGGATTCAAAAATACCATATTTACTGGAGGGAGAATGTATGGATAAAAAATGGTTTCAATTATATGAATAAAACACAAATTCAAGTCTGCATAGTATTGTCTACCCAGATAACTCATACCCATGCTAAAGAGTCTTAACAATTTTTTAATAGTGTGTCAACTGTCCGCTTTAAAGCCTGTCAAGCGGCTGTCAACTGGGTGGCGTTGCCAGATTGAACTCATTCAACTAACAATATTAATAACAAATATTACTATCAGCTGATAAAAATAATTGTGATTTAATACTTGTTCAATGCGACAATGTCGCATCCTAAATTCACGGTCGTGTAGTGTGTGTTGCCAGATACTCCTTAAACAGGGTACACACTTTTCCCGTATACTGTGAGCCATTTGGGTAGAGTTAGTTATCTGTGGTATTGTCCATTCCATTAATTTAATCTTAATGGCAATATATATATATATTTGAAAGTGGCTAGAAAATAATGTAATGAAAAATTCATACTAATACCACTGTATGAATGTGTATGGTGGGTGGGTTGACTAGAATTCCTCACTACCACAATTAAACAAATTTTAACTTAAGTTTAACAAAGTTGAAAATTAAATTATTGAATTATAAATATTGAGATTATTATTTAAAACATATCTTGCTATGTAAGTTTGAGTAAGTCTGGACAAAAGATATTAATCTGGGTGCTTTTACATACAAACGCTCATAATTCTTCAATAAGTCTATATAATGTTTTATATAACTATATTATATGGAGTCTTTTACGTAGTATAATTTAAAAAACCCAACTTAGGATAGACATGATACACAATAAACTGTAGATAGATGGTACCTATCAATCAAGATAAAAAAAAACCACGGGAGGTTTCAAATGAACGAGAAATCCAATCTGTCTCGATATCTGTAAAATAAACCATTTTTACAGATTTATCTCAGACCAACACTTTGTGGAACATATTTGACACCATTTCAACTATTACAAATATACTTGTTTAGATTGGGGATTATTATTTATATCTACATACAGTATATATAATATGAATGAATGTATGTCTGCCTGTTACTCCTTTATAAATATATATACTTATATATTTTTTCCCAAGGAGTGTTTTAAGGGTGGTATTATTCAAATCCAACTCTAAGGCTCCACCCCACTGGTCTTGAATCTAACAAAACTATTTTCAACGGTAATCTAACAGAACTATTTTTAATGGTAATCTAACAGAACTATTTTCAACTGTAATCTAACAGAACTGTTTTCAACGGTAATCTAACAGAACTATTTTCAATGGTAATCTAACAGAACTATTTTCAATGGCAATCTAACAGAACTATTTTCAATGGTAATCTAACAGAACATTTTTATTTATACAAATTAATCATCAGCTGCAAACAAATTTAATGAAAACTTTTGAAATAGAATAAATAATGCTTTATGAAATCTAACAATTAATTATAATAAAATAAAAACATCACTGTTTATATATATTAATCCCATAGAAAATATATTTAAAAGCAACTAGTTATTTAATATATTTTATAAAATTATAAATTAATTCCAAGGTTGGTAGCTGACGTACCTGGTAGAACACAAAAGTGACAGTTTAGCTACCAAAATCGTCGCTTGTCTAGCATCCCCTAGGGGACATGTAAGGATTGTTGTCGATACCAACATTATAACTCCAATTCAAACTATGGATCATATAATCTTAGATCTTAGGCTTAAGGGGCCGGTGTCATAACTAGAATCTATATTTTCCGGTTACAGCCATATCAAGATGCTATCTACACTACTTACAAGATAACCAGACGTTTCACCCATGCTGTGATGTAGCATCCTCACATTTTTTGACGTGGTTGTCGCCAGAAAATAAAGTTTCTAGTTATGGATCACATAATCAATGATTGCCCATTGTGTTCTTTTCAGGGGGGATAAGGTGGTCTTCAAACAGAGAAGCAGGTGTTGAATGGTTAGAAAACCTAGATTTAGCTCTGGACAAGAGATCAATTTTTAAACATTTAAAAATACAAGTAATTTGTAATTTAAATTTTTTAAATTTAGACTTTATTTATAAATCTAATTTTGAATTTTTCATTCCTCCTACTTTTAATTTCTTGGCTGGCTTTGAAAGTAATACAATATATAAATTAATTCATACACTTATGTTTCCCTTTCAGAAAATTACCAGGATTTATTTATATATGTAAAGATAAATACAATATTTTAACCTAAGAGTGGTTAAAACAAATATTTGTCATGCCCATATAATCCACTAGTTAGATTTTAGTCTGTGGCCAGCTGCTCAGGTGTAGTTTGGGCAGTATTGAGTAAAACATTCCACGCTGAAGACATATAAATGGGATGAGGCCTAATAACTGCCATTGTATTGTTATGAATGTACTAATTTAGTTTTAGTCTGTGGCCAGCTGCTCAGGTGTAGTTTGGGCAGTATTGAGGAAAACATTCCATGCTGAAGGAATAGGAATGGGATGAGGCCTAATAACTGCCAATGTATTGTTATGAATGTACTAATTTAGTTTTAGTCTGTGGCCAGCTGCTCAGGTGTAGTTTGGGCAGTATTGAGGAAAACATTCCATGCTGAAGGAATAGGAATGGGATGAGGCCTAATAACTGCCATTGTATTGTTATGAATGTACTACTTTAGTTTTAGTCTGTGGCCAGCTGCTCAGGTGTAGTTTAGGCAGTATTGAGGAAAACATTCCATGCTGAAGACATAGAAATGGGATGAGGCCTAATAACTGCCAATGTATTGTTATGAATGTACTAATTTAGTTTTAGTCTGTGGCCAGCTGCTCAGGTGTAGTTTGGGCAGTATTGAGGAAAACATTCCATGCTGAAGGAATAGGAATGGGATGAGGCCTAATAACTGCCAATGTATTGTTATGAATGTACTAATTTAGTTTTAGTCTGTGGCCAGCTGCTCAGGTGTAGTTTGGGCAGTATTGAGGAAAACATTCCATGCTGAAGGAATAGGAATGGGATGAGGCCTAATAACTGCCATTGTATTGTTATGAATGTACTACTTTAGTTTTAGTCTGTGGCCAGCTGCTCAGGTGTAGTTTGGGCAGTATTGAGGAAAACATTCCATGCTGAAGGAATAGGAATGGGATGAGGCCTAATAACTGCCATTGTATTGTTATGAATGTACTACTTTAGTTTTAGTCTGTGGCCAGCTGCTCAGGTGTAGTTTAGGCAGTATTGAGGAAAACATTCCATGCTGAAGGAATAGGAATGGGATGAGGCCTAATAACTGCCATTGTATTGTTATGAATGTACTACTGTATTGACAATATTAGCTCATCACTAATTAAAAAAGTCTACCCTAAAATTATTGACATATTGTTATTTTTAGTAAATAAGAGCTTTGAAAAGGGTATTTTTCCAGAAAAACTTAAAGTAGCAGTAGTAATTCCACTACACAAAAATGGTTCAAGGCAGGATTGCAACAATTTCCGACCAATTTCTCTGCTTTCTTCATTCTCCAAGATCTATGAGAAATTGATGAAAAAAAAACTAGTCAAGTATCTTGAAAAAATCAGGTTTTTTAGTTCTTCACAGTTTGGTTTTAGAGAGGGGTTAAACACTGAACTTGCCCTTCACAATTTTATAAGTAATGTTTATAATGGGATAAATATGAACAAAAAAGTAAGTGCAAGTTTCTTGGATATAAAAAAAGCTTTTGATTGTGTTGATCATGGTATACTTTTGAAAAAACTATATAAATGTGGTATAAGAGGGGTGGTTTTTGATTGGTTTAAAAGTTATTTAGAAAATAGAAAACAGTGTGTCAAAATTAAAAATTCATTTAGTTGTTTGGGTATAGTAAAATATGGCGTACCACAGGGGTCAGTTTTAGGTGCATTATTATTTTTAATCTACATAAATGATCTGTGTAATGCAAAATTTTATGGTGAACTAACATCCTTTGCGGATGACACTGCTTTATGCTATGTGAAAGATAATTGGAATGACATTGAGGAAGCTATGAATTTCGACTTTCAAGCACTACAGTGGTGGTTCTCTGACAACCATATGTTGTTAAGTCCGGAAAAAACAAAATTTATCAATTTCAGTTTAAGACAAAGAGTCTTCTTTACAAATGAAATTATATACAATTGTACAAAATGCTTATGTAGTAAGACATGCTGTACGGAGTGTGCTGTTATTGGGCAGGCAGACAATATTAAATATTTGGGAATTTTTCTTGAAGAAGAGCTTAATTGGAAAATGCATGTTCAAGATTTAAAAAATAAACTTAATAAAACGTTAAGATATTTTTATTTCTTAAAAAATATCTGTAGTGAACAAACATTGAGAGTAATATATTTTTCCCTTGTACATAGTAGAATAGATTACGGGCTCTTTTGTTGGGGTGGGACTTATGAATCAAATATTAGGCACATATTTATACAAGAAAAAAAGTTTATTCGAATAATTTGTAAGAAAGGTCCAATGGAAGCATCATATCATTTATTTTTAAAACAACAGATTTTACCATTAAAATATATGTTTGTTCATAAAGTTTTAAAAATGTACTATGTAATGAAGAGAAATTTGCCTGAAATTGTCGAAATACATAAAGTTAAGCTAAGAAAAAAGGATGTATTTATGGTTCCCAAACCAAATCTCACTTTCTATACAAAAAGTTATTTATTTCTGGGACCAAAAATGTTTAACTCAATACCAATTGTTCTGCAAAATTTGAAAAATATAAAATTATTTTCCAACAAAGTAAAAAATTGGTTATTAAAGCAAAAAAGATAGATTACCTTGTAAATATTCAAGTTTAAAGCAATACACTTTCAAACATATTTTTATTATTCATTTATAATCGTATAAATTTTAATACCCTATAAATACTTATTCACTGTATCATATATTTATTTCAGATAACATAGTAAAGTATACATATTTGGCAGACTTGGGAAAGTTAACAATTATTTTTAACTGAATAAATTCTTGGACAAACAACAATGGGACACGTTGGGTGTGTCTACTAATTATGGGCAGGGCAGGAAGATGGCGGAAAGGGATGGGATGTGACTCATGACTTTGTTTGTCGGGGAATACTTGGGATTGAGGAAAACGCCCGGTCTAACCAAGCCTGATATTTGGTTAGTCATAAATTGTTTCGTTTTTATTTTGTTTCCTATTATTGTATTATATAGCTATACTGTTAGGGTTAGGATAACATTAAATTTAGAGTTAAGGTTTAAGCTATTTATGTTTTTATATTAGTGTTTATATTTTGAAGAATTGGGATTTTTATTTTAAATTAATATTATTTGCTCATGCGCATATTAAGATTTATTTGAAAAGAAGGAACCTCTAAAACAGGCATTGCCTTAGGAGGTCCTAGTATTTTCTTGAAATATGTAATTTATGAAAGGTTTTGTTCTAGTAGTATAAGTTTTATTTTGTTAACAGAGAATTAAGAAGAAACCTTTTTATGTTTGAATGTAATTATATGTATTTTATGTATATATTTCGAGAAAATAAATATATTCTTATTCTTATTCTTATTCTTACTTTAGTTTTAGTCTGTGGCCAGCTGCTCAGGTGTAGTTTAGGCAGTATTGAGGAAAACATTCCATGCTGAAGGAATAGGAATGGGATGAGGCCTAATAACTGCCATTGTATTGTTATGAATGTACTACTTTAGTTTTAGTCTGTGGCCAGCTGCTCAGGTGTAGTTTGGGCAGTATTGAGTAAAACATTCCATGCTGAAGGAATAGGAATGGGATGAGGCCTAATAACTGCCATTGTATTATTATGAATGTACTACTTTAGTTTTAGTCTGTGGCCAGCTGCTCAGGTGTAGTTTAGGCAGTATTGAGGAAAACATTCCATGCTGAAGGAATAGGAATGGGATGAGGCCTAATAACTGCCATTGTATTGTTATGAATGTACTACTTTAGTTTTAGTCTGTGGCCAGCTGCTCAGGTGTAGTTTAGGCAGTATTGAGGAAAACATTCCATGCTGAAGGAATAGGAATGGGATGAGGCCTAATAACTGCCATTGTATTGTTATGAATGTAGTACTTTAGTTTTAGTCTGTGGCCAGCTGCTCAGGTGTAGTTTGGGCAGTATTGAGGAAAACATTCCATGCTGAAGGAATAGGAATGGGATGAGGCCTAATAACTGCCATTGTATTGTTATGAATGTACTACTTTAGTTTTAGTCTGTGGCCAGCTGCTCAGGTGTAGTTTAGGCAGTATTGAGGAAAACATTCCATGCTGAAGACATAGAAATGGGATGAGGCCTTATAACTGCCATTGTATTGTTATGAATGTACTACTTTAGTTTTAGTCTGTGGCCAGCTGCTCAGGTGTAGTTTAGGCAGTATTGAGGAAAACATTCCATGCTGAAGACATAGAAATGGGATGAGGCCTTATAACTGCCATTGTATTGTTATGAATGTACTACTTTAGTTTTAGTCTGTGGCCAGCTGCTCAGGTGTAGTTTAGGCAGTATTGAGGAAAACATTCCATGCTGAAGACATATAAATGGGATGAGGCCTTATAACTGCCAATGTATTGTTATGAATGTACTACTTTAGTTTTAGTCTGTGGCCAGCTGCTCAGGTGTAGTTTGGGCAGTATTGAGGAAAACATTCCATGCTGAAGACATAGAAATGGGATGAGGCCTTATAACTGCCAATGTATTGTTATGAATGTAGTACTTTAGTTTTCTGATTACCGACCTACAGACTATTACGAAATATACCTCATTTTAGAAAAAAGAACTCTATAACCTTGAAATTTGGGTTTATTATATAGAAAATATTTAAAAAATAATATTGTGTTGATAAAATAAATCCGAAAATAATATAATTGTTATGTGTTGTGCTTATAAATACAAAATCTAACAAAGAAAATTATTTTTTAGATAAGTTCAAAAGAAAGTTTAAGATAAATTACATATGTATACTGTACTTATAAGCCTGTTGGTTGAGGTAAAATCTAGTTAATTATTAACTTAATAACATTTAACCAAGAATTAAATAAACAATATTGATGTTATATGACAAAGTTCTAGTGTAGTATTAAATAGGAATTAGTTTTTCTTGCTATGTGAAAGTAATAGTGTTTTTGTACTTCTTAAAAAGTGCCTAATCTGATTAAGATGAAAAAATGTTGCTAAGAGAGTATCATGAAATGACCTCTTCAGTATACATTGAGATACGGTAGCTCTGTTTATTGTGGTATGAACTAGTTTTATCAAAATTGAGTATATCATGAACTGATACTGAGGCACTTCAAATGATAAGAAACTAATACATACATAAATATTAGTTTATTAGAATTTCAATAGGGAAGTCATGTCACTGAATATGGGGAAGTCTAAATACCTTTACACCAAATTGCTTTTAAATATATATTAAGTTTCTTATCACTTGAGGATAGGAGAATTCTACTATATCATATCCTAAAACCGTACAGTATTGGTTTACAACCACAAAGCAAACAAAAAAAATCCCTGAAAAATCATAATCATGAACAATACACCACTAACAAACTACTTTCAAACCACAGTAACATGAGTAAACAAAAGTTTATTTAGTTATTTGTCAAACGAAATATTAACCAATTGTTAAGATATAGGCAGATACAGATTTCAAATAAGTGTAGATGGGTGAAAGTAGTCCTTGTTATTAACTAAGGTCGACTATTCCTTAGAAAGTGTCATTAATTAATAGTGACAAATGAGCAGCCAGTGTTAATCAGCTGATCCCTTTCAAAATTTGCTATGACTCTGATTGGGATCAAACTGAGAACTTTAAGCTTATGAAGCTTGGATTTAAAAAACCACGCTACTGAACAATTAGATCCTCTCAATAGGGTTTCAACAGATTTTATATATAATTTGTTTTTCTTCTTTAAAAAAAAAACAATTTACCTGCAGGCATGAACTTTCAACGAGTTGGCTCAGTGGGGACTCGAACCTTGGACCATGCCCTCCGCGGTCTGAAGCCTTAGCCACTGAGCCACCACGTCGGCAAATAGTGGTTTGTTTGTTTATATCTAATTATTCGTTCGTAATCAAATCTGTCAGTAGCTTGCAGCAATCTGTAATCTTTTATTTGTCTTCATCATAAGATATGTGAATGATTCACAAACCGTTATCAACAAGATAAGAAGCTCACAAAACAGTCTTTGTCCAATCGAAACAAAAAATAAATTCTTATTGGCAAATGGAAATGTTATGGTAATACACATCGTATTTTAAACTCACAATCTAACTGATTCTATGGACAAGTTATAACACACCATAAAAAATAAGAAAAGTACTCTATCTCAATTATTACATGATAACGGGAAGGTACTATATATATACAAGTATGCCTTGTAATCTGCAACTGCTACAAATGATAATTTATGGCATATGGTTACTGCTGAGATAGACTACTGTTTTGTAATGTACAATGCAATATAAAGCTTGAGTTACAGTTTTGTACAAGCGAGTATATTCAGTACTTGGAAATTTAATTGTCTGACAAATACCGTGAGGAAAGGTCCTAAGACTAGATCTGACTTTTATGTGTTTGATAATGAAGTTAATATAAATTTACATTAAATTATTTTCAAACATGCAAATTTGCACATTACAGTAACTACAGATCTAATATTAAAAACAAAAAAAATTGATTTTAATTTTAACATAAATTTAAACAAAATAGTTTTAAAAGTCTAAAAACAACAATAATTGAGTACCAAATTGATTTCAGTAATGTCTATTAAGATCAGTTCATGCACAGTAAATTTTAACAAATAGCACAAATGAGTTTAACAAAATGACTTTCTAAAATCGTTGGAAATTCCTCACAAATGTAACCAGCTATATATATATTTCCAATGATATGGCGGCAGTTCAGATTGTTTCCAATTATCTGCTATTTTATCTACTGTATTCTACATTTATTTTGCCTTTATTAAGTCTCCTCATTAATAAATCCTAGTATTTTCTTGTTCTAGCAAATTTTTCAGTAATACATTTATAGTTACTGCACTTCCTTTTGTATCTCTAAACATCACATTCATACAACTCCACACTCGAAAATAACTTTAATTTATCTTAATTGTTATAAGAGCAGTATTTTCCTAAACGTTGACAATGTTTATTTATCTGTTCATAAGATGCTGATCGTCAAGATATGGGCGAATATGGATTTTGAATAAGTGTGATGAGTGTAGATGAGCGAATGTAGTCATTGCTACAAACTAAGGCCGACTATTCCTTAGAAAGTGTCATTAATTAATAGCCCAATAACAAATGAACAGCCGGTATTTACTAAATGCAGACACTTCCATGTATATTTTTCTTATAATTAAACTTATAATGTTATTTTATTTTAAATATGAATATGTTGCCAACATTTCAAGCGCATTGCCTGTAAAAATATACTTTGTGCCAAAACTGCAATACGTTTAAAATTTTGAATATATATATATATATATTGAATATGATATATATATGATATTCAATAACAAACTGATTTACAGCATTGAAAACAGACTGATATGAAAAATAACTAGACTTCCATCCTGTTTAAAAGACATAAAACATTAGGAAATACAATTAAAATTTGTACACATACTGTTCTAATTTAATCTCTCTTTTTTTGTTAAAATAGTATCTAGTACGATAAACAATAATCAACTGACTTAACTAAATAAAGAGACTTTTTGCTAACAAAAAATTTTGCTAACATAACACTCTTAATTGATCATAAAGTAGGCTTAAGATGCTAGCTGTGTTCAGTGACACTCCACCTCCTCACACCTTGCCTATTTTCTTCATGCCTAATCCATTCCAAGAAAGAACAACTTGAGATAATTCTCAACTAGAAGCCACAATAATTCCTCACATAATGAAGGATGACACTAGCGTTACTAATCATTTTAACACACTATAATATGCTATATGAATTTCTAACAATTATTGGTACTCTTTTCTGTCGACAGTTACTTCAATCATATAAATTAAAATTACAAAGAGAATTTTTAAAGAGGTAAAAGCCACTCTGCAGAGTTTTCTTCCTCGTAAATAAATCATGAGCCTTAAAACTTCCATCTACAGCATGAGAATAGAGTGAAGGTTATTGGCAGACAAAACTCCTCAACAATTCCATATTTAATATGAAACTAGAAAAGGGGACATATGACAACAAAAATATGACATGCCAAGAGTACACAAATTGTACAACACAAATACCTTCGACCCTCTTCAATGCAAATAACACAGAGCTAAGACTGCATTATTAGTGTATATAACTAAGCTGATTTCAATATCCAGGTATTTAGGTAAGTCAGCAGTAAATAATACACACAATGGGACCCAGTACTGTTCCTTGGGGAGTTCCTATTTTTATGGCTTAAAGCTTATGTTTCTCAATTAAAATTTGGTTTCACTTCAACAAGATATGTCTCAAACCATCTGTCAGTGTTACCTACAAACCCAAGAGATTTGTTTGTTGAATATGGTGTGTAATGGTTTAACAGTTTATTAATGTCAAGAAAAACTATTGTTTCATAGAGTGGTGTTGATCCAACCATACACGTACAGTGGTATTAGTCAACCCACCCATACACGTACAGTCATCTGGCGGTATCAATAGGAATGGAGCCCTTATTGTACACTACTACTCCTAATAACCTGCATTTGCACTAACTGCTTTAAATTCTCCAATAAATAATTCTTGGACATGTGGCATCGCATTTGCCCAGTAAATTCTAACCTTGTCGATTGTAAATATATATACATACTAGGTGACACCCCTGCAAGTTTCGCAAACCAATCCTTACACTAACTACTCTTGTATGTGAAAACTCAGCCAAAGGGCTTGCCAGGAAACTTTGCTAACGCCCTATTAGCAACTATGTAACATACAGGATGTTGATATTGACCCACCCTCCTTCTTAAACACAGTGGTGTTAACCTTCCTCTCAGTCTTTGTAGTGGAGATAATGTTCTAAATACAATATCTGAAACACTAAGTTTTATTTATTTATTTTTCTAACATTTTGGCAGTTTGGATTTTAAGATAGTAGGGTTGAAGATATCAGATACAGCTTGGAAAGGTAAATACTACTGTATGGCTACACTTGAGAATCTTACCTTTGGCCTTATAACCTGTTCAGGAAACTCTTCATAAAAATTTACTAGAGGATCTTGGCATTCTATGTCTGCATTTTTCTTTAGTTGAACATTGCAGCCTCAACCTTGCAGATAAGCTTGACCTATGGCCTTGCGAGAGGTTCTTTATTTTTAAATTTCCTAATAGTTATTGTTTTCAATAAGTTTTTGCAACTTCAAAATTACTCTATCATCAATTTAATGTTTAGGTGGATTGAATTCAATAGGATCTTAATTTTTCAACTCTTAATACAAAACAATAAAACTGTCATTCATTATTAGGGTTTTAACTAAAAGACATCATGCGATAGGGGGCACCCGAGGTGCGACATGGACTACCTGAGGGTCATAATTGGACACTCGAGGTGCGACATGGCGAGTTAGTACCACCGTACGTGTATAGGTGGGCGGGTGGGTTAGTACCACTGTATGTGTATGGGTGGGCGGGTGGGTTAGGTTAGGTTGAAAATATACACGTAATAAATCAATCAACAGACGAACAATTTTGTTGTTTCAAAGCCTCACAGAAAATGTTGCTTAGTTCCAAACATATATATTCCAAAAAAAATATATGTATTTATGGACACAGAGAGAGAGAGCACGTCTACAACCCCGCAACCCTTCGCCGGGCTACCTGAGGTGGCATGTCGCACCTCGAGTGCCAGTTTTATGGCCCTTTGGGTCGCTGGGATTAACACAGGTAGTCCATGTCGCACCTCGAGTGCCACCATGCAATACTTCACTAAAGTGGCTCTCATTTTGTCACAATAATTGAATCCCATTACGTATATTTATTTTCAAACTGTTCAATTTTTGTACATGTATCCACATTTTCTTAGCTCCTTTTTCAGTTTGGCCATCTTATGTTTATATTTCTCAATCATATATATTCTAAAAATTATTTTAGACATAACGTTCTTTTTTAAAAACCTCTTTTTAGTGATATGTTGTCTAAATACAAATATAATTTTAATTTAAGCTAACTTACACACTATACTTTTAATCATTCTAGATTGGATCTTTGATGATGTTAGTTCTATATTTATAAATTTTTTTGTGTATTAATTAAAGTTGTTTTTTTTAATTGTTCTTAAAAAAGATAAATAGCTATTTATACTCTTGATTTACATTTACTAGTACATTCATATTTTATATGAAAACTTGATATGTTATTTTTAAAGCTTATTCAAATTGTAGGAAAGCTCATTTAAATGTACACCCCTGGGAGAGTTAAGCAACAACAATATTTAGCCAAGTGTAATCAAAGTTCACATAATCATCACTCATACGAGTTAAGAATCAGTTTGAGTTGCCTTGTTTGACACCTAGAAGCTCATCGGTTCATCCACTTATTTAGCCTAGCGTTGTTTATTTAACATATTGTTTTTAAGACATTACTACAGATGTATGCTTGTGATCTGACCAATGACACATTGTTAATCTCTCAAACATATGACAAAAATATCCATGATTATTCTATCGGTATTTTAGTGTGTAATGTGTAATGGTTTAGTGTGTAATGTGTAGTGAACAGTAAACACCTGAAGATGGAGATTAGTCTCCGAAACCGGTAGTGTAAGAAAAAACTGAAGATTGGTGGCGGAACAAAAGAGGTAAAGTTTACCATCAATTGTTAAAAATATCCAGTTGTTAGTAGTTGAGAACAATGGTCATCTTGATATACTTCCTGCCATATATGATTAGAAAACAAATTTATTTCTCTATTAAAACTGTATTGTATTTTGATTTTACTTAATGAAACAAAATATATTGTCTATTTTAATGAGCCATTTTCTTAAACAAAAAATATATTTTAGCCTAAAATAAATCAAACAAACAGTACAAAGGGTGTGTGCAACTTACAATCTAAATAACATTTACTGTTTATTAATAAATGAAAACACCAAAACACAAAATTCCAGTGCTATTGAGGACAAAACACTGCAAAAGCTTGCTAAAGGTTAAAACATTTTTAAGAATTATCATATGACATTAATAGACATAAGATTTCCATATTTAAGCTACTGAAAACTAATAGGCGCTGTTCAATAAGGCTATTAAGTTTGGCTAAACGGTGTCTGTTTACTCAACTAGGCTGTAAAACAATGTATGAGATGCTATAGTGAACTTATATTTTGGATATGTGACTATAAAAAACATCCTTATTCTTATGGAATCATTACTATACACTTCTCAGTAACATGAACAGTCCTGGTTTTACGGCTTGTCCCTGTGTCCAACTCAGTATTTGTAGTATTATAACTTAAGATAACCTTTTTTTTGGGGGGTGAATTTGATAAATAAAATGACAATCATACATATTACAAATCATATCACACCCCATGTCTTTTAATTTGACATACTAAATCTAATCCCTAATCCCTCCCTACCCATTTTGAACAGTGGCGTCCCGGGTGGTTGGCCGGTGAAAAATTATGGCAACCCTAGACATAATTAGGATGGTCAATTTTGATAAGCCATAGTTACCATCTTCCAATTAAAAGGATTCATAAAGGGATACAAGTGATTACTGTATGTGTAACTGTAAACAAGCAGAAAATATATACACAAGTATAACAATATTTTTACATGGTCTTCCATACAAATAGTAATCACCTCATTAAATAAAAAAACAGATCATAACATAAATGTCCAAGAATATAAACAATAAAGTGAATTCAACGAATATTAAGCAAATATGCATAATAAATATAAACAACACTGGCCTTGTTAAGGTTATAATCAGACATTTATTGAAGTAAGTTACCTGACAGGCAAAGAGAAAAATTTGGTAAGTATATTCGTAATAATTATGTACAAATAAATAACCTAACATAATCACAGGTTAGAAAGTATTAAAAGGTACCTAATTTAAATGGATGACTTACAATAAAATAGACTGACTTGATTTTTGTAGACTTGCAATGGTTAGTAAAAACACAGCATAACTATTGTTTATTTTGATTTGATCTATGCTATCTTCATCTATGAATGCGAAATTAAATAAACGACGATACACACCCAGACAGAGTCTGTACTTTTGTTTAGCATTAGTAGCAATGCCGATGACAATTGACAATTTGACAAGTGTACTGTAAAATGTAAACAAGCAAAAAAGTCACATCTGTGGTGTTCACAGTCAGCTGTTTATCAGAAGTGGCAGTCCACCACTCCCGGTTTTATTGATTCTCGCTTCACCTTAGTACAGGGATCAAAATTATGAATTAAATTGGAAGTAAATATTAAAAATCCATTCAAAAGATACATTTTATAGAAGAAATTAAACATTTTGTTCACTTACTTGATACCTTAACGTGGTTGACTGGAATATTTCTGTCGTCTGCTCGTGTGAGGAGGGAATCCCGTTGGTCCGAAGGCGTACTTGGGCGAGAATATTTTTCTTCGTCATCAGTTTCATTTTCACCGCGATTTTCTGAAACTGAAGTCATAACTAAGGCGCCTGTCCTTTCACACTAAACCTGATCAAATGACGGAAACACAACCGCATATCATGATGCCTCCCCACTACAACACTCACAGTACTACCTAACCCACCCGTCTGCAGACGCCAGCAGCAGTGGGAAGAGAGTGCAGTGCGCACACACCTTTCGCTTGGCAGTGGGGGTCCGGGGGGTACTTACAGTGCCATAAATACAGAACAAACAGCTGTTCTTCAGACTATAAATTAGCCCACTTTTTACTACAGTATTCATCTTTGTGTGTACACACAAATGTTCGTACCTAACGAATTTGAATTGACTTATTTTAAACTGCAAATTAATTATCATACGAAGCTTTATTTTGCCATTTAAGTTACTGATCGTAACTGATCTTATGAGTCCAGCTACAAAATAAAAATACTGTTATAGAATTGAATTTAATTCAAAGGTACATATCATCCCTGCAACAAAGATACGCTTGGGTTTATTACTAAAAAAGTAGGATACATTGATTGTCCCGCTGTTTCACTGTTTAAATTAAAGTATGAAATTACTGAATTTATATAAAATACAAGAATAACAAAAGCATAAATATATTTTTGCTGTAAAATATAACTTGAATAGAGTTAAGAAAGAGGATTATATAACTGACATCCTTTGATATTAATTATAAATTAATAAAATAATAATTATTACACTTAAGTTTCCATGAAATGTTAGTCAAATCGGCAGTTCTTTTAATAAATGTTATTTTTTTCAATGAGAATGACAATTTATGTTTATAGGTAGCAAACAGTTTTAGTATATTTAACTATCAAACGCTAATTGGTACTTTAAAACTCCCTGAAAATAGAAACTTATAGACAGTTACTTTTATATAATAATTTTAAATTCTATATGCAAACTTTACCAAAGTTTTAGGTTAGAAGTTCAAGTAATAGTTGTAAGTAGATATGGTGACCTTGGCTAGACAACTGAAGTCAAAGTTGTCTACACTACTCCGGTAAGAAATAAAGTGACGTCTTCTTCCCAACTGCTCATTTTTCTCCTCACGTTGCTGTAACTGGTAACCATGTGATGTTTTTTCCAGCAGCATACATCTTTTGTTTTCAGTATCCGTTATACAAAAAGATTACACTTCCGTATTCTATTCCATTAATGCACTTGAATAGTGAATAGTGGAGATAATAAAGTGCACATGGCACTTTGCCAATAAAACAGATAAGTAACACAGCGTAATTCTAGGTCAAGAGCAGGTTTATCTCTATTTTAGCTTCTGTTGACATTTATATGCAGATGCAGTTATATAAGGGTATTGGGTCAAAACAGATAATGAGTTGGAGGGTCAAAAAACTTAGTCTAATTGACTTTTACTCGCTACCTTAATTGAATATATTATTAAAATTATAAAATTTGAGCATGGTTAGTTACAAAAGTTTATTAATAGTATGCATTACTAAGTGTACATATTATTTTCACACTAATTATTCTCGGTTAGTGTTTTCTTCGCCTGCATCGAAAGGTAGACTTTTTTTTATTTCCTCAGGAGACAATTGTGAGAGTTAAAGGTCTGTGCGTGTGATTTCGTCACAGATACAAATAAATGAGAGTTAATAGCATTCATCACTATTTTATTTCCTCAAGAGACAGATGTGTGAGAGTTAACGGTCTGTGCGTGTGATTTCGTCACAGATACAAATAAATGAGAGTTAATAGCATTCATCACTATTTTATTTCCTCAAGAGACAGATGTGTGAGAGTTAACGGTCTGTGCGTGTGATTTCGTCACAGATACAAATAAATGAGAGTTAATAGCATTCATCACTATTTTCTTTCCTCAAGAGACAGGTGTGTGAGAGTTAACGGTCTGTGCGTGTGATTTCCTCACAGATACAAATAAATGAGAGTTAATAGCATTCATCACTATTTTCTTTCCTGAAGAGACAGGTGTGTGAGAGTTAATGGTCTGTGCGTGTGATTTCGTCACAGATACAAATAAATGAGAGTTAATAGCATTCATCACTATTTTATTTCCTCAAGAGACAGATGTGTGAGAGTTAACGGTCTGTGCGTGTGATTTCGTCACAGATACAAATAAATGAGAGTTAATAGCATTCATCACTATTTTCTTTCCTCAAGAGACAGGTGTGTGAGAGTTAACGGTCTGTGCGTGTGATTTCGTCACAGATACAAATAAATGAGAGTTAATAGCATTCATCACTATTTTCTTTCCTCAAGAGACAGGTGTGTGAGAGTTAACGGTCTGTGCGTGTGATTTCGTTACAGATACAAATAAATGAGAGTTAATAGCATTCATCACTATTTTCTTTCCTGAAGAGACAGGTGTGTGAGAGTTAACGGTCTGTGCGTGTGATTTCGTCTCAGATACAAATAAATGAGAGTTAATAGCATTCATCACTATTTTCTTTCCTCAAGAGACAGGTGTGTGAGAGTTAACGGTCTGTGCGTGTGATTTCCTCACAGATACAAATACGTGAGAGTTAATAACATTTATCGCCATTTTCTTTCCTCAAGAGACAGGTGTGTGAGAGTTAACGGTCTGTGCGTGTGATTTCCTCACAGATACAAATACGTGAGAGTTAATAACATTTATCGCCATTTTATTTCCTCAAGAGACAGGTGTGTGAGAGCTAACGGTCTGTGCGTGTGATTTCCTCACAGATACAAATACGTGAGAGTTAATAACATTTATCGCCATTTTATTTCCTCAAGAGACAGGTGTGTGAGAGCTAACGGTCTGTGCGTGTGATTTCGTCACAGATACAAATAAATGAGAGTTAATAGCATTCATCACTACTTTCTTTCCTCAAGAGACAGATGTGTGAGAGTTAACGGTCTGTGCGTGTAATTTCGTCACAGATACAAATAAATGAGAGTTAATAGCATTCATCACTATTTTCTTTCCTCAAGAGACAGATGTGTGAGAGTTAACGGTCTGTGCGTGTGTTTTCGTCACAGATACAAATAAATGAGAGTTAATATCATTCATCACTATTTTCTTTCCTCAAGAGACAGGTGTGTGAGAGTTAACGGTCTGTGCGTGTGATTTCGTCACAGATACAAATAAATGAGAGTTAATAGCATTTATCACTATTTTCTTTCCTAAAGAGACAGATGTGTGAGAGTTAACGGTCTGTGCTAGTGATTTCGTCACAGATACAAATAAATGAGAGTTAATAGCATTCATCACTATTTTCTTTCCTGAAGAGACAGATGTGTGAGAGTTAACGGTCTGTGCGTGTGATTTCGTCACAGATACAAATAAATGAGAGTTAATAGCATTCATCACTATTTTCTTTCCTGAAGAGACAGGTGTGTGAGAGTTAACGGTCTGTGCGTGTGATTTCGTCACAGATACAAATAAATGAGAGTTAATAGCATTCATCACTATTTTCTTTCCTCAAGAGACAGGTGTGTGAGAGTTAACGGTCTGTGCGTGTGATTTCGTTACAGATACAAATAAATGAGAGTTAATAGCATTCATCACTATTTTCTTTCCTGAAGAGACAGATGTGTGAGAGTTAATGGTCTGTGCGTGTGATTTCGTCACAGATACAAATAAATGAGAGTTAAGGGGAGCAGTCCACTTTGAAAAACTCTATCTTGTACATGTTAACTTAGGTACATGTTTCTCATGAACCACTTGACTTAGAGAGTTGAAATTTGGCACACTAATAGAATGCACCTTTTTACATATGTGGACATGTACAATTTGTAATATTTTACCAAAATTTAAAAAAAAGTTATTTTTTTGTTTTAATGTAAAAAACTTCAAATTTTTAGAGGAAAAAGTTGTACAAAATAAAAATGAAGAAAGGTAGAAAACTTTTCACATGTCCACTTGTGTAAAACAGTGAGATCTATAGGTGTACCAATTTTCAGCTCTCTAAGTCAAGTGGTTTTGGAAAAAATTGTACCTTAAAATGAAAAAATGCAACTTACGGAAAATGACAAAAACAAATTTAATAGTGTCCTGGGCTGTAGGCTGGGTTATCAGGATCTTCATTTTCTTCATACTCATCTTCTAACCTCCTTCTTTTTAGGGTAGTTTGCTGCCTACACTTCTTTTGGAGTTCTTGTATTGACTTTTCTGCTTTTTTTATACTTCGGACATCAAACATTTTTATCGCTGAAACACAGTTTTCACCAGCCAATAGACCCATTTGCTTGAACTTATGGCACTTTGTAATGTTTACCTTGTTGTACCCTGCTATTGCCTCATACACACCTAGTTCAAGGGTTCTTAGTCTTACAAATACTTTTTTTTGTAGTCTGCTCCATATAATATTGTTGAGCGACTCGCTGATATTTTGCGTTCCACCGTGTGCACATTTGGCAAGTAGGACAGGATTGGCCAAGTCCCTAAAAATAGGTTTTATTTCTTCAAGAACTGCAGAGGGGAGGTGAGTATGCTCTGGTATTCAGTACCATCTAGTTTAGATTTTTGGAACTTACACCAAGTATCTTTCGGGCATAATCCGTGTTCAGGGGTTTCGTCGGTGGAGCCAAGATGGAAATATTCAGCCCATATTCCAGTTTTCATAGCTTCAACACCTTTCGTGGCATTCTGTCTGATAGCTAGGCCATAAAAGATTTGTATGGTGTCTATAGCATGCCCTGTTAGACGGCCTTGTCCACCAATCTTCTTCCCATCTGATAGGACTTTTTTTGAAATTTTTAATTTATATTTTCTCAAGCGTTTGCCCATAACATTAGTAGACTCAAGCATTAGTAAACTAAACATAACCTAAAAGTTGCTATTTACTAACTAGTAACTTTCATTGACTCAACATGCTTAGAACAGCTGATTCCAAAGACACTCAAATAAAACAGTTCAACATATTTAGCGCAATATGGTACAATATGTGAATTTTGCTTTTTGCGTGGTGTTTTCGATAGAAGAAATTTGTTGCAAGCCCTTACAAATATATTTTTTTTGCAAATAAGACAATTTCAAACCATATCATGTTATATATCATTTTAAAGAGGAAACTTCAGTCTTTACAGTAGTATCAAGAACAGAAAACCCATAAAAATTAAATTTTAAAGTGGTCTGCTCCCCTTAATAGCATTCATCACTATTTTATTTCCTCAAGAGACAGATGTGTGAGAGTTAACGGTCTGTGCGTGTGATTTCGTCACAGATACAAATAAATGAGAGTTAATAGCATTCATCACTATTTTCTTTCCTCAAGAGACAGGTGTGTGAGAGTTAACGGTCTGTGCGTGTGATTTCGTCACAGATACAAATAAATGAGAGTTAATAGCATTCATCACTATTTTCTTTCCTCAAGAGACAGGTGTGTGAGAGTTAACGGTCTGTGCGTGTGATTTCCTCACAGATACAAATACGTGAGAGTTAATAACATTTATCGCCATTTTCTTTCCTCAAGAGACAGGTGTGTGAGAGTTAACGGTCTGTGCGTGTGATTTCCTCACAGATACAAATACGTGAGAGTTAATAACATTTATCGCCATTTTATTTCCTCATGATCCAGTGAGAGAAAGAGAGTTTACTCCTAATGCATATTTCCATATAGGTATTGTAAGTTAATGTTATCTTTCACTTTATTTCAGTTTCCAAGAAAACTCTTCATGTTATTTTAAATAATACATATATACAATGTAAGCATTCATTAACTCTAACAATGTTTTCGTATGTTTGAATAAGGAGAACAGATTCCTTATCCAGGTTTATTGACATATTTTTTACTTCCGTATGTCTACTTTCCCATTTGTGAATACTTTGAAAACGTTGTTTTCATATAAGTGAAAATGTATGTATCATAAATTTCTTTTTAAGTTTGTATTTAATCCCAGATGGGTCCCACATTAAGAAAACTAATTTAAAAAATCTGTAATTTATTTCTTTTTCCTAATATAATTCGAGTGGCAATACCTTAAGTCTTATTTTAAACATGTGTAACCAAATACTGCACAGTTATAATTGATTAAAATGCACAAATTGCATATAACACTTCAGGTGATAATGTTAAACTAATAAATGGGAGGTTGAACATGTGGCTGGAGTATTGGCATGTCGTACAGCGACGTTGACACTCGTCGTGCGGTGTAGTATGGTGATAACATTGGCAGCATAGTCCTCTGGCAGATAACGGAACTGCCAGACTCCGTCCTAAATGTAAGTATGAGACATCGATGTATAAAAAAACAGCGAACAATTTGTTTATACATCGATGGTGTGAGACAGGTGAACGATTGTGCAAATGGGGAAGCTCTTGTTTTAATATTGGTTAGATTAAATTTAAAGACCAGTTTACAGTCATTTTATTATTGAATGGAAACGAGTAGAAATGTTTTGTGAATGTTATATTGATGTCAGTCGATAATAATAGTCAAACCTTAGATAATTATTCATTTTATAACTATGCTTTTAAAGTATTTTTTCTAGTTATTCAACAAATTAAATTTTTAATAGATAAATTATTTAACAATATAATTTGATGATACAAATGCCTTGTTAATCATTTCAATCTTCTATACCTATAAAAGGCAAACACCGCTGACTCACTCACTCATCGCTGTAACTAAAAAAGTACATAGCCTACGAGGCTGAAATTTTGTAGAGTCAAAGATCTTATGTTGTAGATGTGCAATAAGAAGGGATTTTGAAAAATTCGTAGTAAATTGAAGATGGCAGCTTTTTTAGTGCAAAACTGTTCTACAGCAAAACTAACACCATTTTCTGTACCTGATTAGAGACGAGCTACAACTTTGGTCTATGGCTTTTTACTCTATCTCACTTCCTTCATCCTTAGGTAGAGCTAGATTTTCATTTTGTGCGTGTAAATCAAACTGGTTAATTTACGGCCTCTAAGAGTAGACTTACAGATTTTTCTAGACTGTGAAACTTTGTTATCTAGGAGAAAATACTAAATTCAATGGGAAAATATATAATTTAATATGAACACATGTATAGCCAGGTCATAGTACATGGCTAAACTTGTCTAGAAACACAACATTTTACTGATTCAGAGTCAATTACCTTACTTTGCGCCCTATAAAAGTAGACTTACAGATTTTTCTAGACTGTGAAACTATGTTATCTAGATAACATACTGAATTCAATGGGAAAATATACAATTTAGTTTTAAAGCATGCATAGCCAGATCATAGTACATAGCTAAACATGGCGAGAAACACAATATTTTATTGATTCAAGGTCAAATATAGTACTTTGTGCCCTCTAAAAAGAGACTTACAGATTTCTATAGACTTTGACACTTTTTTATCTAAGATAACATACTGAATTCAATGGGGAATTATACAATTTAGTTTTAAAGCATGCATATCCAGATCATAGTACATAGCTAAACATGACGAGAAACACTATATTTTATTGATTCAAGGTCAACAAATATAGTACTTTGTGCCATCTAAAAAGAGACTTATAGATTTCTATAGACTTTGACACTTTTTTATCTAAGAGAACAAACTGATTTCAATCGGAAAATTTTAAATTTAATTTTAACACATGTATAGCCAATTCATCGGACCTGGCTACACATTACGAGAACTCCGGTATTTCATAGATTTAGTTCTTGTACTTAATTGCCGTACTTTACCTCCTCTAAAAGTAGACTTTCAGATTTTTTCAGACAATCATAGTGTTTAAACTACAAGAAAAGTTTGATTGAAATAGCAAGATTACAATATTAGTTTACATACAGCCATAATTGCCCTACTTTGCTCCCTCTCAAAGTAGGCTTACATTGTTTTACTGTAATAATTATACAAAAGCCATTTACCACTCATCACTCTTTCTCCAAATTTATATGTCCAATTGTCTTAACATTTTGTACATAGGTATATATTGGCCAATAGAGGCTCACTAAGATAGGATTTTCCTCTCCGACCTCAGAATTCCGTTTCACTGGCCACAAAAATTCCAATGGCATTCTTATGGAGTATATTAATTCACTGAATTAATTTATTAACATATGTTAAGCAAATACAAATTGAATAAAATTTTGGTAGGCTAAACTTTGAAAATTTCGATTATATAATCAAAATCAACATTTGTTCTGTGATTATGACCGGCGAGGCGGGCGGGTACAGCTAGTCACAGTATACATTTCAAACACACTGAAACAATTGATAAACCAACTACTTGAGTTTGTGGATGACTTTGGTTGTCAGACCGTTGCCGTCACAGTTCAGTCCATAAACTACCCGTTTATTATAGCAACACTGAAATCACGGATCTGCAGAGACGGGTGTACAACGTGCAACAGTTAGCCATTGGATCCACGTTCTGATATATCTGACTGTGTTGGCCTACGTGAGTGAATTAAATAAATTAAATAATTCTTTAGAGGAGCTGTCTTTTTATATCTATCAGTTCATTTGTAAATGGGCTATTTATTAAGATGGCACTTTGGGAGGATAAGTAAGGCTTAACTCGTACCAAAGACTACATTCACTCTGCTACACTCATCGTACTTATCGCAATCCATGTTCACTCATATATGACAATTAGTGTGTTAGTAACAGTAAAATACATAAATAACGTCACTCCCCAATGACTGTAACCATATCGTATCTTATCTGTAGGCTCTGACGAATCCAATCGGTAAAAAAGGAAGTCATGTTGGCAGTATGTGAGGAGAATAACACGCAAGAGTGCAATGCTAGAGATTTCATTACATCATTACAGCTATATGTTAGGCAATCATTGCTTATCGCTTTTCGTTTGTGTTTGGGTTTCTTTTGTTATGTACACATTTTTAACATGAGAGTAAATTTACATCTCGTTGTAAATGTTCAAACAATTATAAGGACCCAATCAACAATACCGTATATCCAAAAACACATGTAAAACGTTCAGTATGTGTCGGTGGCAGTGTAAGTACGGTAATTCGGAGAATAATGAATCAGAGAGTGAGGTGCACGAATTAAAACAAAATTATATGTAATGACTTTGGAGCTAAACATACAGTACATATAGTTTGTTTTACAATATTGTTAGTATTTCTCTGGGTGTTTGCTAAGATTGTATGAACTGAGAAATTAAATATTTCAATTTGTGCTCGAAGAAAATTATATTCTTGCTAGTATGTCCAATGACGAATAGGATTAGATTAGCCAATGCGAGGCTCATTTGGGGAGCTGCTAAATGACCTGCGGTGGGTAGCAGCCCGTTGTGGTAGGCCTCATAATGACAATCTGATGTGGTGAGCCACATGTATCAGCCTGCTGTAGTGAACCTCATGTATCAGCCTGCTGTAGTGAACCTCATATATCAGCCTGCTGTAGTGAACCTCATGTATCATCCTGCTGTAGTGAACCTCATGTATCATCCTGTTGTATTGAACTTGATGTATCAGCCTGCTGTAGTGAACCTGATGTATCAGCCTGCTGTAGTGAACCTCATGTATCAGCCTGCTGTAGTGAACCTCATGTATCAGCCTGCTGTAGTGAACCTCATATATCAGCCTGCTGTAGTGAACCTCATGTATCATGCTGCTGTAGTGAACCTCATGTATCATCCTGTTGTATTGAACTTGATGTATCAGCCTGCTGTAGTGAACCTGATGTATCAGCCTGCTGTAGTGAACCTCATGTATCAGCCTGCTGTAGTGAACCTCATGTATCAGCATGCTGTAGTGAACCTGATGTATCAGCCTGCTGCAGTGAACCTCATGTATCATCCTGCTGTAGTGAACCTGATGTATCAGCCTGCTGCAGTGAACCTGATGTATCAGCCTGCTGTAGTGAACCTGATGTATCAGCCTGCTGCAGTGAACCTGATGTATCAGCCTGCTGTAGTGAACCTCATGTATCAGCATGCTGTAGTGAACCTGATGTATCAGCCTGCTGCAGTGAACCTCATGTATCATCCTGCTGTAGTGAACCTGATGTATCAGCCTGCTGCAGTGAACCTCATGTATCATCCTGCTGTAGTGAACCTGATGTACCAGCCTGCTGCAGTGAACCTGATGTATCAGCCTGCTGTAGTGAACCTGATGTATCAGCATGCTGTAGTGAACCTGATGTATCATCCTGCTGTAGTGAACCTCATGTATCAGCATGCTGTAGTGAACCTGATGTATCAGCCTGCTGCAGTGAACCTCATGTATCATCCTGCTGTAGTGAACCTGATGTATCAGCCTGCTGCAGTGAACCTCATGTATCATCCTGCTGTAGTGAACCTGATGTATCAGCCTGCTGCAGTGAACCTGATGTATCAGCCTGCTGTAGTGAACCTGATGTATCAGCCTGCTGTAATGAATCTCATGTATCAGCCTACTGTGGTAAACCTCACGTATCATCCTACTGTAGTAAACCTCACGTATCAGCCTGCTGTAGTGAACCTCATGTATCAGCCTGCTGTAGTGAACCTGATGTATCAGCCTGCTGTAGTGAACCTGATGTATCAGCCTGCTGTAGTGAACCTGATGTATCAGCCTGCTGTAGTGAACCTGATGTATCAGCCTGCTGTAGTGAACCTGATGTATCAGCCTGCTGTAATGAATCTCATGTATCAGCCTACTGTAGTAAACCTCATGTATCATCCTGCTGTAGTGAACCTCATGTATCAGCCTACTGTAGTAAACCTCACGTATCAGCCTGCTGTAGTGAACCTCATGTATCAGACTACTGTAGTAAACCTCATGTATCATCCTGCTGTAGTAAACCTCATGTATCATCCTACTGTAGTAAACCTCACGTATCAGCCTGCTGTAGTGAACCTGATGTATCAGCCTGCTGTAGTGAGCCTGATGTATCAGCCTGCTGTAATGAATCTCATGTATCAGCCTACTGTAGTAAACCTCACGTATCATCCTACTGTAGTAAACCTCACGTATCATCCTGCTGTAGTAAACCTCATGTATCATCCTGCTGTAGTAAACCTCATGTATCATCCTACTGTAGTAAACCTCATGTATCAGCCTGCTGTAGTGAACCTCATGTATCAGTCTGCTGCAGTGAACCACATGTATCTGCCTGCTGTAGTAAACCTCACGTATCATCCTGCTGTAGTAAACCTCATGTATCATCCTACTGTAGTAAACCTCATGTATCATCCTGCTGTAGTAAACCTCATGTATCATCCTGCTGTAGTAAACCTCACGTATCATCCTGCTGTAGTAAACCTCATGTATCATCCTGCTGTAGTAAACCTCACGTATCATCCTGCTGTAGTAAACCTCATGTATCATCCTGCTGTAGTAAACCTCATGTATCATCCTACTGTAGTAAACCTCACGTATCATCCTGCTGTAGTAAACCTCATGTATCATCCTACTGTAGTAAACCTCACGTATCATCCTGCTGTAGTAAACCTCATGTATCATCCTGCTGTAGTAAACCTCATGTATCAGCCTACTGTAGTGAACCTCATGTATCATCCTGCTGTAGTAAACCTCACGTATCATCCTGCTGTAGTAAACCTCATGTATCATCCTGCTGTAGTAAACCTCATGTATCATCCTACTGTAGTAAACCTCACGTATCATCCTGCTGTAGTAAACCTCATGTATCATCCTACTGTAGTAAACCTCACGTATCATCCTGCTGTAGTAAACCTCACGTATCATCCTGCTGTAGTAAACCTCACGTATCATCCTGCTGTAGTAAACCTCATGTATCATCCTACTGTAGTAAACCTCACGTATCATCCTGCTGTAGTAAACCTCATGTATCATCCTGCTGTAGTAAACCTCATATATCAGCCTACTGTAGTAAACCTCACGTATCATCCTACTGTAGTAAACCTCACGTATCATCCTGCTGTAGTAAACCTCATGTATCATCCTGCTGTAGTAAACCTCATATATCAGCCTACTGTAGTAAACCTCACGTATCATCCTGCTGTAGTAAACCTCATGTATCATCCTGCTGTAGTAAACCTCATGTATCATCCTACTGTAGTAAACCTCACGTATCATCCTGCTGTAGTGAACCTCACGTATCATCCTGCTGTAGTGAACCTCATGTATCAGCCTGCTGTAGTAAACCTCACGTATCATCCTACTGTAGTAAACCTCATGTATCAGCCTGCTGTAGTAAACCTCACGTATCATCCTGCTGTAGTAAACCTCATGTATCATCCTGCTGTAGTAAACCTCATGTATCAGCCTGCTGTAGTGAACCTCATGTATCATCCTGCTGTAGTGAACCTCATGTATCATCCTGCTGTAGTGAACCTCATGTATCATCCTGCTGTAGTAAACCTCATGTATCAGCCTGCTGTAGTGAACCTCATGTATCAGCCTGCTGTAGTGAACCTCATGTATCATCCTGCTGTAGTGAACCTCATGTATCAGCCTGCTGTAGTGAACCACATGTATCAGCCTGCTGTAGTGAACCTCATGTATCAGCCTGCTGTAGTAAACCTCACGTATCAGCCTGCTGTAGTAAACCTCATGTATCATCCTGCTGTAGTAAACCTCATGTATCAGCCTGCTGTAGTGAACCTCATGTATCATCCTGCTGTAGTGAACCACATGTATCATCCTGCTGTAGTGAACCACATGTATCAGCCTGCTGTAATGAATCTCATATATCAGCCTACTGTAGTAAACCTCACGTATCATCCTGCTGTAGTAAACCTCATGTATCATCCTGCTGTAGTGAACCTCATGTATCAGCCTGCTGTAGTGAACCTCATGTATCATCCTGCTGTAGTAAACCTCATGTATCAGCCTGCTGTAGTGAACCTCACGTATCATCCTGCTGTAGTGAACCACATGTATCAGCCTGCTGTAGTGAACCTCACGTATCATCCTGCTGTAGTAAACCTCATGTATCATCCTGCTGTAGTGAACCTCATGTATCAGCCTGCTGTAGTGAACCTCACGTATCATCCTGCTGTAGTAAACCTCATGTATCATCCTGCTGTAGTGAACCTCATGTATCAGCCTGCTGTAGTGAACCTCACGTATCATCCTGCTGTAGTAAACCTCATGTATCATCCTGCTGTAGTGAACCTCATGTATCATCCTGCTGTAGTGAACCACATGTATCAGCCTGCTGTAGTGAACCTCATGTATCATCCTGCTGTAGTAAACCTCATGTATCAGCCTGCTGTAGTGAACCTCACGTATCATCCTGCTGTAGTGAACCTCATGTATCATCCTGCTGTAGTGAACCTCATGTATCATCCTGCTGTAGTGAACCACATGTATCAGCCTGCTGTAGTGAACCTCATGTATCATCCTGCTGTAGTGAACCACATGTATCAGCCTGCTGTAGTGAACCTCATGTATCAGCCTGCTGTAGTGAACCTGATGTATCAGCCTGCTGTAGTGAACCTCATGTATCAGTCTGCTGCAGTGAACCACATGTATCTGCCTGCTGTAGTGAACCTCATGTATCAGCCTGCTGTAGTGAACCTCATGTATCAGCCTGCTGTAGTAAACCTCACGTATCAGCCTGCTGTAGTAAACCTCACGTATCAGCCTGTTGTAGTAAACCTCACGTATCAGCCTGCTGTAGTGAACCTCACGTATCAGCCTGCTATAGTAAACCTCACGTATCAGCCTGCTGTAGTTAACCTCATGTATCAGCCTGCTGTAGTAAACCTCATGTATCAGCCTGCTGTAGTGAACCTCATGTAACAGCCTGCTGAAGTGAACCTCATGTATCAGCCTACTGTAGTGAACCTCATGTATCATCCTGCTTTAGTGAACCAGATGTATCAGCCTGCTGTAGTGAACCTGATGTATCAGCCTGCTGTAGTGAATCTCATGTATCAGCCTGCTGTAGTAAACCTCACGTATCAGCCTGCGGTAGTGAACCTTATGTATCATCCTGCTGTAGTCAACCTCATATATCAGCCTGCTGTAGTGAACCTCATGTATCAGCCTGCTGTGGTAAACCTCATGTATCAGCCTGCTGTAGTAAACCTCATGTATCAGCCTGCTGTAGTGAACCTCATGTATCATCCTGCTGTAGTGAACCTCATGTATCAGCCTGCTGTAGTGAACCTCATGTATCAGCCTGCTGTAGTGAATCTCATGTATCAGCCTGCTGTAGTGAACCTGATGTATCAGCCTGCTGTAGTAAACCTCATGTATCAGCCTGCTGTAGTGAACCTCATGTATCAGCCTGCTGTAGTGAACCTGATGTATCAGCCTTCTGTAGTGAACCTCATGTATCAACCTGCTGTAGTGTACCTCATGTTTTAGCCTGCTGTAGTAAACCTCATGTATCAGCCTGCTGTAGTAAACCTCATGTATCAGTCTGCTGTAGTGAACCTGATGTACCAGCCTGCTGTAGTGAACCTCATATATCAGCCTGCTGTAGTGAACCTCATGTATCAGCCTACTGTGGTGAATCTCATTATCATCCTACTGTGGTGAACCTCATGTATCATCCTGCTGTAGTGAACCTCATGTATCAGCCTGCTGTAGTAAACCTCATGTATCAGCCTGCTGTAGTAAACCTCATGTATCAGCCTGCTGCAGTGAACCTCATGTATCATCCTGCTGTAGTGAACCTCATGTATCATCATGCTGTAGTGAACCTCATGTATCAGCCTGCTGTAGTGAACCTCATGTATCAGCCTGCTGTAGTGAACCTCATGTATCAGCCTGCTGTAGTGAATCTCATGTATCAGCCTGCTGTAGTGAACCTGATGTATCAGCCTGCTGTAGTAAACCTCATGTTTCAGCCTGCTGTAGTGAACCTCATGTATCAGCCTGCTGTAGTGAACCTGATGTATCAGCCTTCTGTAGTGAACCTCATGTATCAGCCTGCTGTAGTGAACCTCATGTATCAGCCTACTGTGGTGAATCTCATTATCATCCTACTGTGGTGAACCTCATGTATCATCCTGCTGTAGTGAACCACATGTATCAGCCTGCTGTAGTGAACCTCATGTATCAGCCTGCTGTAGTGAACCTCATGTATCAGCCTGCTGTAGTGAACCACATGTATCAGCCTGCTGTGGTGAACCTCATGTCATCCTGCTGTAGTGAACCACATGTATCAGCCTGCTGCAGTGAGACACATGTATCAGCCTGCTGTAGTGATCCTCATGTATCAGCCTGCGGTAGTGAACCTCATGTTTTAGCCTGCTGTAGTAAACCTCATGTATCAGCCTGCTGTAGTAAATCTCATGTATCAGTCTGCTGTAATGAACCTGATGTATCAGCCTGCTGTAGTGAACCTCATGTATCAGCCTGCTGTAGTGAACCTCATGTATCAGCCTACTGTGGTAAATCTCATTATCATCCTACTGTGGTGAACCTCATGTATCAGCCTGCTGTAGTGAACCTCATGTATCAGCCTGCTGTAATGAACCACATGTATCAGCCTGCTGTAGTGAACCTCATGTATCAGCCTACTGTGGTGAACCTCATGTATCAACCTGCTGTAGTGAACCTCTTATGACAACCCGATGTGGTGAGCCTCATATAGCAGCCCGCAACGGGAAGCATCGCGCAGCAACTCGCTTCGGCAAACTTCACGAGACAACCGGGTGCGATAAGCATACAGCAGTGAGCCACGTACGGAAACCCCCTGCGGCAAGCCTCGAGTAGCACCGTATTGCAGCGAGCTTCATGTATCAATTCACTGTAATCTAGTGAGCCTCTTGATGCAGTCCACTGCAGGCAGCCTCCTGTAACTGTGCACTGCAGCGAGTGGCAGCAGACAAAAACGAAACTCCTGTGGCAGCCCACTGTACCAAAACTCTTCAGGCAGCCGACTGCAGTTAGCCTCTAGAGGCAGCCCAAAGCAGCGAGCCTCCTGAGGCAGCCCACTGCAGTGAGCCTCCTGTGGCAGTCCATTGCAGCGAGCCTCCTGAGGCAGCCTACTGCAGCGAAATCCTGCATCAATCCAAAGCAGCAAGCATCATGTATCAGTTAACTGCAGCGTTTCTCCTGTGGCAGCCCACTACAGCGAGCCTCCTGTGGCAGTCCATTGCAGCGAGCCTCCTGAGGCAGCCCACTGCGGTGAGCCTTCTGTGGCAGTCCACTGCAGCAAGCCTCCTGTGGCAGTCCACTGCAGCAAGCCTCCTGCGGCAGCCCACTGCAGCGAGCCTTCTGTGGCAGTCCTCTGCAGCAAGCCTCCTCTGGCAGCCCACTGCAGCGAGCCTTCTGTGGCAGTCCTTTGCAGCAAGCCTCCTGTGGCAGCCCACTGCAGCGAGCCTTCTGTGGCAGTCCTCTGCAGCAAGCCTCCTGTGGCAGCCCACTGCAGCGAGCCTTCTGTGACAGTCCTCTGCAGCAAGCCTCCTGTGGCAGTCCACTGCAGCAAGCCTCCTGTGGTAGCCCACTGCAGCGAGCCTCCTGAGGCAGCCCAATGCAGCGAGCCTTCTGTGGCAGTCCATTGCAGCAAGCCTCCTGTGGCAGTCCATTGCAGCGAGCCTCCTGAGGCAGCCTACTACGGCGAACATCCTGTATCAATCCAATGCAGCGAGCATCATGTATCAGTTCACTGCAGCGTGTCTCCTGGGGCAGCCAACTGCAGCGAGCATCTTGAGGCAGCCCACTGCAGCGAACCTCCTGAGGCAGCCCACTGCAGTGAGCCTCCTGTGGCAGTCCATTGCAGCGAGCCTCCTGAGGCAGCCTACTGCAGCGAACATCCTGTATCAATCCAAAGCAGCAAGCATCATGTATCAGTTCACTGCAGCGTGTCTCCTGTGGCAGCCCACTACAGCAAGCCTCTTGAGGCAGCCCACTGCAACGAGCCTCCTGTGGCAGTCCACTGCTGCGAGCCTGCTGTGTCAGTCCACTGCAGCAAGCCTCCTGTGGCAGCCCACTGCAATGAACATCCTGTATCAATCCAATGCAGCGAGCATCATGTATCAGTTCACTGCAGCTTGTCTCCTGTGGCAGCCCACTGCAGCGAGCCTCTTGAGGCAGCCCACTGCAGCGAGCCTCCTGTGGCAGTCCACTGCTGCGAGCCTTCTGTGTCAGTCCACTGCAGCAAGCCTCCTGTGGCAGCCCACTGCGGTGAACATCCTGTATCAATCCAATGCAGCGAGCATCATGTATCAGTTCACTGCAGCTTGTCTCCTGTGGCAGTCCATTGCAGCGAGCCTCTTGACGCAGCCCACTGCAGCGAGCCTCCTGTGGCAGTCCACTGCTGCGAGCCTTCTGTGGCAGTCCACTGCAGCAAGCCTCCTGTGGCAGTCCATTGCAGCGAGCCTCTTGAGGCAGCCAACTGCAGCGAGCCTTCTGTGGCAGTCCATTGCAGCAAGCCTCCTGTGGCAGTCCATTGCAGCGAGCCTTCTGTGGCAGTCCACTGCAGCAAGCCTTCTGTGGCAGTCCATTGCAGCGAGCCTCCTGAGGTAGCCCACTGCGGCGAGCCTTCTGAGGCAGTCCACTGCAGCAAGCCTCCTGTGTCAGTCCATTGCAGCGAGCCTCCTGAGGCAGCCCCCTGCGGCGAGCCTTCTGTGGCAGTCCACTGCGGCGAGCCTTCTGTGGCAGTCCACTGCAGCAAGCCTCCTGTGGCAGTCCATTGCAGCGAGCCTCCTGAGGCAGCACCCTGCGGCGAGCCTTCTGTGGCAATCCACTGCGGCAAGTCTCCTGTGGCAATCCATTGTAGCGAGCCTCCTGAGGCAACCCCTGCGGCGAGCCTCCTGAGGCAGCCCCCTGCGGCGAGCCTCCTGAGGCAGCCCACTGTGGCGAGCCTTCTGTGGCAGTCCACTGCAGCAATCCTCCTGTGGCAGTCCATTGCAGCGAGCCTCCTGAGGCAGCCCACTGCGGCGAACATCCTGTATCAATCCAATGCAGCGAGCATCATGTATCAGTTCACTGCAGCTTGTCTCCTGTGGCAGTCCATTGCAGCGAGCCTCTTGAGGCAGCCCACTGCAGCGAGCCTCCTGTGGCAGTCCACTGCTGCGAGCCTTCTGTGGCAGTCCACTGCAGCAAGCCTCCTGTGGCAGTCCATTGCAGCGAGCCTCTTGAGGCAGCCAACTGCAGCGAGCCTTCTGTGGCAGTCCATTGCAGCAAGCCTCCTGTGGCAGTCCATTGCAGCGAGCCTTCTGTGGCAGTCTACTGCAGCAAGCCTTCTGTGGCAGTCCATTGCAGCGAGCCTCCTGAGGTAGCCCACTGCGGCGAGCCTTCTGAGGCAGTCCACTGCAGCAAGCCTCCTGTGGCAGCCCACTGCAGCGAGCCTCTTGAGGCAGCCCACTGCAGCGAGCCTCCTGTGGCAGTCCACTGCTGCGAGCCTTCTGTGTCAGTCCACTGCAGCAAGCCTCCTGTGGCAGCCCACTGCGGTGAACATCCTGTATCAATCCAATGCAGCGAGCATCATGTATCAGTTCACTGCAGCTTGTCTCCTGTGGCAGTCCATTGCAGCGAGCCTCTTGAGGCAGCCCACTGCAGCAAGCCTCCTGTGGCAGTCCATTGCAGCGAGCCTTCTGAGGCAGTCCACTGCAGCAAGCCTCCTGTGGCAGTCCATTGCAGCGAGCCTCCTGAGGCAGCCCCCTGCGGCGAGCCTTCTGTGGCAGTCCACTGCGGCGAGCCTTCTGTGGCAGTCCACTGCAGCAAGCCTCCTGTCGCAGTCCATTGCAGCGAGCCTCCTGAGGCAGCACCCTGCGGCGAGCCTTCTGTGGCAATCCACTGCGGCAAGTCTCCTGTGGCAATCCATTGTAGCGAGCCTCCTGAGGCAGCCCCCTGCGGCGAGCCTCCTGAGGCAGCCCCCTGCGGCGAGCCTCCTGAGGCAGCCCACTGTGGCGAGCCTTCTGTGGCAGTCCACTGCAGCAATCCTCCTGTGGCAGTCCATTGCAGCGAGCCTCCTGAGGCAGCCCACTGCGGCGAACATCCTGTATCAATCCAATGCAGCGAGCATCATGTATCAGTACACTGCAGCGTGTCTCCTGTGGCAGCCCACTGCAGCGAGCTTCTTGAGGCAGCCCACTGCGGCGAACATCCTGTATCAATCCAATGCAGCGAGCATCATGTATCAGTACACTGCAGCGTGTCTCCTGTGGCAGCCCACTACAGCAAGCCTCTTGAGGCAGCCCACTGCAACGAGCCTCCTGTGGCAGTCCACTGCTGCGAGCCTGCTGTGTCAGTCCACTGCAGCAAGCCTCCTGTGGCAGCCCACTGCGGTGAACATCCTGTATCAATCCAATGCAGCGAGCATCATATATCAGTTCACTGCAGCTTGTCTCCTGTGGCAGCCCACTGCAGCGAGCCTCTTGAGGCAGCCCACTGCAGTGAGCCTCCTGTGGCAGTCCACTGCTGCGAGCCTTCTGTGTCAGTCCACTGCAGCAAGCCTCCTGTGGCAGCCCACTGCGGTGAACATCCTGTATCAATCCAATGCAGCGAGCATCATGTATCAGTTCACTGCAGCTTGTCTCCTGTGGCAGTCCATTGCAGCGAGCCTCTTGAGGCAGCCCACTGCAGCGAGCCTCCTGTGGCAGTCCACTGCTGCGAGCCTTCTGTGGCAGTCCACTGCAGCAAGCCTCCTGTGGCAGTCCATTGCAGCGAGCCTCTTGAGGCAGCCAACTGCAGCGAGCCTTCTGTGGCAGTCCATTGCAGCAAGCCTCCTGTGGCAGTCCATTGCAGCGAGCCTTCTGTGGCAGTTTACTGCAGCAAGCCTTCTGTGGCAGTCCATTGCAGCGAGCCTCCTGAGGTAGCCCACTGCGGCGAGCCTTCTGAGGCAGTCCACTGCAGCAAGCCTCCTGTGGCAGTCCATTGCAGCGAGCCTCCTGAGGCAGCCCCCTGCGGCGAGCCTTCTGTGGCAGTCCACTGCGGCGAGCCTTCTGTGGCAGTCCACTGCAGCAAGCCTCCTGTGGCAGTCCATTGCAGCGAGCCTCCTGAGGCAGCACCCTGCGGCGAGCCTTCTGTGGCAATCCACTGCGGCAAGTCTCCTGTGACAATCCATTGTAGCGAGCCTCCTGAGGCAGCCCCCTGCGGCGAGCCTCCTGAGGCAGCCCCCTGCGGCGAGCCTCCTGAGGCAGCCCACTGTGGCGAGCCTTCTGTGGCAGTCCACTGCAGCAATCCTCCTGTGGCAGTCCATTGCAGCGAGCCTCCTGAGGCAGCCCACTGCGGCGAACATCCTGTATCAATCCAATGCAGCGAGCATCATGTATCAGTTCACTGCAGCGTGTCTCCTGTGGCAGCCCACTGCAGCGAGCCTCCTGTGGCAGTCCACTGCTGCGAGCCTTCTATGGCAGTCCACTGCTGCGAGCCTTCTGTGGCAGTCCACTGCAGTGAGCCTCCTGTGGCAGTCCACTGCAGTGAGCCTCCTGTGGCAGTCCACTGCAGTGAGCCTCTTGAGGCAGCCCACTGCAGCGAGCCTCCTGTGGCAGTCCACTGCTGCGAGCCTGCTGTGGCAGTCCACTGCTGCGAGCCTGCTGTGGCAGTCCACTGCTGCGAGCCTCCTGTGGCAGTCCACTGCAGCGAGCCTGCAGTGGAAGTCCACTGCTGCGAGCCTGGTGAGGCAGCCCACTGCAGCGAGCCTCCTGTGGCAGTCCACTGCTGCGAGCCTTCTGTGGCAGTCCACTGGTGCGAGCCTTCTGTGGCAGTCCACTGCAGTGAGCCTCCTGTGGCAGTCCACTACTGCGAGCCTGCTGTGGCAGTCCACTGCTGCGAGCCTCCTGTGGCAGTCCACTGCTGCGAGCCTCCTGTGGCAGTCCACTGCTGCGAGCCTGCTGTGGCAGTCCACTGCTGCGAGCCTCCTGTGGCAGTCCACTGCTGCGAGCCTCCTGTGGCAGTCCACTGCTCTGCGAGCCTCCTATGGCTGTCCATTACAGCTAGCATCATGTATCAGTTTACTGCAGCGAGCTTCCTGTATCAATTTACTGTAATCCAGCGAGCCTCTTGAGGCAGTCCACTGCTGCGAGCCTCCTGTGGCAGTCCACTGCTGCGAGCCTCCTGTGGCAGTCCACTGCTGCGAGCCTGCTGTGGCAGTCCACTGCTGCGAGCCTCCTGTGGCAGTCCACTGCTGCGAGCCTCCTGTGGCAGTCCACTGCTGCGAGCCTGCTGTGGCAGTCCACTGCTGCGAGCCTGCTGTGGCAGTCCACTGCTGCGAGCCTTCTGTGGCAGTCCACTGCTGCGAGCCTGCTGTGGAAGTCCACTGCTGCGAGCCTCCTGTGGCAGTCCACTGCTGCGAGCCTCCTGTGGCAGTCCACTGCTGCGAGCCTCCTGTGGCTGTCCATTACAGCGAGCATCATGTATCAGTTTACTGCAGCGAGCTTCCTGTATCAATTCACTGTAATCCAGCGAGCCTCCTGTGGCAGTCCACTGCTGCGAGCCTGCTGTGGCAGTCCACTGCTGCGAGCCTCCTGTGGCAGTCCACTGCTGCGAGCCTCCTGTGGAAGTCCACTGCTGCAAGCCTCCTGTGGCTGTCCATTACAGCGAGCATCATGTGTCAGTTTACTGCAGCGAGCTTCCTGTATCAATTCACTGTAATCCAGCGAGCCTCTTGAGGCAGTCCACTGCAGGCAGCCTCCTGTAATTGTGCACTGCAGCGAATGGCATCAGACAAAAACGTGTCTCCTGTGGCAGTCCACTGCAGGGAGCCTCTAGAGGCAGCCCAATGCAGCGAGCCACCTGAGGCAGCCCACTGCAGCGAGCCTCCTGTGGCAGTCCACTGCAATAAGCCTACCGTGGCAGCCTAATGCAGCGAGCCTCCTGAGGTAGCCCACTGCAGAGAGCCTCCTGAGGTAGCCAACTGCAGCGAGCCTCTTGAGGCAGCTCACTACAGCGAGCCTATTGTGACAGTCCATTGCAGAGAGCATCCTGTATCAGCCCACTGTATTGAGCCTCTTGAGGCAGCCCAATGCAGCGAGCCTCCTGAGGCAGCGCCTAATGGAGCGAGAATTCTGTATCTGTCCACTGCAGCGACCATCCTGTATTAGTCCACTGCAGCGTGTCTTCTGTGGCATCCCACTGTGGCGTCAGCCTGCTGTGGTAGAACACTGCAGCTAGCCTCCTGAGGCAGCCCAATGCAGTGAGGCTCCTAAGGCAGACAACTGAAGCGAACCTCCTGAGGCAAGCCACTGTAGCTATCATCCTGTGGCAGTTCAATACAGCGAGCGTCCTGAAGCAGCCCACTGCAGCCAGCTTCTTGTAGCAGTTAACTGCAGCGAGCCTCCTGAGCGAGTCCACTGCAGCGTGCGTCCTGTGGCAGTCTATTGCAGCGAGCCTCCTGCTGAAGCCTACTGCAGGGAACATCCTCTTTCAATTCAATGCAGAGATCATCCTGTATCAGTCCAAGGCAGAGTGTCTTCTGTGGCAGCCCACAGCAGCCAGCTTCCTGTGGCAGCCCAGTGCAGGGAGCCTCTTGAGACAGCTAACTACAACGAACATCCTGTATCAATCCAATGCAGTGAGCATCCTGTTGTAGTCCTCTGCAGCGAGCGTCCTGTGGCAGTCCATTGAAGCGAGCCCCCAGAGGCAGCCCACTGCAGCGAGCATCCTGTATCTGTCCACTGCAGCCAGCCTCCTGTGGCAGCCCACTGAAGCGTGCCTCCTGTGGCAGTCAACTGCTTCGATCCTCCTGTGGGAGTCCACTGAAACGAGCTTTTTGAGGCAGCTCACTGCAGCGAGCATCCTGTATCAGTCCACTGCAGCGTGTCTCCTGTAACAGCCCACTGCAGCCAGTCTCTTGTAGCAGTTCACTGCTGTGAGCCTCCTGCAGCAGTTCACTGTAGTGAGCCTCCTATGGCAGGCCACTGTAGCTATTATCCTGAAGCAGCCCCACTGCAGCCAGTCTCTTGTAGCAGTTCACTGTAGTGAGCCTCCTATGGCAGGCCACTGTAGCTATTATCCTGAAGCAGCCCCACTGCAGCCAGTCTCTTGTAGCAGTTCACTGTAGTGAGCCTCCTATGGCAGGCCACTGTAGCTATTATCCTGAAGCAGCCCCACTGCAGCCAGTCTCTTGTAGCAGTTCACTGCTGTGAGCCTCCTATGGCAGGCCACTGTAGCTATTATCCTGAAGCAGCCCCACTGCAGCCAGTCTCTTGTAGCAGTTCACTGTAGTGAGCCTCCTATGGCAGGCCACTGTAGCTATTATCCTGAAGCAGCCCCACTGCAGCCAGTCTCTTGTAGCAGTTCACTGCTGTGAGCCTCCTGCAGCAGTTCACTGAAGTGAGCCGCCTATGGCAGGCCACTGTAGCTATTATCCTGAAGCAGCCCCACTGCAGCCAGTCTCTTGTAGCAGTTCACTGTAGTGAGCCTCCTATGGCAGGCCACTGTAGCTATTATCCTGAAGCAGCCCCACTGCAGCCAGTCTCTTGTAGCAGTTCACTGCTGTGAGCCTCCTGCAGCAGTTCACTGTAGTGAGCCTCCTATGGCAGGCCACTGTAGCTATTATCCTGAAGCAGCTCCACTGCAGCCAGTCTCTTGTAGCACTTCACTGTAGTGAGCCTCCTATGGCAGGCCACTGTAGCTATTATCCTGAAGCAGCCCCACTGCAGCCAGTCTCTTGTAGCAGTTCACTGTAGTGAGCCTCCTATGGCAGGCCACTGTAGCTATTATCCTGAAGCAGCCCCACTGCAGCCAGTCTCTTGTAGCAGTTCACTGCTGTGAGCCTCCTGCAGCAGTTCACTGTAGTGAGCCTCCTATGGCAGGCCACTGTATCTATTATCCTGAAGCAGCCCCACTGCAGCCAGTCTCTTGTAGCAGTTCACTGTAGTGAGCCTCCTATGGCAGGCCACTGTAGCTATTATCCTGAAGCAGCCCCACTGCAGCCAGTCTCTTGTAGCACTTCACTGTAGTGAGCCTCCTATGGCAGGCCACTGTAGCTATTATCCTGAAGCAGCCCCACTGCAGCCAGTCTCTTGTAGCAGTTCACTGTAGTGAGCCTCCTATGGCAGGCCACTGTAGCTATTATCCTGAAGCAGCCCCACTGCAGCCAGTCTCTTGTAGCAGTTCACTGCTGTGAGCCTCCTGCAGCAGTTCACTGTAGTGAGCCTCCTATGGCAGGCCACTGTAGCTATTATCCTGAAGCAGCCCCACTGCAGCCAGTCTCTTGTAGCAGTTCACTGTAGTGAGCCTCCTATGGCAGGCCACTGTAGCTATTATCCTGAAGCAGCCCCACTGCAGCCAGTCTCTTGTAGCAGTTCACTGTAGTGAGCCTCCTATGGCAGGCCACTGTAGCTATTATCCTGAAGCAGCCCCACTGCAGCCAGTCTCTTGTAGCAGTTCACTGTAGTGAGCCTCCTATGGCAGGCCACTGTAGCTATTATCCTGAAGCAGCCCCACTGCAGCCAGTCTCTTGTAGCAGTTCACTGTAGTGAGCCTCCTATGGCAGGCCACTGTAGCTATTATCCTGAAGCAGCCCCACTGCAGCCAGTCTCTTGTAGCAGTTTACTGCTGTGAGCCTCCTGCAGCAGTTCACTGAAGTGAGCCTCCTATGGCAGGCCACTGTAGCTATTATCCTGAAGCAGCCCCACTGCACCAAGTCTCTTGTAGCAGTTCACTGCTGTGAGCCTCCTGCAGCAGTTCACTAAAGTGAGCCTCCTATGGCAGGCCACTGTAGCTATTATCCTGAAGCAGCCCCACTGCAGCCAGTCTCTTGTAGCAGTTCACTGCTGTGAGCCTCCTGCAGCAGTTCTCTGTAGTGAGCCTCCTATGGCAGGCCACTGTAGCTATTATCCTGAAGCAGCCCCACTGCAGCCAGTCTCTTGTAGCCGTTCACTGCTGTGAGCTTCCTGCAGCAGTTCACTGTAGTGAGCCTCCTATGGCAGGCCACTGTAGCTATTATCCTGAAGCAGCCCCACTGCAGCCAGTCTCTTGTAGCAGTTCACTGCTGTGAGCCTGCTGCAGCATTTCACTGTAGTGAGCCTCCTATGGCAGGCCACTGCAGCCAGTCTCTTGTAGCAGTTCACTGCTGTGAGCCTGCTGCAGCAGTTCACTGTAGTGAGCCTCCTATGGCAGGCCACTGTAGCTATTATCCTGAAGCAGCCCCACTGCAGCCAGTCTCTTGTAGCAGTTCACTGCTGTGAGCCTGCTGCAGCAGTTCACTGTAGTGAGCCTCCTATGGCTGTCCACTGCAGCCAGTCTCTTGTAGCAGTTCACTGCTGTGAGCCTCCTGCAGCAGTTCACTGTAGTGAGCCTCCTATGGCTGTCCACTGCAGCCTGTCTCCTGTGGCAGTTCACTGCACCGAGCCTGCTGAGGCAGCCCCCTGCAGCGAGCCTATTGAGGTAGCCCACTTCAGTTAGCCTTCTGAGGCAGCCCACTGCACCGAGCCTCCTGTGTCAGTCCATTGCAGCGAGCCTCCTGAAGCAGCCCCCTGGAGCTAGCATTCTGTATCAGTCAACTGCAGCGAACCTCCTTTGGCAGTCCACTGTAGTGAGCCTCCTTTGGCAGATCACTGCAGCGAGTCTCCTGATGCACTCCACTGCAGTGAGCCTGCTGTGACAGTCCATTGCACCGAGCCTCCTGTGGCAGACCATTGTTGAGAGCCTCCTGTGCCAGCCGTTATGTCGAGCCTTAGGTGACATCAGTTTTGGCGAGTTGCGGCACCTGGCTGTGCAAACCTCACGTGACAGCCCTCCTTTGGAGTGGCGCATGTGATACTTCATTGAGTACATGCGGTTGAAATTCTCTTGCTGTTCTTGTCGTTGCGGTCCCTAGGTTTGTGTGTGTCAATGCTGCCAAAATTCCTCAGTTGTCAGCCCTGTCTTGGTTGACATGGATCCTTGTGTGATTTTCGAAAAAAAGCAAACTTCGTAGAAGGTGATGGACAGTGCACCAAAGATCATGATAGAAGACAGTACTTCCCATGGTAAAAAATCATTACATTTTATAATTTAAAAAAATATTTATTCGTCTTAACGAGTTGGATGGCGCCTGTTTAGGCATTTGTCATGAATTTTTCCAAGCCATGGCGTCTTCCCGTTTTCCAATCCCGCTTCGTAAAGGCTGGTGTTGGAGGAGAGCTGATCGCCTAAGCCTACATATCAACATTGTTGTCATAATTAATGCTTTATATATAGCCTATATGTAGTCCCGATGTAAACATATGATCGCTTTTATTTATATGAATTAATATATAGTAGAACCTCAATAGTTCGACTCCGGTAATGGTGATACGGTGTTGCAAAACTTAAGTCCATGGAGGTTGTGTGCGAGGCAGTCTGGTGCAGATGAATGAAATTACACCATCAAAGTGATCAACAGTTAAAATTACGAATATTTGGTCATTTAGTTACCGTACTTTCTAAGTACTCTACTGTCCATACTTAAATATCTACCTTATTAACTCCACACCAATTTAGTAGAACATACATTATTATAGAAATATATAGCTTGTTTTTACTTTTGTTAAATTGTTAATGATTCATGAAGAAAACACATTACAATTTCTATATAAAAATCTTTGTTGTTGTTTTATGTTTACCACAAATTCCTTAAGTTCGACATTTCGATACTTCGGTCCACAAAGTGCCGAACTATCGAGGTTCCACTATACTAAATCATTATTGAGTCGATGGGTTAAAGTTAAGTAACAATAAAAAATATAAAACTAGAAAATATACTTTCGGTTGTGTCTGTTAAACAAATTTTAAAATAAATTAATATAAATATAGACAAAAATACATCAGTATTTTCTTAAAACATTCCCTGGAGCGTACCGCATGCATCCCCACCGGTGCTTGAAGGAGCGTACAGCAGTCTCTTTTGACGTAATGAGTCTAAAGAATGTTGAAGTGCGGTTCACCGTCACAGCAACGGGTTTTGATTTGTTTTTTGCTCTAGGATTCACAGTGGCAGGCACACGGCATGCACAGTGACCCTAGATGAAATAATCTCCGTGGTTTGGGCGCAAAACCACTTTTTTATCTTTTTGTAATAATAAACTCTGACTGTTGATTATTATAAAAAAATATAAACTCATACACTAAAAAGAAGGAGATCAGTACAATTTATTTTAATTACTCATATTTTAATACCACTGTAAGTGTATGGACGGGCGGATGGGTCAATACCACTGTACGTGTATGGGTGGGCGGGTGGGTCAATGCCACAGAAAGTGTATGGGCGGGCGGATGGGTCAATGCCACTGTAAGTGTATGGGCGGGTGGGTGGGTCAATACTACTGTAAGTGTATGGGTGGGCGGGTGGGTCAATGCCACTGTAAGTGTATGGGCGGGCGGGTGGGTCAATACTACTGTAAGTGTATGGGTGGGCGGGTGGGTCAATGCCACAGAAAGTGTATGGGCGGGCGGGTGGGTCAATGCCACTGTAAGTGTATGGGCGGGCGGGTGGGTCAATACTACTGTAAGTGTATGGGTGGGCGGGTGGGTCAATGCCACTGTAAGTGTATGGGCGGGTGGGTGGGTCAATACTACTGTAAGTGTATGGGTGGGCGGGTGGGTCAATGCCACTGTAAGTGTATGGACGGGCGGGTTGGTCAATACCACAGAAAGTGAATGGGTGGGCGGGTGGGTCAATGCCACAGAAAGTGTATGGGCGGGCGGGTGGGTCAATACTACTGTAGTAAGTGTATGGACTGGCGGGTTGGTCAATACTACTGTAAGTGTATGGGTGGGCGGGTGGGTCAATGCCACTGTAAGTGTATGGGCGGGCGGGTGGGTCAATACTACTGTAAGTGTATGGGTGGGCGGGTGGGTCAATACCACTGTAAGTGAATGGACGGGCGGGTTATTGTTGATGAATAAATCTGACTTCTTATAAGAATCGTAGAATATGTTTTAGTCTAAAAATATGCAAAAAAGAACAATTTATAAACAGAGTATACCAATTTAAAGATTTAGATATTTCATTTTATTCTAAATTTACTTTTTGCGATCATGTAATAAGTATGTGTAAATCGGCTTATTCAGTTTTGGGATTTGTCAAGATATCGGGAAATGTTTTACAAAGTGCCAAGACTTTGAAAACTATTTTTTACTTGTTTAGATCAATACTTGAATTTGGATCTGTAGTATGGTACCGACATGTAAATTATTACAATGAAGTGACCGAAAACATCAAAAAAAGGTTTTAAAATATCTTTATTACAAATCATTTGGTCACTACATAGACGCAGTCTCATATACAGAACTGATGGATTTATTTATTATAGTTAGCTTATCAAGGAGACGTAACGTCAGCCTGACTCTTTACCTCCATAAGCTGGAGGTAAACGACCGTTATCTGTTGGCAAGTCTGGACTTCGCTGTGCCTCGCTCCAACTCACGTAGCTGTATGTTGCTTAGCCCGCGTTTCTCAAGAATTAATCTGGGATATTATTCTCCCTTAAATAATTTGTCTAGACACAATGTTTTTTCAATATCAATAGATATTTTCGATTGTCAATTACAGAAGTACAGGATAAATATCCTACCTTGTGTCAAAGATTAGCTTTTGCAGTGTTAAACGTATTTTGAAAGGTTATTTTTCACGTCTGTGGATGATTAATCGTATAAATTACATATCCCCCTTCTAATATTTTGAAACGTGACTTGATTGTTGGTTGTTTTCTGAATATATTTAGTAATTTTTGTATTGTTGTTAATAATATTATTTTAGTCGTTTCTTATTGTTGTTAATATTATTGTTGATCATGTATTAATTGTTGCTACTGTATTTGTTCATATTATTTATTATGTTGCTAATTAGTATTTATTTCAATTAGCTTAAAAAAATAATATAATCGCTGTAGCAAGGTTAAAAATGCCTGTTATTTAAATTTTATTTTAGTTGAATTATTTTAGATTACATATAAATGTAATATTTGCTATAGTATTTGCTTTAGAGGATTGTTATAAAACCTAGTGAAGAGCATGGACTGTTGCCATACATTTGCAACAAACAATTTGCATGCCAAATTGATTATTATTATTAAGTGCTACAATGTTATTGGCCTTGTTGATATTTTGTAGCATTGTAAATAAATAAATAAACAGCTCCGTTTTTTCCCAATATATTTAACCATTTCAATGAAACGAGTTGACATGAACTCGGCAACTCAATGTAGCAGAAAATAGGGTTGTCAAATTGGCCAGTTAATCCCAATCACGAACTTGGCAAATCTCTCTCTCTCTCTCTCTCTCTCTCTCTCTCTCTCTCTCTCTCTCTCTCTCTCTCTCTCTCTCTCTCTCTCTCTCTCTCTCTCTCTCTCTCTCTCTCTCTCTCTCTCTCTCTCTCTCTCTCTCTCTCTCTCTCTCTCTCTCTCTCTCTCTCTCTCTCTCTCTCTCTCTCTCTCTCTCTCTCTCTCTCTCTCTCTCTCTCTCTCTCTCTCTCTCTCTCTCTCTCTCTCTCTCTCTCTCTCTCTCTCTCTCTCTCTCTCTCTCTCTCTCTCTCTCTCTCTCTCTCTCTCTCTCTCTCTCTCTCTCTCTCTCTCTCTCTCTCTCTCTCTCTCTCTCTCTCTCTCTCTCTCTCTCTCTCTCTCTCTCTCTCTCTCTCTCTCTCTCTCTCTCTCTCTCTCTCTCTCTCTCTCTCTCTCTCTCTCTCTCTCTCTCTCTCTCTCTCTCTCTCTCTCTCTCTCTCTCTCTCTCTCTCTCTCTCTCTCTCTCTCTCTCTCTCTCTCTCTCTCTCTCTCTCTCTCTCTCTCTCTCTCTCTCTCTCTCTCTCTCTCTCTCTCTCTCTCTCTCTCTCTCTCTCTCTCTCTCTCTCTCTCTCTCTCTCTCTCTCTCTCTCTCTCTCTCTCTCTCTCTCTCTCTCTCTCTCTCTCTCTCTCTCTCTCTCTCTCTCTCTCTCTCTCTCTCTCTCTCTCTCTCTCTCTCTCTCTCTCTCTCTCTCTCTCTCTCTCTCTCTCTCTCTCTCTCTCTCTCTCTCTCTCTCTCTCTCTCTCTCTCTCTCTCTCTCTCTCTCTCTCTCTCTCTCTCTCTCTCTCTCTCTCTCTCTCTCTCTCTCTCTCCCTCTCTCCTCTCTCCTCTCTCCTCTCTCCTCTCTCCTCTCTCCTCTCTCCTCTCTCCTCTCTCCCACTTCTCCCTCTCTCCCTATCTTTCTCCCTCCCTCCCTCCCCCTCCCCCTCCCCCTCCCTCCATCCCTCTCTCCCTATCTCCCTCCCAGGGTGGTCTTGGTAGTTGCTTGGACAGATTCGTCCTGGTAACCTTCAGTCTTAAAAATGCGGCAAATACTGAATATTCCACCTTCAATATTAATAGATTTATCAAAAGTATAAATGATGAACAAAACGATACGTACGTCAGAATGAACAGTGCAGAAAAGGATAATAAAATAAAACTGACTCTAACACAAAAAGAAATCATGTTTTTATTTCATACAAAATAAAGTAAACCATCTGAGAAATAGTAAAATTAAAACTAGAACTTTTTACAGCTGATTCCCACGTTGTTGCTGCTGAAAACAAGTGAAATAGATGTACAACTGCAATATTGATGTTTCCCGTAGCTACTTTTTTATTAGGCAGCAAATGTTTAAAAACGCTGAGATTTCAAAATTGTTTTAAAGTTTTTTGGATATTTGTAGTAATTGTATGAATAGTTTTCTTCATTCCTGTACAGCAAAATTCTCAATTACTTTAAATTTGAAATTATTTTTATAAAGGGTAAATAATTGTTTAATTGTATTATGAATAACGTTATAATAAATTCATAATACAAAAATTTTCCTGTGTTGAATTAGTTTATGTAGTTCATAGTATAGCCTCTTTGATGATTATGATTATTTTTCATCATGCTTATATTTATCATTTTTTTCATAAATCTGTTCCTACTTAAAAATATGACGTGTATATTTTTTATATGTACGTTTTGGACATGAACTGATTAATCAATAAAACTGCTTTGAATATTGATTAAATAAGTTTAAGTTCGCTTTTTTCTTTACCTCAAATCTAATGATGCACTATTATTTAATGCAACAGCGTAAACAGATACAGATGTCAAAGACAGTAAACGTTTATCATTGTTAGGACTACATAATCTTAGTTGTTGACTGAGGTTTCCTTTCGTTTGTTTGTTTGTTTGTGATTTAAACCTGCTAAAAGTATTGAATTTATTTGAGGGAATTTAGCTCCCACGATGCCTTTAAATTTGTTTAATAATATTGTAGTTTTGTGAAAGCGTTAGACTATACTAGGGGACAACCCTGCACGCTTCGCGTGCCAACCCCATCGCACACTGCATTTGATTCGCCTTGGCCTTCGGCCGTGGCATGAGAATTTCGACTCCAAATAATAGCACGAGATACATGTTTTTAAGTGTATAAAACGTAACATAACAATACGAAATTTATTTACAGTATCTCACTCACATTACTTGCGTTGCTACCTAATTTTATGATCATAAACAGCCTATTTCAAACGTTTTCATTTCATTTATTTAGTTTATCAGCTGAAGAGTAATAGAATGATTAAAATAACTACATTATAATAACATTGAAACCTCCGGTAGATTGGAGCCCTACAACCGAATGTGAATAAAACCATGCCCACAATTTTTCCTGGTATACATTATGAATTATCTAACCTACTCAATATTACAAACATCATTGTCTACATTTGATGAGCTGTTGAAACTTTTTGGAAATCATTATTTACATTTGAACAGCTGTTACTTTTCGATTCATTAAAATCTCTCTCCATTTTATTCTTATTGCCGAAAAACGTACTTTAAGGGCTTCCCGTGCCCTTCAGGGTGGAAATATTGAAGAATTAAGACTTATTGTACAAGTACGAACTTAGGCATATTTTTTGACGCCTCAACTGTTAAAATTAGTCATAAAATAAGGGAGAAGCTGCTTGACAAAAAACGCCTTCACGTATTTAATATAAAGATTTTAATTTGGATATATATGCGTTTGGCTCATAGCGATCGTAATTTTGACAAAAAATGTCTGACATGGGATATGTTTGTCCTTTACGTCTGTAAATTATTTATTCAACTCGTTATTGATATAATTACGCTGTATTGGACGCGGGTGCTACTCACTGCCACTTCTCCCCCACAGTTGCCAAGTTCAGCCTTTCTTTTGGGTCAGGTTAGTGAAAGTTGCAGAATGAATGCATCCCTTTCCACTGGAGCTTGTACTAGTTTCCGAATTCGTGCGATCCCCTGCGGATTGTCTGCAGGAAGGTAGACAGGGCTCAAAGTGTGTATTTAAAAAATTGTTACGTTCTAGTTTATAATCTTTTTATAATAAAATATTTTTTTATTCTTAAGACGCCGATCGTCAAGATATGGGCGAATATCCATTTTGATTGAATGTAGATGACAGAATTTTGGCACTGTTACAAACTAAAGCTGACTACTCCTTAGAAAGTGCCATTAATTAATGGCCCTATGACGAATGGACATCCAGTTGTTATTAGCCGATCACCTTCAAAAGTTTGTATGGCTCTGATGTTCTCAGCTGATCACACTGAAAACCGTCAACATTCACATATTACTGTAATATTTATTAACGGGTGAAAGTAATTAATTTAAGAAGGTGTTGATTTTTGGGTCGAGTATTTTATGGTTACAATGACACCGTTTTTCGAGTTCTTTTGCCTGAATCATTAAACGACGAATTATGTGAAAATATTAGTCAAGCTATGTCTAAATAATATTCGATTATGCCAAAATAACTTACAAATTATAATTTGTTTGTAGCCTAAATTTTAGAAGTGTATACATATAAATATAGTCAAATAGGATAACTTTATATTAATTAAGGCCTTGATAGGCATTTTGGTCTCAATAACTATTAGCAAGACTATCATTCAAAAGCAAAGGCGAGTCAAATGGTTATGACCAGTTAATGTAGACTACCGCAACCCCCGTGTTATCGACATTCGATTGTGCTGCTCCGTGTGTAGATGACGAAGACCTGGTATGAAAGATATATGGAGTACAAATTACGATACGTTGTGATCAAGGGATGTTTTTTTTTTTTAAAGCACCCTGTTACCGACATGTGAGAGGTGCTGCCTCTAGTGGGGACGACCAAGACTACTAGTATGAAAGATGAATGGAGTATATTATTTGTCGGTCATTGACTCGAGTAGTTCGTGTGTGTTAAAAAACACAGACCTCCTTATACCAAACCGTTTTGTCTTTCCAAGGTTTTCGTAAAAAACGGGTACAATTGCTTATAAAGAATTGCCATGTTGTTATCAGCTGACAACGAGGACATTTGTATTTTGACATTGACAGTTCAGTTCAGTGTTTAAATTATTTAATGGTAAAAATATTAATAGTCATGACACATGTGAGAATATTTGAAGAGGGAAAATTATTTTTCGAAATTGCATAGATTTGATATATTATAACTAATTGTTAGTATGACTGTAAAAGGAGCTAAAAAGTCTAAAATTGTCAAACAATCTTTTAACCATACAAATTAAAATTAAGTAAACCGATGTTTGACAAATCAAATTTCGTTGTTTCATACTGAAACTGTGTTTTGAAGTATTGCATTACTTATGACTGAAATAAATGTTGGCTAAATTGAAATTTTCGTTTGCGGTAGTCAACTTGAAGAGTCGGGGGCCGAGCGGTCTAAGGCTTCAGGACTTTTATGAGTCTCAGTTTTAGCACTGGTTCGAATCCAGGCATTAATTGGAAGATTTCATCAATGATATCTAGCCTTGTATTGATCTGGTTCTCCTCCTTACTCTCTCTGAATAAGTTCCACGGACAGGTCAATAGTCTATAGGGGGTGGACAGAGTAAGGTTAAAAAGCAGATCGTATTCCCCCCCACCAAAAAACTGGTATTTTAGAATAAGTGGGAGGCCCCACTTTAGATATAACTATATTAAGTGTTTGAAAAATGTTCGGCTGTACTTAAGTGTATGTGTGGGTGTAAAGTGTCCATTCCTAAACTCAGAGGAATCAAGAACTAAGAGGTTAAACCCAGTCAACTCCGAGTTATTATGTTTAATCTACTGATTGAGAAATTAAAGTCATTTTATACGTTTTACATAAATATCTCACAATCCAAAATATATCACACATTTATCTGGACAATTTTTATATTGAGTACACAAATGGAAGAATTATAAAAATATAAGTAATGAGAAACAAACAAAGAAACATGCATCTAGCTTTCACGCATGAAATATAATAGCAAAATTTATTGATGTTACTAAGTGATTGGCTAATTAAGACATGTACAAAAAGAAACAATCTAATTACTGTGATAAATAAGTATATACAATATGGTACAAAGGAGATAACGTTTCAAATTGAAAGAAAAAATATATAAAAACATGTTAAAAGCATATTTAAACATATCTTACGGATTACCTTGAAAATAAACTTCGTAACTTAAAAAAAACTGTAGGAAACAAAGTAGACGAAAAACTCACGTATCTGTACACAAGATAACTCACCTAAGTACAGTTTAAATTAGTTTATAATTGTCTTTTATCACAGTAACTATGACTTTAACGTAATTTGGCGCACACCTTTCACGTACTAACGATGCACGGACGGCGGAGGGAACTGGATTTGTCTGGTTTGGTCTATGTTATCTTATACACGTAATTAAACTTAAGTACAAGGTTGAGTGTAATAACATGGTAGGAAGGCTTATTTAAGGAAGGCTCACCCTGTTAAGGCGGCGAACATTCCTCAGCATTATTTGAGTGGTGAGATGTCATTTGGAATACATTATTATCTGAGAATACAAACCAGCAGTTTGTGTCTAAGGAAATATTATTTTTCAAATAAATCTTATACTGTTTATCTAACCGTGTCATAAGTTTTGTTCAGATTTACATATTTTGTCATTCTATCTACGCCAGTTGCATTTTTTTCTTGTATACTTTGTCCAAACCCTTCATGAGCCCGTGACCCGCGACCGGGATGTGAATCCATGACTTTCTACGTATGAAGCAGACGCGCTAACCATTAAGCTAGCAGTAGGCCTTAACTGAACCACGAACGACTATGACCAATGTCCTACTCTCCAAACGTATATGATACCTACTTATTCATATATGCACGTTTAATATTTCTCCCTTGAGCTTCTGTTACACTGTGGATTACCATTAAATTCCCGCCATACTGTTATCAGAGACATCATATGAGATAAACCATACATTTCCCAGTGGGTCCTAAAATATGATCATGACTTAGGTTTCAAAAGACGAATAAAAGTGAAGGGAAATTTGTGAAAAGTGTGAGGAGTACGTGTAAAATAGAGAAATTGAGGAACAAGATATATTTCGTAGGAGAAAATTAGTTAGATTTATTGACAACTTATTAATAGACTTTATTAAATGATTGTTACAAGAATAGCTATTTTTATTTCTTATAAGAATTTTTGTAACTCTGCTAGTTCCAGAGGTCCGTTCCGTATTGTCCAAAAATTTCCGAGCCCCAAAATTTTCGTGAATGAAATAAGCAAGAGGCAGTCTCAAAATTTCTGTAAGAAATATGCAGCACTAATAACTCAGATAATAAGTCTCAACATGTTCAGGTATGGGGTGGTTCGACACCTGCGGTAGCTAGCCGTCGAGGAAACCCGCCGTACTACCGAGACAAGAGTACTGGCCTGGCAATTCCTGGGTAGTGTGATGGTACATCCTTTACACATAATTTTAGGGCAAAACGTGTTACGATACCTTTATAAAAAGGCAGTTCCATTAGTATCATGGAATACCTGACAAGCCAGAAGGGCAACCAAACCCTTGTTTATTAATGGTTATCGTTCAATAAAAGACGCGAAAATAAGTCGGGTGAAGTCGGGTACATATTTTAAAATAGATCATATTTTACATTGTTATTCGCATGAAAGTAACACTAAAAACCACGATATCGGTTGCTATTTTTCATTTATATGTTGCTACAAATATGTTACTTTAAAAAAATAAGATCTTGGTTATACATTAAAGTAGTTTAATCCATTTTAACCCTTGACTATTCTGCTCATTTTGACTAACGTAAGAACTATTGTGGGGTCGAAACCTACCTCAATTTTAAAAATAACATTAAAAATCTCAAGAATATTATTTTAATAACTTAAATGATAATAATTATTTTCTCTATCTTTTCTTCTTGTAAGTAGAATCATTTTTGGATGTTATTTTATACATAAAAGAGTTTTTATTTTAAAATTTCTTCAATGTTACAAGTTCTTTTGGTTGAAAAACATATTTTACAAAAAAAGTAATTTTGTACCATTAGTTAAATTATAAAAGTCAAAACTATATATTTTCTTTTACAACTAGACTTATATTATAAGAAATTATATTATTTGGCCACATAACTGCTATAGTAAAAAAATACCTCTTCTAACGTTGGCAAATTCTTCTTGTTTATTCCCCTTACTGGCACTCTTCACAATTAATACTAACTTTGTTATGTAACATCTTTTTTTAAATAACGCACACAGTTGAAAGTTTTCTGTCATTTTATTTTGTTTATACGAGTAGTTCACATCTCCTTCTTTTGGGTGGATTATCTAACAAGGCGGAATTTCAAAAAAAGAGAAAAGTCTAACGTGACTACTATCGTGGGGTCACTTCTGATCCCAGAAGCTTCCCAGCCAGACATGAAGTGACCGAACAAGAAACCACTACATGCACTGTATGTATCACTAGCTGAAAAGAGCTTAGATTAAGAGATAGGTCAATCCTGCAAGTAGAAGAAATATAAAATAAAAATAATTACACTCTGGGGTCAAAAATGACCCCAGGATAGTAGTTAAGAGTTAAGGGCGTTCGTCCGGGCGCCCAGTTTAGCGCTATAAGGAATTTAGCTCTAGATTTTATCGCAACTGCGGTTAAGAGTAGTAACGATCCTGACTCACTAACGAATGAGCAATCTATTCCCCTCCCCCCTCTCCCCCTCATAGCCAACCCCCCCCCCACCGCAAATTCAACAGATGGGCATAACTCCCATATTTATTGTAAACTTAAGCAACGAATATTATATATATTAATATAATCTACTGTTTTAGCCAAAGATAAATGTACAACATTTGAGCAAATATCATCCATAGAAAAATAATTGGTAACACTTTAAAAAAGTATATTTTTTATAGATTTACTATTTATTAGGTTGGTAGTACCTTTTTTCCACTATATATTCAAAATGTTAATAAAATATATCACAAGGTTTGTCCATGAGGTATGCACCAAAAAGGCCAAATTAGTCACTTTGGGCAGCCATATAAAGAATTTTTTTAAGAATTTTCCCATAATACATTTATTACTTAAATGGATACTACCAATTTTTTTTAAATTAAAAAATAATTGTCGGTCGAACACCCTTAATACTTCTGCGTTCCTAAATATTGCATGCTTTTAATTTTTAACGATTACATACAACTAATATCCATATTTGCATAAAATTATTGAAGTTTTCCTGTTATGATGACGCAAATTTATTCAAACAGTGATCCGTTAAGGTTATTAGTAACTAGGCCCTCTGCAGAAATTGTTTCAAGGTCAAACGTAGTTTTTTGTAGGCTATGTTTGTTTTATATGCTTATAAATTAATTTTCTTTTAGTTTTGATTCATTTTGTGTCTTAAACAAAATTTGAATCGTAACAAACACATAATATAACGTATAGTATATAATACAAACTTAAATACATTGTATATAAATATGCTTATGTATATAAAATGTAATAGTTGCATAAAATTATATTGTAAGGATCTTAAACTTTATAAACTTTTTGTAAAATCATTCATTTTTATTTCTTCTTAAAATATTTCATATATTTTTCTTCTTTTAATATTTTGGCAATTTGTCGTATAATTTTATCGTATTGTAATGAGTATGTTTTGTGTATAAAGTGGTTCTGAGGTATGGAATTTGAAGGTCGGATTAAGGACGGAGATTTAGTAGCTTTGTTGTTTGACAATTTGATCAATTTTTTAAAACAAATATTAGTGTTTCATAACTATAAATAGATGGTAAAAGTCATGATACTAACATTTTTGTTTTCCTTTTGTTTCAATATAATTATTCGTAATACATATTTTTGTAAAATGAAAAGGTTCTTCCTATTAAAGTTAATGTTTCCTACATCGGAATGCCGTATGTTGATTTTGGCACAATCAATCTATATTATTTATTTATTTATTTCAGATTTACATGACAGCTACAGGACATGATACTTATAAAACTCTTGTACATAATAATTAACATATTCCCAAAACAGCCATCTTAACTAAACATAATTTAATCCTAAACTTCTTAAATTAAACAATCATACTAAACTAAACTGCTGGCAGCTAAAAAAACAATATCAAACTCACTTTATTACAATTCACAATATAAATTATTGAACTCTTTATATTTAAGGTAAAATACAAAATTTACACATAGTATACATATACTTCTCCATAAGTAAATTCAAAATAAAAGGTTGCTATTATATTGTTAATAAGACATTTATTTGATAGTAGGATGATAATATTCAGATTACAAATAGTTTGTTTGAAATATGCTTCCATGACATGTCGATATTAGTATCGAACTTTATTACAAATAGTTTGTTTGAAATATGCTTCCATGACATGTCGATATGAGTATCGAACTTTATTACAAATAGTTTGTTTGAAATATGCTTCCATGACATGTCGATATTAGTATCGAACTTTATTACAAATAGTTTGTTTGAAATATGCTTCCATGACATGTCGATATGAGTATCGAACTTTATTACAAATAGTTTGTTTGAAATATGCTTCCATGACATGTCGATATGAGTATCGAACTTTATTACAAATAGTTTGTTTGAAATATGCTTCCATGACATGTCGATATGAGTATCGAACTTTATTACAAATAGTTTGTTTGAAATATGCTTCCATGACATGTCGATATGAGTATCGAACTTTATTACAAATAGTTGTTTGAAATATGCTTCCATGACATGTCGATATGAATATCGAACTTTATTACAAATACATAGTTTGTTTGAAATATGCTTCCATGACATGTCGATATGAGTATCGAACTTTATTACAAATAGTTTGTTTGAAATATGCTTCCATGACATGTCGATATGAGTATCGAACTTTATTACAAATAGTTTGTTTGAAATATGCTTCCATGACATGTCGATATGAATATCGAACTTTATTACAAATACATAGTTTGTTTGAAATATGCTTCCATGACATGTCGATATGAGTATCGAACTTTATTACAAATAGTTGTTTGAAATATGCTTCCATGACATGTCGATATGAGTATCGAACTTTATTACAAATAGTTTGTTTGAAATATGCTTCCATGACATGTCGATATGAGTATCGAACTTTATTACAAATAGTTTGTTTGAAATATGCTTCCATGACATGGCGATATGAGTATCGAACTTTATTACAAATAGTTTGTTTGAAATATGCTTCCATGACAATTCGATATGAGTATCGAACTTTATTACAAATAGTTTGTTTGAAATATGCTTCCATGACATGTCGATATGAGTATCGAACTTTATTACAAATAGTTGTTTGAAATGTGCTTCCATGACATGTCGATATGAGTATCAAACTTTATTACAAATAGTTTGTTTGAAATGTGCTTCCATGACATGTCGATATGAGTATCGAACTTTATTACAAATAGTTGTTTGAAATATGCTTCCATGACATGTCGATATGAGTATCGAACTTTATTACAAATAGTTGTTTGAAATATGCTTCCATGACATGTCGATATGAGTATCGAACTTTATTACAAATAGTTGTTTGAAATATGCTTCCATGACATGTCGATATGAGTATCGAACTTTATTACAAATAGTTGTTTGAAATGTGCTTCCATGACATGTCGATATGAGTATCGAACTTTATTACAAATAGTTGTTTGAAATATGCTTCCATGACATGTCGATATGAGTATCGAACTTTATTACAAATAGTTGTTTGAAATATGCTTCCATGACATGTCGATATGAGTATCGAACTTTATTACAAATAGTTGTTTGAAATATGCTTCCATGACATGTCGATATGAGTATCGAACTTTATTACAAATAGTTGTTTGAAATATGCTTCCATGACATGTCGATATGAGTATCGAACTTTATTACAAATAGTTGTTTGAAATATGCTTCCATGACATGTCGATATGAGTATCGAACTTTATTACAAATAGTTTGTTTGAAATATGCTTCCATGACATGTCGATATGAGTATCGAACTTTATTACAAATAGTTGTTTGAAATATGCTTCCATGACATGTCGATATGAGTATCGAACTTTATTACAAATAGTTTGTTTGAAATATGCTTCCATGACATGTCGATATGAGTATCGAACTTTATTACAAATAGTTGTTTGAAATGTGCTTCCATGACATGTCGATATGAGTATCGAACTTTATTACAAATAGTTGTTTGAAATATGCTTCCATGACATGTCGATATGAGTATCGAACTTTATTACAAATAGTTTGTTTGAAATATGCTTCCATGACATGTCGATATGAGTATCGAACTTTATTACAAATAGTTGTTTGAAATATGCTTCCATGACATGTCGATATGAGTATCGAACTTTATTACAAATAGTTTGTTTGAAATATGCTTCCATGACATGTCGATATGAGTATCGAACTTTATTACAAATAGTTTGTTTGAAATATGCTTCCATGACATGTCGATATGAGTATCGAACTTCCATGACATGTCGATATGAGTATCGAACTTCCATGACATGTCGATATGAGTATCGAACTTTATTTTACTATCAACTGTAAGTCCTATCTATAGTTAAATAAATTGGATGTTCTTCTTTTTATATTTATTGAAAATTATATGAATAACATTGCATATTTCTTTTTAAAATTCGCTGTAAATCCAGTTTTCTTTTCAAACCACTGTATCAGACAACTTGCGTTTATGTAACTTTTGATTTCAAAATTTTCTTCATTTTGATCTGTTATAAGGAGCGTGGTGTCATAGGCAATAAACATATTTCAGAATTTGCAACAAATTTTACAATTCCATTAACAAAAATAATAAAAAGATTTGGGCCTAAAACAGAGTCTTGAGGATCCCTGTGTTCATTTGTCATTGGGCTATTAATTAATGACACTTTCTAAGGAATAGTCGGCCTTAGTTTGTAACAATGACTACATTCGCTCATCTACACTCATCACTCTCAATCGAAATCCATATTCGCCCATATCTTGACGATCAGCGTCTTATAAATAAATAAATAAATAACTTCCATTTCTTTGGATGTTTAATAATTTAGACATCCACTATTATAAATGTGAGGTACGACTACACATCGAGTATTACTACTATGTCTGATTAGTAATATGACTACTTAATATTTGGATATGTGGAAAAGCGTAAAAGTGTGCCGATGTAAGATTGTGCTGAATCTTGAATTTGTTCTCACTTAAGAAACAAAGAAATCTTGAAAAAATCTTAAAATCTTAAAAAAATTGAAAGAATAGCATTCAAAAGGCTACATTTATTAAAATATAATAAATCTCTATTATAATCATTATTACTATGAAAAAAATATGACAGATTAAATCACATTTTAAAAATTAATTACAAACAACATTAAAATATTGGCCAGCCATTTACATACTGATTATATAGACCTTCAAAATGAGATATCAAGCAAAATGTTATGAGAACAAATAATTAAGAGGGGGGGGGGGTTATTACATTTTGACAAAAGTTTCATGAAAAATCAAGCAAGGGAGTTAAGTAAAGCAACACTTTAAGTTAAATTTAAAAAAGTTAATATTTTGATACAAAAGTGGTTTTATTTGAGGAAGACAAAGGTTGTTGGACATTTGCCATCATTACGTGAAACATACCAATCACGACGTTTTGATTTGGTAAAACACAAATCTTTTTCAAGAGCTATAAACAAAATTATATTTAAACAAACCTGTTCTAAAATTACGTTCTTAAACTAATAAACTTATCTACATCAATTATCTACATTTTAACATAGAACCTAGAATGGAGTAGGCCTACAACAAAATGAACTTCTAAATCTAAAACATTTTAACTGGGTGAATTAATATAACTACTTAGGAGCTGCCGAGGTCATGATATCAACTGAGAAAAATGTTAAAATACAATAAACATATTATTCCAATCAGACTGAAATGAATTTACATTAACTAAGCATAAATACATTAACTACCTGAAAAAAACACTATAATTTGACAAAAACAAAATAATATCTGTAACTCGGAAGGACTGAGACTAGTTTCTAATCTAAATGAACTATTACCATTGATTTTTTACAGAAATAGATTTCCCATCCAATGTTAAGTTTTGAGTCTCAAAATATCAGCTGTTTTTGTGGTCTATTGTGGAGCGCTAGTGTAGTCCCATGTAAATGTAATGCAATTTAAACCAGATCTGGTTGCGGGCCACATAAACTAACAAAATTACTGCCACAAATATTCCTATTAGATGGTTTATCTATTGTGGTTTATATAATCAATGCTATTACCTACAATAGCTGGTTTTATTTATTAAAATTGTATTACAACTAAAATGTCTGCTAGATATCAGACTACCTAATATTTGTGTTAGGAGTGCGCAGTCGAGCGGCAATAAGGGGTTGGTTCGGCGCGGAAATTCTGAGACTACCGGCTACCTGGTAGGTGGGTCTAACTAGCGTTCTTCTGGAATTTGGAAATTTTGAGACATGGAAATTTTGGGACACGGAAATGTTGAGACTGCACCGGCCGTTTGGCTTGTGAGTGTCCGATTTCTTCGGACTTGCCTTGGTACTTACTTGGTAAGCAGAATGGACGCCCACTGCAAGGATATTGACAACTGTGACACTGGGCAATCTGAGGGTTAATAATATTGAATATATACCGTATGACTTTCAATGCCAGCTACCAAACAAGGAGGTGAAAAAAACTTCAAATCTAAAAAGAAAAAAATAGTACGATCTCCTGTATGATCTCGGTATGATCTCCTGTCTCTGAGCTAAGTGCAGGTTTCGCAACGATTCAACACCTGCTTCTCCTATTGAATTAAGACCAGCTAATTCCCCCTGAAAATAACGCAATGGGTAATCATTAACTATGTGATCCATAGTTTGAACTTTGGCTCTGCAATCACATGACAGATCATTTGCCATTCCCCACTAATAATTACAGTACAGTAGTTGTATCTTCCCACACCCGTGGGAAAGCAATTCGACATTGTCCGTTACTTACGATGAGAGCACTCAATCGGTGACAGTCGTAGGGTCTGACACCAGAAACTGTTCAAATATAAACAAGTTTTTTTTTATGAATATTTGTTTAAAATTAACTAGGAACCTATACGAAGGTGGTTTTATAAATTTAAGAAACACACGTTGTGGTTTCCCTTGGAAATTGGGGATATTCGGAGTAGATTCCTTTTAAACTCCCTGAGAAGTGCCTCTTTGCATAGTATATTCCGTAGGAGCTCCGGACAACGTATATATTGAGATATATAACACGTATACTGGACCACGTATATATTGAGATATCTCCGGACAACTTATATATTGCGATGTCTCCGGACAACTTATATATTGAGATATATCTCCTGACAACGTATATATTGAGATATCTCCGGACAACTTATATATTGAGATATATCTTCTGACAACGTATATATTGAGATATCTTCGGACAACTTATATATTGAGGTATCTTCGGACAACTTATATATTGAGATATATCTCCTGACAACGTATATATTGAGATATCTCCGGAAATTTATATATCTCCAGACAACTTATATATTGAGATACATCTCCTGACAGCGTATATATTGAGATATCTCCGGACAATGTATATATTGAGATATCTCCGGACAACGTATATATTGATAAATATCTCCGGACAACTTATATATTGAGAGATATCTCCGTACAACTTATATATTGAGAAATATCTCCGGACAACTTACTGTATATATTGAGATATATCTCCGGACAACGAATATTTTGAGATTATATCTCCTGATAACGTATATATTGAGATATATCTCCTGACAACGTATATATTGAGATATATCTCCGGACAACGTATATATATTGAGATATAATTCCGGACAACGTATATATTGAGATATATCTCCTGACAACTTATATATTGAGATATATCTCCTGACAACGTATATATTGAGGTATCACCGGACAACTTATATATTGAGATATATCTCCTGACAACGTATACATTGAGATATCTCCGGACAACGTATATATTGAGATATCTCCGGACAACTTGTATATTGAGATATCTCCGGACAACGTATATATTGAGTAATATCTCCGGACAACTTATGTATTGAGATATATCTTCGGACAACGAATATTTTGAGATATATCTCCTGACAACGTATATATTGAGATATATCTCTGGACAACGTATATATTGAGATATATCTCCGGACAACTTGTATATTGAGATATATCTCCTAACAACGTATGTATTGAGACATATCTCCTGACAACGTATATATTGAGATATATCTCCGGACAACGTATATATATTGAGATATATCTCCGGACAACGTATATATTGAGATATATCTCTTGACAACATATATATTGAGATATATCTCCGGACAATTTATATATTGAGATATTTCTTCTGAAAACGTATATATTGAGATATCTCCGGACAGTTTGTATATTAAGATATCTCCTGACAAAGTATATATTGAGATATCTCCGACAACGTATATATTGAGATATCTCCGGACAACTTATATATTGAGATATATCTCCTGACAACGTATAAATTGAGATATTTCCGGACAACGTATATATTGAGATATATCTCCGGACAACGTATATATTGAGATATCTCCGGACAACTTATATATTGAGATATCTCTGGGCAACTTATATATTGAGATATATCTCCTGACAACGTATATATTGAGATATCTCCGGACAACTTATATATTGAGATATATCTCCTGACAACGTATACATTGAGATACCTCCGAACAACTTGTATATTGAGATATCTCCGGACAACGTATATATTGAGAAATATCTCCGGACAACTTATGTATTGAGATATATCTCCGGACAACGTATATATATTGAGACATATCTCCTGACAACGTATATATTGATATATACCTCCTGACAACGTATATATTGAGATGTATCTCCTGACAACGTATATATTGAGATATATCTCCGGACAACGTATATATTGAGATATATCTCCGGACAACGTAAAATGAATGTGAAAATATTGAAACAGCTAATTATGTATAACGTTTATCCCCTCAAGTCGCCTTTTTGTACATCTCCTTTAGTTTCAAGGCGTTGTAATAAAAATAATGAAACAATCCTTTCATCCAATAGAATAACATTGGCTGTAATGTTATACAATGAGTGCTGTTTACAATTTTTTTTAAACAAAGAATTTTGATTCATGTAAATTTTTTGTTTAAAGGTAGTTTAATTTGTATTGTTTATTGTTTATTCATAAGACGCCGATCGTCAATATATGGGCGAATATGGATTTCGAATGAGTATGATGAGTGTAGATGAGCGAATGTAGTCATTGTTACAAACTAAGGCCGACTATTCCTTAGAAAGTGTCATTAATTAATAGCCCAATGACAAATGAACAGCTTTGGCATACTTCTTCTTTAGAAACTAAATTGCTTTTCTCATGACGTAAACAATTCCGGTTTAGATTTGGACACTTGTACTTTGAATTGTTGGTACCGCTTCTGGGTCATCCTTAATCCACGCACATCGCTACCTGTGTTACTATTTACTTAACGTCTCTCCCATGTTACAGATTGTGTGTTAAATAATGCTTGAAATACCTAAGTTGGGCATTACAGCAATTGCAGTTTTTATAAATAAATGTTCATAAAATTCTGTATAAAAATAATGCTGTACTAGGGGACAATCCAGTACGCTTCGCGTGCCAACTACGTCACTCGCTGAGCTCGTGTCACCTCGGTCTGTGACTCCTGAATTAAAAGCAACAGAACAAATAGTTAGAATTGGTTTTGTTTAGCAGCTGCTTTTTATTACGTAAAAAAATTATTTTTAAATCCGCGCTAAAAGTAAGTATTATTTACACCGGGATAAACATTATAAACATAAACAGTTGGTAAATGTACCGCTGTAGAGATAGAACATCATAAGGGCTAAAAGAGCGAAGCCACATTTTTTACATTGCTGATATTCCACCCCCCCTTCATAATTGGTTCTTAAAGTTTTAAATTAATCTAGCTAAGTCATCTTATCTTCTTTCTTGCTCTAGAAATTTAATAGGAACCGATTCACTCAAGGAATTAAATATATAGATTGAATGATTAGAGTCGAATTCGAAAGCTCGAAAGACTTTAATCATTTCCAAAGTGCATTTACCTTCATGCTATAATCGATTAATTGTTAGTTACGTTATTCAGAAAATGGTAAATCAGAAATTTTAAATTTATTATTCAGGCAGAAGGAATCTTACTTGTTTAACAATGGAACTGAAGTCAAATAAGAAAGAATAATAAGTGGAACATTCAACGTAGTTATGTAACTAATTGTTATTCTATTTAACCTCAAAGTCTGCAGGCTTGTGATTGGCTGCTCGAACTATCAAAATGTTCAAGGAAAACTGAACTGCCACTAAAACTACTTGTGGCGTAACACTTAAACACGACGTGTCGTCACTTCTGACACCGTCTAATTGATTTTCTCTCGCCGATAAACTGAAAAAACGCTCCACAGCACCCACAGTTTATTTAAATATTAAAAGAAACTGGCGCAAGTAATTTCAATACATGACCTTGGAATAGGACTCTGTTGGTAATAACAGTTATGGAGGTGAGAAACTACAATAAAGCAGAGCTGGATAATAGCCTACTAGGGTGACTGGCAGTTGAAGGCAGCCAGAGGACCTTGGAGGCAGTAACAATAGTGGCTGGCAGGAATACTCCTGCATCAAGGAGTTCAAGGTACGAGACATCCTGCCGTATCGTTTGTTGCTCCAACACAATTTCGCCCTTGAAGAATTTCGCCTGTTCACAATCGATTTTTAGATTCAGAATTGAGATATCGACCCAATTTTTTATTGATATACGAGATTAGTTTGGTTCAGTGTAGTCTAGTTACGAACATAAATAGATTTATTTCCTAACTAGAATCTATATTTTCCGGTGACAACCGCGTCAAGGTGTTGTTATCAGTTATGATATATATATACAACAGTATTTGTCTTATTATTCAAAATATTGTATTTTTGTTTTGTCTTAAGTTTGGTCACCCTAAGGAAAACTTGTGTATTTTACCTCGAATGTATAAAAGTACAAAATTATCCATACATTTCGTATACGGTTGTGGAGGGAGGGGAAGGGGCAAGTCACAACACAATGGTGACATATAACGAACGGTAGGACATGGAAGCTTCACAATTATTTGATATGAAGAATGATAACACTTCAATAAACTATTCATTTACTGTTTGATACTGGCACTAATTGATCAACCAATCAATCTATCAATGCATACACGACGCCAAGACATATTCATATCAACTAATCAATCTATCAATGCATACACGACGCCAAGACATATTCATATCAACCAATCAATCCATCATTGCATACACGACGCCAAGACATATTCATATCAACTAATCAATCTATCAATGCATACACGACGCCAAGACATATTCATATCAACCAATCAATCTATCAATGCATACACGACGCCAAGACATATTCATATCAACCAATCAATCTATCAATGCATACACGACGCCAAGACATATTCATATCAACTAATCAATCTATCAATGTATACATGACGCCAAGACATATTCATATCAACCAATCAATCTATCAATGCATACACGACGCCAAGACACATTCATATCAAATTGATCGTTTGCCACACGATTACTGACTGTGACATGGACGTGCATTGTTCGGAAGGCACGTAGAGGCTGTGGCAGATCGGCGAGAGAAATAATAATGTTGGAATGTCAAGCATGGTTTAAGTGAGCTTCCATCAGAGCTTCGAGCACGGTGTGTCAAATAAAGTAAGCATTGCCTACAAAATGTATCTGTATATGTATCTTAAATGACCAATTAATTTAAGATACTTATATCTTAAATTAGTTCAAGGCGTGTTGATTCACATCTTGAAAAAACAAACTAAAATAAATTTAAACTACTAATAGCAGGCCTACTGCACGTTTCGAGTGCAAACCCCGCCTTCGTCCTCGGTTTGTAGCATTGGTTAAATAAGCAGACAAATATATTTCTCATCCTGTATGTTAAAACAATCGGAACATTTAGTTCACTTACTTTATGAACTTATTACTTGACAGATTTTGATGAAATGTATTTTGTGCAAAAGATAATATTGATTTCTAAGTCGTAATGGAGCTAGATTTTTAAAATTCCCATAGATTTTTGTCCTACACGGCGTCAAAGTTTCAATGTTATTCTTATGGAGATTAATTTTAATTGGTCAGCTGGCGACATAAACAAATGTTAAATGGTCCAAATTTGTTAGGTTAAACATAGAGAGGAGCACGGTAAAACATCAAGTTATAAAACAGCGAATACATGTCTTTCTGTGTTTATGTTATCATGAGCGATTAAATAAAATGAAAACATTTGAAATAGGCTTAGTAATAACATTGGTTGTTTATAATTATTATACTATAAATAGAGTGTAAATAAAGTGCAGAGAGTGAGCTACTCTAAATTAATTTAAATTGTATGATTTTTCTCAATACAGTTTAATTACTAATATTTGAAAAGGTCACATGCCGAGGCCGAAGGCCAAAGCGTCACGAGCGCAGAGAGTGACCGGGTTGGCATGCGAAGCGTGCAGGGGTGTCCCCTAGTCCAATCTTAATTTTGCGTGTCAAACTATCAATTGTTGTTTTTTTTGTCCATTATTATCTTAAGTAAATGTAATGCAGTTTAAACCAGCTGTAGCAGCAGGCCTCACTAACTAACCTCATTACTGGCACAAATATTCCTAATACATGAGACATCTATTTCTGAGTAATAACATAATCAACGGTTGTATGACTGTCTTAAAAGCAATAAAACAAAAATATTTAATATTTTCCTTGTTATACATATATTTTTATAATCTAAACAAAATCAAACTGTTTCAAATCCTCACTAAAATACGCAATGTTAACACCAGTATAAACTTAAAAATGTTTCATATATAGAATACTGTAGTGATTCAAATACATTGGACATTTTAAAGGCTTGTAGAGCAAAGCCAAGGTAATTTTTTACATTTATGTTTTTTTTTTAATAAATGTTTGTCACCGTCTTTGGCCCTTAAGTTTTAGAATTAAAATAATCAACATATTTTATCCTCTTAGTAGCTCAAGAAATTCACGGGGACTGGTTCCCTTACGAAATTAAATATACAGTACAGATATTCATACGAAATATAAATACAATATTTTGAATAATAAGGCAAATACTTTTGTTATTTGTTAGTGACTGTTCTCGAGAGCTGACGTCAGGCAGTTATTTGTTAGTGACTGTTCTCGAGAGCAGACGTCAGGCAGTTATTTGTTAGTGACTGTTCTCGAGAGCAGACGTCAGGCAGTTATTTGTTAGTGACTGTTCTCGAGAGCAGACGTCAGGCAGTTATTTGTTAGTGACTGTTCTCGAGAGCAGACGTCAGGCAGTTATTTGTTAGTGACTGTTCTCGAGAGCAGACGTCAGGCAGTTATTTGTTAGTGACTGTTCTCGAGAGCAGACGTCAGGCAGTTATTTGTTAGTGACTGTTCTCGAGAGCAGACGTCAGGCAGTTATTTGTTAGTGACTGTTCTCGAGAGCAGACGTCAGGCAGTTATTTGTTAGTGACTGTTCTCGAGAGCAGACGTCAGGCAGTTATTTGTTAGTGACTGTTCACGAGAGCAGACGTCAGGCAGTTACAGCTTTTTATCGTACAGTCAGTATCACGTCTAGAATGTTGTTGGGTATATTGACAAGTTGTAATGTCCTCTCGGAGTAAGGTTCTATTACACAAACCGAGCACTCCAGGCTTACTCAGTAGTGAGTAGTGCCGTCATAACTGCAGGAACCCGGACTACAACACTACACATCTAGGTCAAGAAAGCAGAACAAGTCTTAAGAAATGTGAATATAAATTATTACGTATGGCATAGTCAGTCAAAAATGTGTATTTTAAAGCCCAGGCAGTGTGATCAGGGTTATGTGTATTCAGTTTGCAAAATTCAACTGAGCGAAGCTGGACCTGGACCTGGATCGTGAAGGTGTAGCAGGGAGCTATGGCTGTTGTAGGACACTAGGGCCTCTTCAACCTATGATAGGTAGTTGAAGGGTATTGGGCCGCAACCGTCATGACTGTACGAGACAAGCAGGCAGCTCGGGTCTCGTCTCCGGAAAAAAGGTCCCAAGGAACATACGAGCGAAGCTCGGTCTCACGGTAATATTTATTTAAACCTTTATATTTCCAACACTGAAGAAATCTATAAGAGGCGTTAACCAAAGGCCACTGTAGAATAGGCATTTGAATTCTTTCAGTGAATTAGCAATATAAAATGTTAGACTGGAAAATAATGTGATTGTTTGCAGTTTTACTGAGAAATTTACTGGCAATGAAATGAATGAAATGAATGAAATGAATGAAATGAATGAAATGAATGAAATGAATGAAATGAATGAAATGAATGAAATGAATGAAATGAATGAAATGAATGAAATGAATGAAATGAATGAAATGAATGAAATGAATGCATGAATGAAATGAAATGAAAACGTCTTTATTTATATTCAAGAGGCGAAGTTAGGGCTGCAAAGCCCTCTCTACCACTTAACCTCATCATATATAATAAGATATTTTCAAATATAAATAACAATTTACAAGGAAATACAAAATAGAAATTGCAATGTACGAAGTAAAACATATAAAGTCAAAAAATGTAAAACATTATATTTAAACTTAAAAATATTTCGACTATCTCAAACAAAACTACAGTTATTCATAACATTTATTCAAAACTACATCCATTCGGCACAATCACTCATTACCGCCACCACCAAGCCACAGCGACACCAACCACTACTCCTGCTAGGCCCGCAGCAGATAGCACCTCACCTCCGCCCCAAACCGAGTGCACTTATCGATGGATCTGATATTATCAGGCAGAGCATTCCAGAGCCTGCACGCGGAGACAATAAATGATTTGTTGAAAGTGGTGGTGCGGTGAACTGGAATAGCTATCATTGACTCACCACGTCTTTTTCTACGCACACCAACTTGTGACAGATAAACAAACTGCTCTGACAGATAATTAGGAATTTGGTTTTGAAGAACACTGTGCAACAATATCAGGATATGGAATTGTCGAGGATTGTTTAACTTTAAGATGGATAATTGGTACAAAAATGGAGTAACATGATCCCTTCGCCTCAGGTTGAAAATAAATCTGATACAGTAGTTTTGGGCACGCTGTAATCTTTCCGCGAGCTCAACAGACATGTCATTGATTACAGTATCACAATAATTAAAGTGAGTGAAAACTAGAGTCTTTACTAACAACACCTTGACATTGAGAGGGAAAAACATGGCAAATCTTTTCAAAGTGTGTATAGCAGCAAAAGCTCTATTACACATTACAGCTACTTGATCAGTCCAATTCAAATTTTTATTCATAATAAGTCCTAGGGTTTTAACTTTGTCACAAAACGGTAATTCTGTATTGTTAAGTTTGAGTTTTGGTATATTTGTCAGGTTAATGTTAGAAGTGAGTCTAGTAGAGCCCAACAATATTGTTTGGGTTTTGGCCTCATTGAGCTTTAAGCCATGCTTGACAGCCCAATTTGTGATAGACTGGATATCACAGTTAATGTTAGTTACGGCAGTAGGCAAGTCTTTCAGAGTGAAGTGAGTATATATTTGTAGGTCGTCAGCGTATAAGTGAAATTTGCAGAAATTGATAACAGTAGTCACATCGTTAATGTAGAGTAAGAATAAGAGTAGCCCAAGCACAGAACCCTGGGGCACACCTCTAGTCACCAGTTCCCAGTCAGATTTTCTGTTGTCTGCCTTTACACACTGCCGACGGTCCGTCAAGTACGACCTGACCCATTCAATACAACCATCAGAAAAACCACCAGAGAGCATTTTAAATAAAGAAGGGGACAGTAAACGCAGTCGAAAGCTTTAGAGAAATCAAATAGGGTCAAGATGGTAAGTAGGGACTTATCAATAGCAGAGCGGACATCGTCAGTAATTTTAAGAAGGGCAGTGGAAGTACTGAATCTTGAACGGAATCCAGATTGGAAATTGGACAATAATCCAGCACTCTCCATAAACGATGACATCTGACGGTGGACTACCTTTCGAGGCATTTTGACAACGCTGGCAAGATACTGATAGGTCTGAAATCTGATGCAACTTGAGGTGACGAAACTTTTTGTAGAGGGCGCACAATAGCAGATTTCCACTCAGACGGAAAAGTAGATGTGGTTAAAGATTTATTGAAAATAGCTGTAATCACAGTCAGTATTACTGGAAGTAAAAGTTTGAGAAATTTAATAGGGATTTTATCAGTACCGACTGCGTCATCCTCATCACAGCATCAAACACATCAGCCTCAGTCACCTGAGTGAAGACGAACTGATGGCGAGGGCGGCAAAGAGGAGTGGCATTCAGCTCACTGACAAAGTCACGAGCTCTGGACAGATCGATTGGAATGTTAGTGAAATATTTATTTACGATATTAAGATCAAGGGAAACAGGTTTGTCACTATTGGTCTTACCAATGCCTAGCTCCCTGACCTTAGACCACAAGCCTTTAGTACATATGACCCCAGAGAAAGATCTATAATAGAATCGTATCTTGGCATTGCGAAATTGTTGCTGAGTCTTATTCCTCAGTCTTTTATACTCCGTCCAATCGTCAGATGACTTAGTTCTTTTAGCCCTACGAAAAGCAATGTCCCTTAACCTCTGTAGTTGACGTAAGTAGTCATTAATCCATGGGGCTGGTTTCTTGGTGACCCTCTTAGTGATCAAGGGAGCATGCTTATCAAGGAGACAAATTGTGAAATTATTAAACATGTTTACCATAGTATTGACATCAGGAGCGTGGATTATATCATGCCAAGACATTAGGAGTGCATCAGCCAGAAGTGCATCAGAATCAATATTATTGAGTCTCCTGTACGAGATGAATTTGGGTTCACATTTAGGGGTGGTTAGACGATATACACAAAATATTAAATCGTGTCTTGACAGGCCAAGGACAGGGTGCTGACCGTGGTGCACGACATGGGACAGGTCAGAGACAGCCATGACGTCCAGCCATGTATCCGTAGTAGCAGTGTGATGGGTTGCTTGTAAAGGCAGTATAGTCATGTTACAAGAGTGAAACATTCTTGTTAAGTAAGTCTGATCGTAAGTAGCAGGGCCCAAAAGGTTCGAGTTAAAGTCACCAGTTACAATGACATGACTATAAAGAGCCATAAGATCAAGAAGAATGGATTCAAATTCAACGAGAAAACCAATATTAAGTGCCCTATAACAAACAGAAATTAAAATAGGTATATTATTAACAGAAACATCAAGAAACATGTACTCAGGTCGCCCCAACCTGGTGGTGTCAAAGGAGTACAGTATTGTAGTAGGTAAATTAGATTTGACAAAAGCTGCAACTCCTCCACCACCTTTGGACAGACGATCATTACAATATAGAGTATATCCAGATAGATCAACACTTTTATCTGATATATTAGGCTTGAGCCAGGATTCGGAAATTAAAACGATATCAAAAGAAGAAAATTCAAAAATTAAACGAAATTCGTCAATATGACCAAGAAGAGATTGAGTATTGACATGGGCTGTCTTAAGAAGTCTGGAGTAGGGGGCAAGGGTGCTGGCGAAGTGGTCTGATTGCAAAGTTGATGGTGGCGGGGGGAAGGAAGAGTGAGACGCCATCACGGGGTCACCCGACGGCCGTGCGGTCGAGCAGCCAGCGACCACAGCAGCATAGCACGGTGACGGTAACAACACACATACACACATACACACACACTAAATAACTTACTAACATACTCAGTATCATAACATCCTCCAGCAAAACAATGAGAAATAGACTGAGCGGGAAATTATATAAACTTTACAAACAAGAGGATTCAATTTTATATTAAATAACACATAATTGATAATTGAGCCAAAATAATTCAATATTAAATTGATAAAATGCATTACAATTATTGTCATTGCTGTGTGCGGTATTATCAATCAATGGCAAACATAAAGATTATAATTAACTAAACTAACTTAATACTGTATATACATGAAACAATTGAATAAAAGTTAAAAGATTGAAATTACGGGATATTTAAATGAATTTAAAATAAACAAAATTTATAAAACTAAACCGATTTGGTTCAGACTGGTGTAATATTCAGTCATATTTTGGCGGGTCATCAATCAGAACAATTGAACATTTGCAGGAAAACTAAAGTTATATATTTAAAACTAACGGAATCAAAATTAACTTCTAAAAATAAAATAAAGAACATATAAGATTTACGATTACAACAAATTAAACAGAGCTAACTTCTTCCAGATTAAATAAAGGTATTTTAAGAAATCGACAAAATTCGAACAAATCTAACTTCTACAAAACAAATTATACGTTACAGAAATTAACAAAATTAAACAAAACCACTGTACTACAAATTAAATAAAAGAAATGTTAAGTTATATGGTTTACGATTACATCAAATTAAACAGAGTTAACTTCTTCCAGATTAAATAAAGGTAATTTTAGAAATTGAAAAAATTTTTAGAAGTTGGCAATGGGACTAGAGTGAAGAAATACTTTTAATATGGGTAATATGATTTCTATATTTCATAATTGTTCAAAATAAATACATAGTCTATACAATTTATTTTAGAGATTGAGTTACCTCAAAAACTACTGCATAATACTTTACTTTTTTGATAATAATAATTTATTTATTTGCCTTTATAAAATTTGCATTGAAACACACATATAACATACATAATTTAACTTCAATCTAATGTATATAAATATCATTATGTAAATAAAAGTACATTGTAAGGAAATCTTCAACTTATACAACGTTTCATTCAATAACATTGATTTTAATTTCGTCTTCAAATATTTCATATGTTTTTCACGTTAGTAAAGAGAAAGTATTGTGATCGTAAAAAAATTCTTTTTTACAAGTTTGTCTAAAAGTCCATTTTAGGATCCCATGAATCCAAAAAAGTTGTTTTTCCGAAAAAGGTTTTTGATGTAGGCCTAAGTCCGTATATGTGTTTGTCTGTGTGTATGTGCACTTCGCTGGAGACCAAACGGATGGATTTTTTTAAAATTTGGTACGTAGGTGTATTTAGTCAATATATCCAGACAATTTTGCCACTTTTTTGAAATTTTAGTTTTTTATTATTATGGGCAAAAAACAAAAAAAATTGGCATTTTCTCTAAAATAGCTTTAACGATTTTGATTTAATTTTCAGGAAAGATGTGAATTACAATTTAAAATATTTTAGTAAAACTAATCTCTTCGACTCTTTGTCCCCATTAGCTTCGTTACATCACTAAGCCACTAAAGCCGATGGAAAAGTTGACCATGGAAAAGTACTTATTTCCTCAGCTAAGTATTGGGTCCTAACTAGTCTTGTGGCCATTGTTGATTCTTGATATTCCTACACCACAGGTTTTATGGCTGCTTCAGCCGTGGAGACTATTTGTTGCAGCTAATTCAAAAAGCTAGTGAATTGGAATGCAGCCTTTTGGCAGTATGCAGCCATTATACTGTTACTACGTAGGCCTAGTTTTTACTTGTAATCACACCATGATTGGATGATGATCTTCACAAATGAAATTATAGTCTTTCACAAACCAAACAGTTTTTAACAGTCATTTATATCGTAGGCCTATATCAAACGAGCTCGAGTTTCAGTTAGTTAAAAGCTGCTGCAAAATAAAAATGTGATGTAGATTTTACGCTTACATGAAGCAGAACCAATTCCACTGATCGGAACAGACACGGTGGGATGAACCTGGCCAAGGCCAGTCGGGACAAGGAATAAGAAGAGTTGAAACTGGCCACTGGATCTTCTGTGTAGGGCCGTTTGTTATCTCAAAGGCGGGTACATTAACTCCGTCCGACACGTCCCTGGCACGACGCTGGCTGGCTACAAAACCGGTCTTAGGGGCTTAGGTACTGTTCAGATGGCGTGTATTTGCAAACAGGTTACACGCAAGGGAACAAAACGTTGTTTTGTTAATGATAAAAGAAAATAAATGGTTACAAAGAATTGGCATAAACTGTCCCCCATATTAAACACTAAAAAATCAAAACTTTACAAATTACCACTTTGATTCCACAATACGTTTTTTTGCCATAACTAAAAACTAGTCAAGTTAGAGACATGCGGTTTTGACTTAAATATTTTAAATTGTAATTTACACCTTTCCTGAAAATTTAATCAAAATCGTTACAAAAATCTGTTTTTGAGAAAATTCAATTTTTTATGTTTTTTGCCCATACAAATAAAAAAATACTAAAATTAAAAAAAGTGAACAAATAGTCTGGAGATATTGGATAAGTACACCTACATACCAAATTTAAAATAACCGATCCATCCGTTTGGTCTCCAGCGAAGTGTACATATTCACATACGGACAGATATCAAACATTTTTTTCGAAAAACAACTTTTTTGGGTTCAGGGGATCCTAAAATGGATTTTTAGACCAGCTTATAAACAAATATTTTTGTTGACGATCACAATAGTTTCTCTGTGCTAACGCATATGGGAGAAAGTAAAAATAATTAAAACAAACAGTTTTTTAGTAATGTAACAGAGAAGAAAGAAACAGAGGTTGCATCCAAAAGTACGCTGAATGTTTGTCGAGTTAGTATGTCGAGTAGGTTTTTCACCATTTTGCCGTGCGATGGCAGTCAGCATCTTTTAGTCCCTCCCTTATTCCCCTCACATCCTCAAGGATAAACGAAGTAATTATATATACAGCTGTATAAACACGTAGGACTACATTCGTTTTAATCTATATAAACACTGCCATTTAGGCATTCGTTGTGGCAATAATAAAGCGACCTCTGTTATAAGCTAAATTGCACCAAACACCCATCACAAGCTTCAACACAAGGCATGCTTAGTTTAAAACCCAACAGAGTTAAATATTACTACTGCGTTACAAGATTAGGAACCTCTTAAAAATGTATTTCATAAAGACTGTCCTGACATTTGATAAGTCATCGCTCAAAATCTTTCAGAACTCAAACTTCTTTGCTTTCATAGGCAGTATTACAATAACCACAGGATATCTTGAGCTGTGGCTACGTCACGGTCAGTGTCGGGGTGAGGGGGATCTCCTCCAATAAACAGCTTTTAGCGTGCTACTAACATTGCTGTAAACATCAACTCACCATGTCCACAACTTACCTTTTTCATAACACAACTCCCATACGATATTCTCAGTTACTTGTATTTATTTATAATCATATTACTTGGTATTATAATGTGTTATCATGTTATGATTATAGGCCATTTTTATCTTTGTCTAAACTTTAATGGGAAAAATAACATAAATCATGTGGAATACCAAATAATGAAACACTAGTTAATTTATAGAATGTAGGTTATGTTAGTAAACAAGTATTGTAAAGTATTGATTGTAAGCACTCAGTAATTAATTTAATAACAAGAAACACATACTCGTGTATAACTTTGTGAACAATATGCAATTGAATATCTTTACAGATATAGCCTACAACTGTTTTAATTAAATTAGTATTTAAATTTGAACATCTTTAGCTAAGTCATTAAATACATAACAACTAATAATTAAAAACTAATATTTACAATAACAAAATATTTTCAAAACAAAAAAAGACAGCGAAACTCCACTCTCCAATCAGCTGATCAGCAGCGGTAGTCATTGTCTGTATGTCAGGCTAGTAAAAAGGCACGCATGCTTATGCCGTACCCTTCCCCTCCGCTAACCACCAAGCATTTGAAAAGTAACGGTTTCGACAGCTCAAGATATTTCGTGGCTTCTGTACAAAAGTCCATGGATTGCGCCGAAAATCTTAAAATATAAAATCCAAAAACGACGTACTCAATCATCACAAAATCTCCTTAGCCACTGAACAGATTTTGATTAAATTGGGAGGGAAGTTAGCTTTTGTATCATAAAAACCCATTAATAAAGGATTTCTCGGAATTCCATTCCTAAGGTTACTTTTTTCCATAGCAGTAACATTGGTAATATATATGGGACATGATGCTTCATGTCAAGTTTTGTTGTCAAAGCAACTCCTCTTTTATTTTTGTACCAATTTAAACGGCCGAGGTGTCAAAAGATTTGTCTCTGTTTACAGTTGTGAAAAGGTTTTAATTCTTCAATATCATTGCCCTGAAGGGCATGGAATGCCCTCAAATTTCGTTTTTAGTCCATAACATGGAGAGATTTTAATGCATTTAAAAGTAATAGCTGTGCAAATGTAAATAATGATTTCCAAAGAGTTTTAACAGATGTTTGAATATAAAAAATGGTGTTTGTAATATTGAGGAGGTTAGATCTTTCATAATGTTACACCAGAGAGGCTTTTCAATTTTTGTGTAGGTGTGGTCTGTAGAGAGCAAGTAAAAATTGAAGAAAACATGAAAATATTAAATTTTATGAAAAAGGGCAAGAAAATTAATGCAACAGAAGAATTACATGTATATTTAGCACAACAAGAAAATCCAGTGAACATAATCTATCATACAAACCCAATTTTTGAAAAGATTTGAAACATTCAAAATTATTATTAAAAATTTCACCAACTTATCCATATTCATTAATATTTACAAAAACTACATGTTTTAAACTTTTATTTTAAGAATTACTGATTTAATTATATCATTTACACTTGAAAATGACTATTAAGTTGAAACATGTTGTGTGAAATAATTTAAATAAAAATGTTAAAGGGTGCTCAGTTTGAATTTTATTACATCCTAAAAATACGTAAGTAGCCCTAATTCTTAACTTTACATTATTATTCATTGTTTAAACATTGCTTTTGGCAATACAGTAAGTATTTACAAAGGATTATGACTTAATTGCAGATTTTTTAACATAACGTTTTGAACTCTGCAATCTGATCTCAGCATCAGGTGAAACAGAACGTGCACAACCAAGTGGTTTGTTATAACGAGTTTGCATATTTTCTTTGTTCTGAACAGCACATTTTTTGCAAATATACTGTATGAGTAAAATCATTTTTAGTATGAGAAGCTGTACAAATAGGTTATAATATGCTCATTTTTATAAAAATACGCCAGTTTTAGAGATATTGGTGACTTTGTGTTTCGAATGGGTAAATGTGAACGACTGCAATTTTGTGTCACTAATTAATAATGTCCAATAAGTAGAAAGAGTCATATATCAATAATCCAATAGCCAGGGCAGCTATTGTCCCTACTAACCTACATTGTCCTGGGCAACATCTGGATCAGGCCACATAAAACCAGGACTCTACAGTTGGAAACCATTGGGTAGTCGCTGTTTTATTACACAAAAATTGAGAATTATCCAACATCACCTTCAATTCCCACTGTCAACACTAGTGGCACAGTGCTGTAACCCAGCTATTTTGGGACAAAGTGTTGTGGAGAATTTAGGTAATAGGTGTTATGCTTGGCACTTAATACCAACATTGCGTCCGCTCAACGGTTTCCATCGGTGTGGGCACTACTGGGGCGTCGATGTAGGATGGTTGTTATGGTGAGAATGTTGTGTGGAAAAGAGAAATGAGAATCAGGCTGATCAATTAGCTGAAAATCAGACCAATACTATATGGTTTGGATTCCACGTAAAGATGTAGGTCTCTTAGTTGCCCTGGCTATTAGGATGTTAATAAATTATTCTTGCTAAGGAACAATTGACCCTTAGTTAGTAACAATGATTACACTAGTTAATCTACACTCATTTGCCCGTCATTACCTCCAATGTCTTAACTATCGGTGTCTTAATAATGAATAATAATAACAGCCCTTTGCCTCAAGCAGCTAGTATAGGGCGAATTTTAATAACATTATTGTTAATTTATTGCAGATTTCCAGCGCTTTTTCAACAACATTTTTTCAATTGAAATGGAAAATAGAGATAGTACTTAAGACCTGAGGATGTCAGGAATGTTCATACCTTTCAAAACGTTGTATTTGTTTTTATACACCAGAAGTGTTAAAAATCCCAAAAGATTAACAACAATGAACAATGAACAATCCAATCCAAAATTCCAAAACGATCGTTTAATACCATTGAAGTGTGTTCGATCGAAAATAATTTTTGAATAAAATTGTTTGTCTTGTTACAAGTAATAAGTGTGTTGAGGGAAACAATTTAAAAAAAATAGTTTATAGATATATGGTTACCTAAAGTGACTAATTTGGCCTTTATTGGCTCCTAACCCATCAACAAACCGTGCGATATATTTTATTCAAATGTTGAGAATATAATGGACAAATGGTTTTAACCAACCTAGAGGTCATTATAACAATTAATAAAAAGAATATTTTTGTAAGTGTAACCAATTTTTATTTTATAAATGACGTCTGTACGAATTTCGAGTTGAAATTTGTACATTTATCTTTGGCCAAAACAGTAGATTAACAATACATAAAATCTTTATTGACAAAGTTTACAATAAATTAGGGAATTATTCCCGGTTGTGCTCCGGACAAGCAGAAAGAGTGTTACTCTCCTATGCCCCCGGCATGGCTTCCACTCTGCTACTCGTGGCGACAGTGGCGGCGAAACGTTGAACTAAACTCTATCCAGCGCCGAACTGAGACTGTCGGACGAACGCTCTTACACGTAGAACATTAATTACAAGCTGAACATATTGAGTATAGTGTCCTTACATAAAATACATGAATATATTTGTTGTTAACCCAACCCTTCACTTATTTATTGATAATTTTAACGTTTGAGGAGTCAAACAAATTTCCCCTAATCGTACGTAGTTGTTCAATTTAAGCTACTTACCCTGAAGTGAGTAGCTACTGCAAATCAATTTACACTAGCGGACACCCCGTCACTCACTGCGCTCGTTACACCTCGGCATGTGACTTTTGACTAGAAATAATAGTATGTTAACTGTATAACGTAAAATGACAATATTACATTTATTTAACTAACAGTATCTCTATCACATTGCTTGTGTTGCTACCTATTTATGAGTATAAACACCCAACAGTATACAAGGGTGGAAAGTGGGGTTTTGCATGTTCGAGACCATATGTTTGAAGTGCGAGACTTGTCGAGCACTTCAAATGGTCGAGAACATACAAAACACTTTCACTCGAGTTTTGAACGATACTTTTCACTACACTACGGAATAAAAGCAGGTGTTGTTGACTGTGGAAAATTTTCGGTTGTAAACGATGTTACATACGGTAGTAAACAATAGACAGCCGTTGAAAATATGATGTTTCGCAGGTTGTAAACACATAACGAAAACAGCTTAACTCATAGTAGTGTAGTGAAAATGTATTTTACTTAGCCTATTTAAAACGTGCTCATTTTATTTGTTTAACAGCTGAAGATTAATTAAATAGATAAAGTAACTGGATTGGGTTACCATAGAAACCTTCCAAGCGGAGCCATACAATCGAATTTGAATGAATACATGCTTACAACCTTCCCTGGTTTCATTATGAAAGATCTAACCTCTTCAATATTACAAACACCATTGTTACTTCCAACAGCTATTAAACACTTTGAAAATCATTATTTACATTTGAACAGCTGTCACTTTTCGTTCATTTCAATCTCTCTCCACGTTATTCTTATGGCCGAAAAACGTACTTTTAGGGTTTCCCGTGTCCTTCATGGTGAAAATGATGAAAAATTAAGACCTTACAAATTTTATGACATCCCAACCGTTTAAGTTGGTCAATAAATAAGGGAGGAGTTGCGTTGACAAAAAACGGCTTCACGAATTTTATGTAAGGAAGGATATTATGATTTTACTTAATACAGTTAACCGAGTCCGTGTGGGGTTGGCATGCAAAGCGTGCAGGGTTGTCCCCTAGCTTCTTTGAGTTAGATGTAGGAATTAATTACCAGCTACCTACATTAATATACCATTCACTGGTCTGTGGTGTGTATACATAATTAATCGCTCAATTCCTAATACGTTAGAGCGTGACCCGTGAATGAATGGTCGTTTTATTGACTAAGCGAAGCGTGTCGGTCGGCTCTTGTAAAAATTACAATAGGTGCCAGCCAGCGCCTTCATTTTGTTGTCACACATTGCCGAACAGCAGTGTCATACGAGCTGCGTACAGCTGATTGCAGGTGCTATACGTTTATCAATTATAACAGCTATTTATGTGTTTTGATTGCCATTTATTAAGGATCGATTAATTATTGTGTAAATAAATAAATCTATTTAAGTAACATGTTCTAAACTATATACCTAATGTTTTAATTTTACATATTCAATATAATTAAATAATTAATATTTTATTTTATATTAATTAAAAGACTAATTTTAATTAGTAACATAATATATTGTTTGTAGGACTGTTCATAATATAGTTCAATAATGTAATATTTGTATAATTTATATTTAACTATACATATAATGTACAGCTTTCATTAAAAAAAATCATAGCGTGGCGAATCTTACAAATAAAATACATTTAATGCTATAAAAATAAGTGCATTAAAATTAAATAGATTTTCATATCAAGAATTATTATAAAAAAATATCATACATCCAAAGTTTATGTTTGTCACATCAAACAGACATTAAGCCGCTTGTTACCGATGACTTCTTAATATTATTGTTTATTGTTTTGTGTACAATTATAAACATTACAGATAAATGAGGGTTTAAAACTGTTAATAAGAAAATATATATTTAAAAAATACTTATTTGTTATACATATTTTTATACTTAAACACATTATTAAGTTTAGCATAGCTTTGTAAGTACCTGGTTAATTTTAACCTAACTATCTCTATAATTTCTTAGAGTGGAGAACTCACAATACTCTCATTTAATCACAAGAAAAAAAGGTATTTATTTATTAGTTCAATGAATAACCATTTAAATTAATCCATGGTACCTAGAAAAGAAGACCGGTATCACGTACATGACATCACATTAGCGAAATGACAACTGGGCAAAACAACAAACAACGAATATACACAAACATACTTGTTCTAATTGTTGTGTTTACAATTCAAGCAAATTAGTGATATATTGCTTGCTTACTATTTAGTTGAGCTTCATTGTGATTGATAGATCCAGTTACTAGTATCTAAATATATAAAAAGACAAGTCCTGACTCACTGACTGACTGATTCATCATCGCCCAGCAAAAACCATATAATTTCATATAAGAAAGATACATGAAATGTAGTACATATGCCTACATAAGATAAACACCTTATGCCCTAGAGGCACACTAAGGAGGGATTTTTCGAATCTCAATTCCTAAGTGGTTGAAACAGCCCTTCAAATTTCCCTTTTTTCCCATAAGGTTAACATTGGAGATATATTCAAAATACTATATAGACCGACAGAATTGACGGAACTGCATGAGATTCGGTATACAAGTTGCTATCGACATGGAATGTATGGTAAACATTACAATACATTTCAAATAAATGCTATAAACATTTTTCGGAGCGTATAAACGCATTCCTTATTGCAAATATAATAAAATTTCTACAACTAAATAAAACATTATTAAAATTAAATATATAGCTATAGTAAAACACTTTGTATACATATATAATGAAAACATCAGTACGGCCAGCGTCCTGGCTAAAGACATCAAACGAAATTATCGAAATATTTTTTCTATCTCACATTAAAAACTGAACTTTTTCATGTTGTAGCTCTAGTTTAATATAATAATAAAACCAGCTGAATCACGCATGTGACGTCACAGTGTACTGCACAGCCTCGTCGTGATACCTAGTAGTTAATGTACGTTAACCCATATAAGTTAATATGGCAAATTATATCGATCTTTACGGATATTGTCAGTCGACGCAAGGTTAATATTGATGATAGTACCTTCAAATCAGTATTTTTCCTTCCTCTCCCTATCCTGTTACAGGGATGGTTGACTCGGTGGAGTTGTGGACCACCCTGGAGTTGCTGGTGGGGAGAGACCGCTGGAGGACCAACTGTGATCTGGTGGAGGAGTTGCAGGAGTGGTTGGAAGCCACGGTGGCCCGCGGGCGACACGACGACTCCTCCACTCACCCTCGGGGGATAGAAACACCTGCCAGCTGCCACCTCAACAGGTTTAGGTAAATGACTTGCATTGTTCATATTAATTTAAGTGAATGGACCTTCATTACGCTTTCGACAGACAAATTTACCCTGCATCAGTTTTTTAATTATCATAGCAAAACAAGAAAAGAGAAAATAATTTCATAAATAATGGCGGATAATGAAACTTGGACGAGGACTTACAATCAGGATTTCATTAATTTCCTATATTTAATAACCAATTGGGGGAGGAGGACTCGCATGATAGGGCAAAATGGAGGACAGTAATAAGTAATTTGTACCACTTTGGAACATGTTTTGAAGTTGTTCACATCATATTTTTTTCAAGTCACTCATTTAAGTAAAACTGTTATTTTTAAGTTCATGAGATGGCACTAGATCTATCCGATTGCCAAGGGGGCTGTCATCAATAGTTTACGTGGGAAAGGGGGGAATCACAGAAGTATGCAGTGGAACAGGAAGGGCTCTTACGGGATATTTTTGTAACATTTGATACCTGAAAGAATGTTTTGTTCTGTTACAAGTGTAATTTTAGATTCTTAGATGTGATACGCCAAAACCAGTTTGTGAATATTTTAAGGTGAATGTAAATGATTACATGAGTGTAGGATGGGTGTGGATGACATGTGTAGTCTGGTTACTAGCTGAGTTCGGATGATCCTCAGAAAGGGCCATTTATAGAATAGCCCAATAGCCAGGGCAACTAAGGGACCTACAGCTTTGTGTGTAATCCGAACCACGTAGTGTTGGTGTGCTTTTCAGCTAATTTACAAACCTTATACTAAGTAATCTTTCATACACAACATTCGAACACTAATTACCAACCAACATGGGCCCCATAGTTCTCTAGTAGGGTCCATGCCATACTGATAGTAACGATTGAGCGGACGGGTTCAGCTGATAACCACAGCTGTTCATTTGTCATTGTGCTATTAATTAATGACACTTTCTAAGGAATAGTCGGCCTTAGTTTGTTACAATGTACATTCGCTCATCTACACTCATTCGAAATCCATATTCGCCCATATCTTGACGATCGGCGTCTTAAGAATAAATAAAATAAATAAATGCCATGTTGAGAAGAGAAGAATTCAGAAAGAAGATCAGAGGATTCCAGGGTTTTCAAGAAAAGGCAAAAAAGAAAACAGGAGCAAAATGGACGGAAGAGAGAAAGAAACAGCATGGAGAAAGAATGAAAGAGTACTGGAAGGAAAGAAAGAAGAGAGAAAATCAATCATGAGAAGTTATTTCACGTGGTCCATAGTAGGCCAAAATCGAAGGAAGAAGAAGAAATGCCATGTTGGTATTAAGAGACCAAGTATAGAACCTATCTCCTGCAATCTCCACAACTCTTTGTCCCCAAGTAGCTGGGTTACAACACTACACCACTAGCTCCGTTGTCAAGTTTAGTTTAAGACTCAAAGGGCTGGCATAAAATTCAGTCCTTCAGTCTTACTATTTTTATCCGTCACTTTTCCATTCAAACTTCATTTATTTTTCTTTTAAAAAAATATCAATTCTTACTTCTTATATATGTTTCAAATATATTTTAGTTCACAAACGTGGCTGCAACTCTATGAATTCATACGTGAGTTCGGAAAGCATAGGCGCCAATTTTGTTCAACGAAGTGAATACCATTATCTTAAACCGTGCAGTTGAGCCTTAGCCCGGCTACTGTGGTTACACCGTGCTCGTTATGTACACAGAGGATGATTCATATGAGTGTGATGCTGATATGTGGCCAGAGAGTAATGAATAATATGCTAGACGGTTAGCTCTCCTTACTTCAATGCAGGATGTCATGGGTTTAATTCCTTAGAATCTAACTAAAATATGAGAGGTCCAGGATATCACTGGCGTTAAAAGATAACAAAAGTATATTTGACACATAAGATCCGTCATACCATAGAGAAGAAGGAAACAGAGGTCACATCCAATAGTGCTCTGAATGTGTGTTGAGTAGTTATTTCTCCAATTTAGCATGTGGACAGCAGAGCCAGCGCCTTTCCAGTCCCTTCCTTTTTGCCTCCCAAATCATGAAGGATAAATGTCGTAAATATAACTATAATCGTAATCTATAAAGATGGACAATAGTTATATTCTGTTTATAACTGCCACCGAGGTGTACGTTGCAGCAATAATAAATGACCTCTGTTTCTTTTTTTCTGTGGTCTGTACTGTCTCTTTATAAGTGTGAAGTGTATAAAAAAAAGACACGAAAAAGGGACACGAGACGTATATGAGTATGGTGAAGAGGAGACTAATGGAAATGCGCCCTTTAGGTAAGGTGAGTCGGCTGTACAGATGTGCGTATTTTAAAGAGCAGACTTGATTTATACTAATTAATTATATATGTAGGAGTGTCAAAGAAACCTTGGATGACTATAAATCTATTATTTTTACCATACTCTCGGAAAATACCATAAAGGTGCGTTATTTATTCGTCTACATAATTATTTGTTTTATGCTATAACGTCTATTCGAGTTAGGTTGGCAAGTCTGTGTGCAGACATAACCTAAACGGCGTGTTCTTGATGTAGGTTAACCTGTTAAATTCTTAGACGATAAGAAATGGCATTAAAAAGAATATAGAACTGTTTGTTGTATCGAAATTAAACTGTCGGCGCAGAAATTATGTGCACCCGAGTTTGAAGGTTGTTCAATACGAAACTAAGAGGCCTACGAAAATTCAAACTACACAATTGTTTTTCTCATTTAATTTTGCGTTTTTCCATGCGCATTTTAAAATTTTATTATAAGTTTTAGTAATGTTTATCCTATTTGGAACCACAAAAGTACCAAAGAAATTAAACTAGTTCTCAATGTACATGGTGTTGTGTGGGATTATTACACAAAAATCCGTTATTGTATCGCGTTTATACGTGTTAATAGAAATTTTTTCTATAAATTTTATGAATTTTAGAATTTTAACTTTTCTAGAAAAAAGTTCTTATCGAATCCCTGAAAAATTGTTTTCTTGGCTTGTAGACGTTGTAAAATTAATTAATTGGTCTTATTGTAATTGTTAAGACATGTATAGCCAAGATACATTATTTTCATTTGTGTAAAAAATACAGTGATTTTATATTGATTTATATCTTTTTAAATGTATCAATTTAAAGTTATTTTAAATAGATTTAATTCAATTTAAATTCACTGCATTTACTTACACATATAATAGTAATGAATCGGAACAATAAATATTACAACCAGACCAAGTAATTAATTTTACGACGTCTACAAGCCAAGAAAACTATTTTCCAGGGAATCGATAGGAACTTTTTTTATAGAAACGTTAAAATTCATAAAATGGATAGAAAACATTCCTACCTACAACGCATTAACATATAAATGCGATACAATATCGGGGGTTTGTGTATCAACGGTATAAATTTGATGTATAATTAGAACTAGTTTAATTTCCGGTACTTTTTTTGCTTCAACTAAGATAAAATTATTAAAACTTATAGTAACATTTTAAAATGCACATGGAAAAACGCAAAACTAAACGAGAAAAACAGTGGTGTAATTGGAATTTTCGTAGGCCTCTTAGTTTCGCAGTGTGTAAAAAAACCTTCGTTTGTTTACTTTCGTTGTTCGGGTGGACATAATTTATGGGCCGACAGTAAGTACATTGTGATACTCATTAAGCTAGAACATCTGCTCCTGACCTTTCTTGTCTATACATGGATGTCTTTGCATCCTTCGATTCTACAATGAAAAAATTTTAATCTTTGCTTCCTACAAAGGGATTTGCGATCTTTTACTCGTTCCTGAAAATACTAGTCTTTATCCCACTATCTGTTATATACACAGACCGCAACATCCTAACGTCTGGACTACACACACCAGTGTTCAACTGTTTTAACCTTCCACATGAACACTTAGTTGCGATCCGCCCACTCTCCCTATACACGCTACTCACTGTCTACTGAAACTTACATCACTTCATCGTTAACGTAATACCAAATAATGTTTAAATAAATAAATAAAAATGCCTTTTATTGGAGCGTTACTCAGTATAAACTGCTTTTCAGTACAACTCAGGTCATAATACTACACTGCTCTTAAACTATAAACTAAAATTATATACAACCAGAGGACGTAATTAACCTAACGGTAACAATCATACATTAACTTTTTAATTTTACTCTTAAAAGTATTTAGAGCACAAGTGTTTTTGACAGATGCGGGGAGGTCATTATAGAGAGTGGGCCCAAAGTAGGAAAAACTTTTCCTACCCCCCTCAAGCCTCACTCTTGGAAAGTGAAGCATCTCCCCATGGCGGGTGCCACGCAGAGCCACCTCGCCACTCCGTTTTCGGAGCCGTCTATTAATGTTTGTAGCATTATTTGTCGATTTACTATACTAGTCATAAATACATAGGAAACAGAAATGACGGTCGCGTTCTTATGGCAGCAGTGAACGCCCTCAGTGGCAGTTACCACTGATGTCAATCTTTATAAATTTGAAGTAACAATTTATTCTTTTATCCTTGAGTATTTGGAGAGAAATAAGGGGAGGGAACGACAACAGTACTGGCCCTACCATCCGCATTGTGAACTAACTCCTAGACACCTAAGTTTATTCATACATTCATCGCACAAATGGATGCGACCTCTCCTTCTTTCTTCTCTGTGGCGTAAATCAATAGTCTATATGTTACTGTCGTTCAAGCAGCAGTGCAACAGAAGCCACACAATCAATATTGGACACAATGGTAGCACACAATCTATGTAACTGGATCAAAAACTCATTCAATACTCGGACAAAACATGAACATCAGATCGTCGCCACAACGCTCCGCCTACGTCAGTGTGGCGTGACATTTGACTGGTGACCTATCGGCTTGTGTACGTCATGTAACCAGGGACTGTGTAATGTTTAATTAGATTTAAGAACAATCAGAAGTAATTGAACACAATCACTGCTATACAGGGCGTTTGGTAATTAATGTAAACACATTTAAGGGGGAAATCTAGCTTTATAAGAAATTACTACATTTTAGAAAAAAATAATCCATTATAATATGTAGTTAGGAAGGTAATAAAACAATTTTTTTGTTACTTCCACTCCTTATTGTTTTCATACCCTCAACAGGGGTTGATTTTTGTTCATAACAACGTTTCATTGGGACAACTTCAACTTAAATACTAAACTAGATATCAAGTTCATTTTTTTACTTTTTGAAGATTACACATGTTTGTTCAACTTGTAGGAAGGGATATAAGCATTCATATTTTGAAATTATGAATTTTAAAAATTTCTATTTATAACAATTTGTAATTTTATAGTTTTTATTATTTAAAATTTTTGTATGTCATATTTTTATATAGCCATACTACAGATTGTAGACCATCTTATTCCCTACAAAACAAAAAAAAGTTTGACGGTTTTATGTGGTATGTAAAAGGAGCTACGACATAATCATAAATCGTTCACTATAATGGACCCCTTATAATCATAAATCGTTCACTATAATGGATCCCTTATAATCACAAATCGTTCACTATAATGGACCCTTTATAATCATAAATCGTTCACTATAATGGACCCCTTATAATCATAAATCGTTCGCTATAATGGACCCCTTATAATCATAAATCGTTCGCTATAATGGACCCCTTATAATCACAAATCGTTCACTATAATGGACCCCTTATAATCATAAATCGTTCACTATAATGGACCCCTTATAATCATAAATCGTTCGCTATAATGGACCCCTTATAATCATAAATCGTTCGCTATAATGGACCCCTTATAATCACAAATCGTTCACTATAATGGACCCCTTATAATCACAAATCGTTCACTATAATGGACCCCTTATAATCATAAATCGTTCGCTATAATTGGACCTCTTATAATCACAAATCGTTCACTATAATGGACCCCTTATAATCATAAATCGTTCACTATAATGGACCCCTTATAATCATAAATAGTTCGCTATAACGGACCCCTTATAATCATAAATCGTTCGCAATAATGTACCCCTTATAATCATAAATCGTTCGCTATAATGGACCCCTTATAATCATAAATCGTTCACTATAGTTCCTATTATAGTTTTAAGATTTTTGGTAAGATACTATGGATCTTTCCTATCTCCATATGGCATTAACAATAATAACGTATTCATATCACTTGGATTTCCTTATCTAAATGTATTTCTTTTTGATAAAAGAATGAAACAATAAATATATGTCAAAACATTTGAACTTATATATATATATAAATAATTTAACAACAAGAACACACTCGGGAAAGACTTTTCAATCTAAATTGTTTGGTCAGAGATGCTGATAAAATACCAAAACAACCTGGCCTATTCAGAGATGAAGAGTTCCTTTCAAAATAATGGAAACGTAAAAGAACAAACTCCAAAAATTATTAAAAGTACCCACCCATACACGCACTGTGGTATTGACCCACCTGCCCACCCATACACGCAGTGTGGTATTGACCCACCCACCCACCCATCCATACACGCACTGTAGTACTGACCCACCCGCCCAACCATACACGCACTGTGGTTTACTCAATATAAATAGTTAACACAACACGTACAGTTGAAATAGAAACAGATGTTTCAGCCCGCTGACGGTAAAGTTACATTACTACTACAGGTCTGGGGCTGTCGACTTTCCAAAGGTGACTTGGCAAAAATGCGATAAAATGGTGGACATTTTACGTTATTCGCTTGAGGGGCCCTCCGTGAAAAACTCCAAAAACACGGATTTCTATTCAAACGTTTTAGTCCGTAATGATAACTTACGGACTGAACTTCCTCGAAAGAACTTGCCGTCCAAAGAAACGGCAAACTTAAACCATCTTATTGCAGCAGTCTTGTTTAGATTTTTCCTAAAAAATCAGTTGATGTTTTTTCTTCTGTATGTTGAATTTACTCAAACAAAATATAATCTATAGCTCAATGTGTTGCAATTTTATAATCTACATAAAACTTTAAATACTAATATAATTTTTAACCTTTAAACCTGCTAAATGTAAAATAAACTTTAATAAAATTCAGTTAAAGTTAACATGTCTGGAAGCTAAGAGAAAGACATTCAAAACTGATGATGCCTTAACCGGCGAAAGTGATTTTTTAAAAATAAACTTTGTATAATATTTGAAAAACAATAAAATAATAATAATGAAAATAAAGCGCTAAAATCTCTGTTACACAGTATGGTTTATAGGGTCAAATATTAAAAAAAACGTCCTACTAATAGGCTTTCCATCAACAACAAAGGCTGTCCATCATGTATCAGGTTTATGAGACTTACAACATCGTAAGTTAATTATTCTTGTTTGAAATGGAATGTATATTTTTAAAAATACATTGCATTGAGCTAAGTACCATATTTATTTGAGTAAATTCAACACTAAGAAATTATAAATGTATTTAGCAAAAATCGAAAAATGGCCGCTGAACCAATAAAAAACACGTAAAAAGACCACCATTTTATCGCGTATTGTAGCCTACGTAATTTCACCAGTTAAACATTTTTACTCTAATTACAGAATACCTTGTATGTACACATTTATTTGGGAGGAAGGGGATGTTTTAGGAAATGGCAGTAGATATAAAAATAATCAAATATGTCCCATGTGAATATATGTCTTACCTTGCTTAGATTGGGGTATGCATGGTTTAATAAAAAAAAAATAAATAACTCAGAAGCATTGCAGGATTATTAAGCTAATTATAATAGGTAGGGCTAATTATAAAAACAAATAATAAATAAATATATTTTTTCTTTCAACTTCAAATTTAAAATTTACAACATCAAATGACTTTAAAAACCATTAATTTGATAAAAAGAACTAAACGTATGACATTTTGAGAAAATTTTATAAAAATCTAGTGTTATTCTATTTATTAAAATTGGGTTATTAAAATTAAGCCATATTATTTTGCTGGGCGTTTAGATCTTCTTACACGTGAAAAGAGGTGAAATCTTTAACTTTATAAAATATGTCATGGAATAGAATTTCCTTTAATTTCTTCTTAAAATATTTGGTGTCTTTTTCTTATTTTAGATACGTTGGTAATGGTTGTATAGTTTTATCCCATTATAATGAATGTGTTTTGTTTTAACTGGTCCTGTGGTGTGGTATTTTAACTTTGGAATAAAAACGAAGATTTGGTAGTTTTGTTGTTTGAAAATCTGATAAATTGTTTTTAACAAATAATAGTGTTTCATAAATGTAAATAGAAGGTAAAGTCATATTATTAAAATTGATAAAAAAGCTGTTTAAAAGATTTTTTATTTGTTTGAATAAAGTACAAACAGACAAAAGTTAAACTAAATGATATATGACATACCCTGTTATAAATAATTTACCTTTCAAAGACATACAGAGTTGGGTAAAAACCTGAAATATGTTTATTAGTTTTAAAACTATTGAAAGAAATATAATGAAACCTTGTAGTTATGTACATGTCTCTACGTTAAACATTTTGACATATTTCACTTGTTTTTCACATTTCCAGGAGATGGCCCATGAAGGAAGTTTTAAAAATTTTAAATGTAATCCTACCTCGAGTTATACCTCATTTTAAAGGTCTTTGTTTGTAAAACACTAGAGTGTAAAACTGAGGTCAAAAGGATGACCCATTCAGAAAATACAGCCACACAACGAATTTAATGTCATATTATTAATTCTTCTTATTTATACGGCTATTTATCCCTGCTTAGGTCCCTATTGTTGAGTGTGTTGTTAATTGTTAACAATCGTAACGACAGACTGCGTTATAAAAATAACTAGGTATATTATTTCACAAAAATAAAAATAAGAAAAATTATTAAAGCCCTTTTGACTGAAGGTTTACCCTAAAAATAATTTCAGAAAATTATAATAATAATTTGTTTGATTTTTTGTGTGAAAATGAACGAACTTCTCATATTTATTCAAATAAATTATAGCTCTACGCAGCAATAGATAATAATTACCTTATCCTTCTTCTGAACAGCATTAGTTAAATGGCATTGAATTCTTTCAAAGACTATATTTTCCAACTGGGTGATCCTTTTGATGTCAGGTTTGCACTCGTGTGTTTTACAAACAAAGACCTTTAAAATGAGGTATAACTCGAGGTAGGCTTACATTTAAAATGTTTAAGACTTCCTTCACGGGCCATCCCCTGGCTATGCAAAAAGCAAGTAAAATATGTCTAAATGTTTGATATAGGGTACATAACTACAACGTTTCATTACATTTCTTTCAATAGTTTTTAAATTAATAAATATATTCCAGACTTGCCCAACTCTGTACATAGGACGTCATGCTTGCAGTATCTGCTAGCATTTTCCAAAGTTATGTTCGCCTCCCCCGAATCACTCTCTATATTTCTATTAACAAGTTAATCAGAAATAACAATTAAAATATGTTACACTCTCCAATTTAGGGTTTCAAGATATTTTTGAGAGAGTTCTAATATAAGTTTAAACAAAACATCAAGTGGTTAGACAGAAAAAAATCGCAAGTTGTTTAGTACTTTGCATAATTTTATATTAGTATTAACACAAACAATCAATTCGAATAGTATAAAATATATGAGTTATAGCCTTGATTATATCATTACTTACAAATAAATATATCATCTAATTGGAATATTTGTGCCAGTAATTAGGTTAGTTAGTTAGGTATGCTACTACAACTGGTTTGCACTGGATTACCTTTACAAGGAACTACACTAGCGCTCCACAATGAACCACAAAACAGCTGATAATTTGAGACACAACATATAACATGGAATAAGAAATCTAGCTTTGTGTATACAATAAATGGTTATAGTTTTATAAATACATACAATAATATATAAAAACATATTTGTAAATTGTTATCCCCCTTAAATTTCACTATTAACTACTTATAAAATAATTGAAAGTGTGGCAGCCTGGTTGACTAGGGAATTATTTTTTTATAATTTATGGTGATATTTCACTGACCTACAGTTGGGCTGCAATGTTCTTACTTACCACAAATTGTTAGGTCACTCACCAAAATAATATTGTTTGTACAGCTAATTAAAGATATGACAGTCTATCTGACTACATAAATATTATATACTATAGGTAAATGATTAATAAATGAGTTTTTCTCAGTTAATTTAGTAGAATTTTGTATTTTTGTTATTTATTTTTAAATATTAGTGTAAGTTGTTAATACTGGAGTAAATTCAATTCATTGTTAGAAACATGTAATTTTTATTAAATGTATACTGTTAGTGTACTTACATTCAACAAAATGCATCACTACTGATCAATTTGGTTCGTGAATAGTTCTGACTGCCTTAATTTTCAGTTTTTTTATAAGTTTGGAGTTAGTAGATTAGTAAACTAAACACTTACAACACCACAACTATGAAGTTAATTAAAAGCTGGATTACATATAACACTAAACACTTTGAAACACAATAATAGCACACTGAATATATTCCATAGTACATGACAATTAATACACAATATTGGGTAGTGTTTAATACTGTAAGAATCACATTACAAATAAGAAATTTTGGGATTATCAATTGAATAGGTTAATTAAGCTGATTTCTTGTTTATTTCATCAATGATAATTTTTCAATACAGAAAAAACATGTAAGCTTGGAGCATATAGTGCACTTGATTGGAGCTGATACTGAACCGACTAGTTAAAGCATCTGTCTAGTTTGAGAACATGTTAAATCACATCTGGTAGATGAAACCTGTTTTTAAGTTGGGGTAAGGGAAGTTAATCAGCTCCACCCATTCCTCATGAAATGTTTAAAGGCGCCATCTTTGGGAACAACCTTTTTATAAATACATTCATAATACTTGTTATTATAAACTATCTATGTAATATCAGATAACTTGTTTAAGTTTGCCACTTATACACTAGGTGAATTATTTCCCCACCAGTTGCCATTGTTTCTAATACAATTGATAAGGATATGTTAAATTTATTATATTACTATGTACTAATTTATTTGATGTATATATGTTATAGTTAAGATGGACCCCACTGACAAGTTTTTTGTTACTTAGTGGGGCCATAATTTGTAAAATTTTGGAATAAACTTATTATATTCTTAAACTTATTCTATACTAATCTATTAATATAGACAAATACTCGCATATAGATATCTATCGGCTTTAAACAATATTAATGTAATTTGACGGTCGTAAGAGTAAAGTTATTCGTAAATAAATTATTTAAAAGCGTCTGTAAAAGTGTAATTACTTAATGTGGGTGTATAAAACGGCGTCGTGACGCAACAAGACTATAACTGTTTGTTATTTTACAAGTTTATCGCAGTTGAACGTAATGTGTAAGCGCCTTTATTACACTGTCAATCCAATTTGTGGGTTATCAGTTGGCTGCAAACAAGATTACTGTTTAAGTGGAAGGGTTTATGGGTTATTTTGCAAACAGTTTATAGACATGTTATTAATTCAGGGTTCTGTAGATAGAAATAATTTACCACAGGAAGTTAATGTTCAATTCTAACCAGGAAAAATCTTAATCAGTATTTATTGACGGTAAACTATTTAAGACATAGTACATAAATACATAAATTCCCTATATACTGTTAAATAGGGAGTTTCAATTTAAGTTCAACTAGATTTAACCCACGACCCACCTGTTAGATTTTCCCAAAACGCCGGGTGATTTGTCACTTAAGCCGTCATTTGTTATAACATTCATACAAATTAAAATTATATAAACTTAGGGCTTACTTATGTTTGATATAATTTTCTTCACTGTAAACAAGGACATCTTTTAGAATCAGAATCCCTATATTTACACATTTGATTTGTTAACACAACTTGTTAGAATAATGGTGCCTTGTCAACTGGCGATTCTTGTATAATTGAGTACAAATACTTAATACTATTTATAACTACCCGAATTAAAAATGTACAATTCTGTACAGTAGTCATAAATGTTATGCTGTACACATTGTAGGTAAACTAAAGGTGTTATCATGTACAATAAGGTATTTCCACATTTATTTGCACAGCTTTAGGATTAGACATGATGGATGAAAACTCAGCTATTTTAAAATTCACCCAGAGAATAGAAGGCATTCGACAATAGAAATACCTTCAGTAATTTTGTAAAAATGCTATAACCTGAGTAAAGTGGCCCATTTTCAAATTTTGGAGTTCTGTACCATGGTTAGCTAAGATTATTTTATGCCTTGTAATTTAGGCATAAAGTCGTCTAAAAAATATTAGTAAAATTATATGTTAACAGATATTTTTACCTTTTATATATATATATATACATACATACATATATATATATATATATATATAAACTTACAAACAGTGTGGGGGTAAACCTAGGTAACATTGATACTAAAAAAAAAAAAATTCAAGGTAGCCAAATAATCTAAATCTAGTTTTAGTAAATATATTATATAAAGACATACTTTATTTGTACACAAACTTCAATTAATTATTCTATTGACGAACTGTATACATCACAAAAATATAAACATTTGTTACCATGGAAACCAACGGTTTTTTTTAAAATTTAAATTATTTGGTAAATGCTCGAGGTGTGTAGTAAAGTTTACACAAAAGCATTCTCTATCAAATAAACATACTTTTGAAACAGTTAATATAATATAAACACGATAATTTAAATATAATTACGGTTTAACATGAGATAAACAAAATTCTAGATAAAAATGGCTATCTCAGATTGAAACGTATATCTTCTATATTTCCGTCTTATTATTTTCTACTTTTCCCTTCGTTTTGTAAATAAAACAGGAGTACCACAACAGTAAACTATTTCCGTTTCCATTGGTTAATAAAAACGCAACCATACGGGAGTGGCCGTAGATAAGGGGCTAAGGCGTTGGCTTGCCATGCGGTCTGTCCGGGTTTGATTCCCGAGATGCCCAATAACAGTTTTTGCCCTGCCGCTCCCGTGGTTCAGAAGTCACGTGAAGCCGTTGATCCCCAGGTTAAGTGTTAGAAAGGGCTCCTTAGCCCTAATTTCACCTGGTTAAACAAGACGATCTTTAACTTTTTTTTTTAAATCAGGTCGATGATGTCAATATGTATACTTTAACAAAGGAGTGAGCAAGGTGCCTAATATTTAGCCGATGGACGGTTTGATAGGATATTTTACCGGATAAATCTAGCCGATGATGTCCGGATGAAAAAGGGGTTTAAACTAAATTTTTACAAGGAGAAAACCAATATTTTGTTGCCATTTTCAGGACAATGTTGCATTTGGGTTCTTAACCGAAATAGTTTATGATTGCCGTTCTTAAAGAATGGAACATAAGTATGAAGATACTCAAGGTAGTAAGCAAACTCAGAACCTGCAGAAGAGGGTCAAATAATCTTCTACTGTCAGAAACATATAAGCGGACTTTTAAAAACCTGGATTTGTATTTTAAATAATTCCGGTGACTTTTTATCAATAATAATTTATAGTAGATAGTATATAAATTAAAAAATCTCTATGGCAATATAAAGATTGACACAAATCATAATCCAATTTCAGTAAGCGAGTGTAAGATGGCTGATAATAGCGTCTACAATATTGGTTCGTGACCGGAGACCCGAGACACGCGGCCCCTGCTGAGTCTGACAGAGTCATTTCCCGCCGAGCTATTTGTGCAGGGGAGTGTCATGTATCAGCAAGCATGAACACGAGAGGCGTCAGCCAGTCTGCTTGTAAAGGCACAAGTATCACGCGGGGAACAAGAGTTTCGTGTAGTACGTTAAATGCACGAGTCTCACGCGGGGATCAAGAGCTCCGTGTAGTACGTTAAATGCACGAGTCTCACCCGGGGATCAAGAGTTCCATGTAGTACGTTAGAGGCACGAGTTTCACGCGGGGATCAAGAGTTCCGTGTAGTACGTTAGAGGCACGAGTTTCACGCGGGGATAAAGAGTTCCGTGTAGTACGTTAGAGGCACGAGCCTCACGCGGAGATAAAGAGTTCCGTGTAGTACGTTAGAGGCACGAGTTTCACGCGGGGATAAAGAGTTCCATGTAGTACGTTAAAGGCACGAGTCTCACACGGGGATCAAGAGTTCCGTGTAGTACATTAAAGGCACGAGTATCACACGGGGATCAAGAGTTCCGTGTAGTACGTTAAAGGCACGAGTCTCACACGGGGATCAAGAGTTCCGTGTAGTACGTTAAAGGCACGAGTCTCACACGGGGATCAAGAGTTCCGTGTAGTACGTTAAAGGCACGAGTCTCACACGGGGATCAAGAGTTCCGTGTAGTACATTAAAGGCACGAGTATCACACGCGGATCAAGAGTTCCGTGTAGTACGTTAAAGGTAGAGGCTCACGCATGGATCAAAAGTTCTGGGTATTACGATTAAGACTTCCTACAATAGTGTGGATTCCATAAGGATAAATGTCGGTAAGGAAGCAGATTTTTTTTGAAATGTGAAAAAGAGGATTCTTGAAAAGAACACTTTTTTCAGAAATGTTTAATAAAGGAGATATTTGATCCACGATTTAGGAAGTGTTTTACAGACAAAAAGAGTACTGGGCACATGGTCGAACCTGCGACTGGCTAAACTGTAGAACGTTTAAATTAGAATGAAATTAGTATTGGCAGGTATGTAATTTTTAAGATTAGTCCAGACATTTAACAATGTATGTGTTTTACAAAACTAAAGTTTTACTAATTATTTATTATAGGTCTGCCTAATGGAAGATAAAGCCTACAGTATTTATAATTACAAAAGTAATTGGCTGCATTTGTCTTGACAAGAAAGATATACTTATCAGCCATAAATAAAAAGTGTGTATGTATTTGTGATTTGTCAAATTGAGTGACACTCGAGACGACGTTTATTACAAAATAGAATTTTCCTCGTTACATCTCGTATCTGAAAGAATCCAACAAGCATATCATTTGTACCAAGCATTCTTGTATCTACACACCAACTGTACAACAATGGCGACGAGAAACAACTGTAACATCTTGTGCTACTGTCGATCGGACACCCCTCTAGGCAGACACCCCAGGCCCCCAAAGCTAGCCTGGACTCCCAGTAGACTGCTCCTCATGCACTTCTCCCAACATAAGCCGGTTGAGAAATTTGATGACCTCATCACCAAACTACGCGAAAAGGAGGTGGAGCCCACCCCTAACAGCATGCTGACTGTGCCTGCCGTGGTAACAGGAAGTTCAACAAAGAAAAGGGTTTCTGCGACATCAGCCTCTGGTAGGCGCATCTCTCAAGGCCGGCGAAAGTCAGAGGGAGCTATTTTTGAGCCAGAATACGTCACCATAGAGTAAGTAAAACACAGTTTACACTATTTTAAGATATAAAACAGATTTATTGTCTAGCCCATCGTTTAGTTTCTAAGCTGAACGAATAATGTGATTTAATTTACTTATAACAGCCAGACACATTTGAGTTTTCTAAAGTTTACTACCGCAGTTTTAGAGGGAGGCAAAAGCACTTTACACCCTAAAATTGTCGTTTTATTCAAATATTGGCTTTATGTTTAAGTTTGGATTACTTAAGCGATTTAGTTTCAAAGGCAAAATAAATTGCTCGTTAATGATGTCGGTTTGTGCTGTTTTATTTTGTAATTTGTTTCCTGAACATATCTGTATGTATACCTTAGATTCGAAGAAGTTTTGAGTTTCAAAGCTGAAAAGTAAACTTTATGTGCAGGATTACGTCACCTTTAAAAAATTCCGAGTTTTGTGAAGTTTGAGTTTTGTGAAGTTTGAGTTTTGTGAAGCGGACAGGCAAAACCGACTTTCAGAGGCAGGTGCACAAATCTCTTTTACTTCAAAATACATTTAAAAAAACAAAATGAACACGTTTAGATTTGTTGCTCAAGGACTGTTTAATATACATTTTTATAGCTATCAGAATGCACTTAATAATGTGAGTAAATAATTTTGTCTGGTTGTAAATTAGATGTATAAATAAATTCTGAAATAATTTATTCAGAAGTATTGCATAAAGAACAGTATTTAATTTTTGATATTTTTCGTTGTTTGTAAAATAGCTAAGAAATACATGTTTTTTTTGTACGTTGGCATGTAACTTCAATGTGTTAAAAATATAAAAATCTTTGTTGGTTTCTGTACTTGACCAAAAATTGTGTTTTTTGGAATGCTGGAGAATAAAAATTGTGTTGTGTGGTTTGTTTGAAAATTAAATTGTGAGGACGTCAAGTAAAGTCGAGCTTTAGGTGATTTAACAATAGTACGACAGTATATATGTTTAACATTCTTTATATTATTATATGCAGCTTGCAATAGTAAGGAGGTGAACAAAAAGTGTCTTTTAATATTGAATGTTACGTAAATAAAATTAATTTAGGGTACAGCTTAAATCATCTAAAATTGTATCTGGATGGATTCTTCAGATTTTTAGAGGATTTTTCTATTAAAATGCTAGATAACGTCATCTCAAGCTTTTATTAATTTAAGCTTATAATTTTAATGTATAATTTGTTATATAAATTGATAAAATGATTACATTAAAAGTTCTGCTGAGGCATTGTTGAGTTTTAATTTTTTTTAAATTTTATTGTTCGAATTATTATGTTCGGGATACAAAAGTAAATGTTCATACAAAAGACATTTATGAAGTAATAAATGTATATTATTAAACCGTATGGCATATATTAGTTTTGATAAGTTAATGACTAAACAGCTTTGATATAATTGAAATTTAGTAATAATACCATTCCTCATAGTGAATATTATTTAATAAAGCTGAAATTTAGTATCAGGGTCCTATAATCATAACAAATGGTGAATATCGGTACCTTGTATTTACTTAGCGGGCTTTGTTTTACGGACAAAGGCGGCCAAAACCAGTTTGCTTTATCACTTAAATGACTGGCCAGGCTGACAACCACCATTACATTACTGATACTACTACCATATAATACATGGGTGTTTATATCATACATGCCTATCTCACAAGTCACAAGGTTTGATCTAAGTAAATATAACTGATGATTGATTTTGACGTGTTTGAAAGTAAATTTACTAAACATGTTGGTGTTTGACTTTCATTACATTTTTAAAATGTTACTTTACAAATTATTTATTAAATGTTATATTTTCAAATATACTATCAAATGTTTCAAGTATACTGAAATTTCATGGATATAAACTACAAATGTACGCACGGAATGCTATTTTTCTATATTTATAAAAGAGGATGTTTGTATATATATGTTTGAAGTTCATGCGCTGCCAAACCAATCAACCGATCGCCATGAAACTTTAGGATGTTGTCTTGTATACTCCCGAGATGGTTTCTGTGAAGTTTGATGCAGATCCTTCCACAGGGACCCGCCCCACGGGCTCCTAAAGATCCCATGTTATTCAAATGGAGAATCTGAATTGTTTACAAAAAACATATGACTGTGTGGTTTAATGTAGTTTCACATGCCATAAGCAGATTAAAGTTCTCACAACAACAGTACTGTATATGTTTTGATTTATCCATGTTTTTCACATGGACAGCTCTACGTCGCTTGCTCGAGAGTAGGCTCACCAAAAAACCTTTACATTTATACACCAAATAAGAAGACCAAAAATATTGTTTACCCTCTTGCACTCATTTAATAAATAATGTGTTTTTTCTATAATTCTTTTTATTGCTTTATTTTGGTATGTCAATGAAAAATGAAAGGCGAGAAAACGTCCGCCGGGTTCAGCTAGTATTACATAAAAGAGAATGCTTAATATAGATAACATTATATAAGTAAATTTATATTTTATAATTTGCTCCATCATATAAAAATTCATGTCTTTATATATAGGACGAATGTTAAACAATCTATCCTTATGGAACAATCTTTTAGGGGTGGTTTCTACCCCTCAGGTGTACTTTATCAAGATGAAAACACTTTATTTGTTCTATTTAAAATCTAAAGAAACAATGTAAAAAATGTCAGATCTCTACATAGATGGGAAGCTGGAGAATTAGTGATAAGTGAGTAAGCCGGGGCTTTCCTTTTAAATATACAGGGTGGGGAAAAAGTATGGAAACAATTTCACAACTTTTGTATGACTTCACTTGTAAAAGTGAAATCTTGTACATGATCATGGTTACAAAGAACATACTTTTTGATGCCATTAGTGACATTTCATCTTTTCAGGGGGACGGCCCACGAGGAGTTGAACGAAAATCTTCAACGTGAGCCTAGGTCGAGTTTGGTATCAAATGAAAGTTTGGTATGAATGAGTTTGGTATATTCAATAGAAATTAATTGTCGCAAACCGGACTTGTCGCAAACAGAGTAGCGGTCATTTTAATTTCAAAGTAACTAATTTGAACAGAATTATTTTTCCGCTATTTAACGGTTTTAAATAGATTATTCTGACCAAAGGTTTTACTTTATGGAGTACAATTACTAAACAAATTAAATTATAAAATTATCTATGGAAAAAATATCGTGTTGTGAAAGCGTTTCCATATTTTCCCCACCCTGTATGGATAATGGTTTGGTAATTTAATTTCGATGTTGACCATAACCTGACAGATATTACTGTTACCTGAAGACACGCCAATCAGCTGGTTATAAACTGTGTGGGTTGTGGTTGTAAGGGCGAAAGGTGCAAGACTCGACGCATCCGTGAAATGGTGTCATTTTGTCGTCTGTGAGATGAGCAGCTTCATTTTACAGCTCTATAAATCAGCTGTCACTGGAGAATGTTTGTTATGGTGGGGAGGGGAGGGGAGTTAATGTTAATGCTATATTGTAAATTATGCAGTTCTGTCTGGGTTGTTAATGGCAGTGGTCTAAACTGTATATCCCTTACACTATTGATCCTGGATTAACAGGTCATCTTTGTTACAACATTGAACTAACATTATATTTTAGAACCACGGTAAATTTTGTAAATTTATTGAAAGTAATCTTTAAACAAAGTTTAGTTGGAAGAATATTGTATATGAAAATCAGTATGAAATCAGTCAACAAAACACAGAACAAGTTATTAAACAGACCAAATACTCAATGACATCTAAAAATAAATGCAAAATATGAAAAAATTCAACAAAACATAGAGAAGGTTATTAAATAGACAAAATATGACAATGTTGTCTATGATTTGTTGATTTTTTTCATATTTTGCGCTATGACCCTCCATACAACAATAGCATGAGTCCTCCGAAACAGTGGACCAAGCTTCCAAGTTGCAGCCCTGACCGCTTGAAGCTTCGTGGTAACATAGCCATGGAAAGATAGCATCCCATCTAGTGTGATAGTCAGGTATTTGACCCTCTTTGATGACTTCGCCGTTCAAGGTCAGTCGGTGTCTTTCCCCACTCCCATAGTCCCTCGTGAAGCAGATGGTCTCATACTTCGTAGGGTTAACTTTGGTCCTCCATTTCTGAAGCCACGGAGAAAGGAGGTCGAGCTAACTCTGAAGATATACATAGGACTGACGGATGTTCACTGAAGACGCTTGGTACATAGCATCATCCGCACAGAGAGATAGCGTGACCCGGGTGGACACTGGCATGTCATTTGTGTACCAAAGGTACAGAAGAGGTCCAAGCACAGAACCTAATTAACAGGTTTTATTCTGTGGGTTGTAAAGAATAAAATACACAGTTTTTCTCTTTAAAAATAAGAATAGTACTTTAAAAAAACCTTATTTGTTTTCCCGTAAACTCTTTCTTAACGTTTTCGTTACATTTAGTAATGAAAAGTATTAAAGGAATTGTTTAAAACCTGATTTTATTAACAAAATAAAAATAAATACTAATAAGTTAGTAAAAATTTAATAAATTGAAACTAATTTAAATAAATTAATCACCTTTTGTAGATTCAGTTTATTGGAATTTCTCAAAATATCCTCTTGCACGGGCACAATTTGTGTTGTAGAGAGTTCTGAAACACCCTGTAAAAGTATGCGACTACAAACACTCCTCGTCATTCCATTACTTTCATTCGTTTAATGTCTGGGTTTGTAACTAGACTTAAGATGCCGATTGTCCAGAATTAGTCTGACAGTATGAATCTTGAATGAGTGGGATGACTGTAGATTTGTAGATGAATGAGTGTAGCCTATGTTACTAATTCAAAATTTAAACATCCTTAGCATTGTTCATTTATTAATAGCTCAATGTCCAAGTAAAAAAGACACCTATATGTTAACCTCTCCGAACCACGGAGTATTATGTTGTGATGTGCTAACTGATACTCAGTGGTCACGATTTAACACATAGATAGGACGCTCAGTAGCAGAGAAAAATGAGCGTTATTTAAGATATTAGGTTCACTAATATTATTACTGAACACCACCCTATTACCATGCTAATAGTTAACTCGAGAACACTGTTATTTTTGTAACGCTATTACTGACATTGAGTAGGAGGTAGGCTATTAATAGTAATAGTGAATCGCTCTGAATAAAACATTAGATGCAAGATAACTTTATCACGTTTGAATAATAGTTACAAATTGGTATGCACATTTTCAAATTGATATTTTCACATACTATAGAAATGCACTACGACACTCCTCTTAATATTATTACTTCCTTTCAATTATTATTAAAAATAACTAATGTAAAGAAACCGATTGTCCAGATATGTTTTGAAACTTTCTAACGTAAAATGTTGACTAATAATAGTAATAGGCAGGCTGGTGATGCAGTGAACATAAAACAGTACCAACATCAGATTCAACTTCTTTTCATTTTCTCATTAAATTATATTGTAACTCTAGTAGCCCAGTTATATTCCAGTAATAGGTTACCAAAATAATAGGTAGTGTAAACCTATTACCGTTGCGCTTAGTAACGTTCTAAAGCTACAACCATTAAATAAGGTTATTTTCCTTCTCTATAAGTAGTGTCCATACCGATACATATAGGTTTCAACTATACTGATCTTAGCCAATGTATCTGCTTACGTACTTATGTATACAGTACTCGTATGTTCTAATTTCATTTCGAAATAATATGACGATGAAATTTGCCATACGTAGATGACAGCGTATCTGGGTTGTAACCGATATAGTAACGTAATAACATCGTTACTTCGAAAACTAAAATAAACAACGAAATATGTCATGATTCTATACGAGATGACTAGCATGTCTGAGTTGTAACTGATATATTGAAGCACGAACATCGTTACTTCCAAAACTAAAAGAAATAATGGACAATGTCATGATTACATACGTAGATGAGTAGCATGTCTGAGTTGAAACTGATATATTGACGCACTAACATCGTTACTTCCTAAACTAAAAGTAATAATGGACAATGTCATGATTACATACGTAGATGAGTAGCATGTCTGAGTTGAAACTGATATATTGACGCACTAACATCGTTACTTCCAAAACTAAAAGAAATAATGGGCTATGTCATGATTACATACGTAGATGAGTAGCATGTCTGAGTTGAAACTGATATATTGACGCACTAACATCGTTACTTCCAACACTAAAAGAAATAATGGACTATGTCATGATTACATACGTAGATGAGTAGCATGTCTGAGTTGTAACTGATATATTAATGCAATAACATCGTTACTTCCAAAACTAAAAGAAATAATGGACAATGTCATGATTACATACGTAGATGAGTAGCATGTCTGAGTTGTAACTGATATATTGACGCACTAACATCGATACTTCCAAAACTAAAAGAAATAATGGACTATGTCATGATTATATACGTAGATGAGTAGCATGTCTGAGTTGTAACTGATATATTGACGCACTAAGATCGTTACTTCCAAAACTAAAAGAAATAATGGACTATGTCATGATTACATACATTAGATGACTAGCATGTCTGAGTTGTAACTGATATATTGACGCAATAACATCGTTACTTCCAAAACTAAAAGAAATAATGGACTATGTCATGATTACATACGTAGATGAGTAGCATGTCTGAGTTGTAACTGATATATTGACGCACTAACATCGTTACTTCCAAAACTAATAGAAATAATGGACTATGTCATGATTACATACGTAGATGAGTAGCATGTCTGAGTTGAAACTGATATATTGACGCACTAACATCGTTACTTCCAAAACTAAAAGAAATAATGGACTATGTCATGATTACATACGTAGATGAGTAGCATGTCTGAGTTGAAACTGATATATTGACGCACTAACAACGTTACTACCAAAACTAAAAGAAATAATGGACTATGTCATGATTGCATACGTAGATGAGTAGCATGTCTGAGTTCAAACTGATATATTGACGCACTAACATCGTTACTTCCAAAACTAAAAGAAATAATGGTTTATGGCATGATTACATACGTAGATGAGTAGCATGTCTGAGTTGTAACTGATATATTAATGCAATAACATCGTTACTTCCAAAACTAAAAGAAATAATGGACAATGTCATGATTACATACGTAGATGAGTAGCATGTCTGAGTTGAAACTGATATATTGACGCACTAACATCGTTACTTCCAAAACTAAAAGAAATAATGGACTATGTCATGATTACATACGTAGATGAGTAGCATGTCTGAGTTGTAACTGATATATTGACGCAATAACATCGTTACTTCCAAAACTAAAAGAAATAATGGACTATGTCATGATTACATACGTAGATCACCAGCATGTCTGAGTTGTAACTGATATATTGACGCAATAACATCGTTACTTCCAAAACTAAAAGAAATAATGGACAATGTCATGATTCCATACGTAGATGACCAGCATGTCTGAGTTGTAACTGATATATTAATGCAATAACATCGTTACTTCCAAAACTAAAAGAAATAATGGACAATGGACTATGTAACGATTCCATACGTAGATGACCAGCATGTCTGAGTTGTAACTGATATTTTAATACAATAACATCGTTACTTCCAAAACTAAAAGAAATAATGGATAATGTCATGATTCCATACGTAGATGACAAGAATGTCTGAGTTGTAACTGATATATTAATGCAATAACATCGTTACTTCCAAAACTAAAAGAAATAATGGACAATGTCATGATTACATACGTAGATGACTAGCATGTCTGAGTTGTAACTGATATATTAATGCAATAACATCGTTACTTCCAAAACTAAAAGAAATAATGGACAATGTCATGATTACATACGTAGATGAGTAGCATGTCTGAGTTGTAACTGATATATTGACGCAATAACATCGTTACTTCCAAAACTAAAAGAAATAATGTACTATGTAACGATTCCATACGTGGATGACCAGCATGTCTGAGTTGTAACTGATATATTGATACAATAACATCGTTACTTCCAAAACTAAAAGAAATAATGTACTATGTAACGATTCCATACGTAGATGACCAGCATGTCTGAGTTGTAAATGATATATTAATGCAATAACATCGTTACTTCCAAAACTAAAAGAAATAATGGACTATGTCATGATTACATATGTAGATGACCGACATGTCTGAGTTGTAACTGATTGATGCAATAACATCATTACTTCCAAAACCAAAAGAAATAATGGACTATGTCACGATTCCATACGTATATGACTGTCATGTCTGAGTTGTAATTGATATATTAATGCAATAACATCGTTACTTCCAAAACTAAAAGAAATAATGGACTGTGTAACGATTCCATACGTAGATGACCAGCATGTCTGAGTTGTAACTGATATATTGATGCAATAACACCGTTCCTTCCACAACTAAAAGAAATAATGGACTATGTCATGATTACATACGTAGATGACCAGCATGTCTGAGTTGTAACTGATATATTGATGCAATAACATCATTACTTCCAAAAATAAAAGAAATAATGGACAATGTCATGATTACATACCAGCATGTCTGAGTTGTAACTGATATATTGATGCAATAACACCGTTCCTTCCAAAACTAAAAGAAATAATGGACTATGTCATGATTACATACGTAGATGACCAGCATGTCTGTGTTGTAACTGATATGTTGATGCCATAACATAGTTACTTCCAAAACTAAAAGAAATAATGGACTATGTCATGATTCCATACGTAGATCACCAGCATGTCTGAGTTGTAACTGATATATTGATGCAATAACATCATTACTTCCAAAAATAAAAGAAATAATGGACAATGCCATGATTACATACGTAGATGACCAACATGTCTGAGTTGTAACTGATATATTGATGCAATAACATCATTACTTCCAAAAATAAAAGAAATAATGGACAATGTCATGATTCCATACGTAGATGACCAGCATGTCTGAGTTGTAACTGATATATTGATGCAATAACACCGTTCCTTCCAAAACTAAAAGAAATAATGGACTATGTCATGATTACATACGTAGATGACCAGCATGACTGTGTTGTAACTGATATGTTGATGGCATAACATCGTTACTTCCAAAACTAAAAGAAATAATGGACTATGTCATGATTCCATACGTAGATCACCAGCATGTCTGAGTTGTAACTGATATATTGATGCAATAACATCATTACTTCCAAAAATAAAAGAAATAATGGACAATGTCATGATTACATACGTAGATGACCAACATGTCTGTGTTGTAACTGATATGTTGATGCAATAACATCGTTACTTCCAAAACTAAAATAAACAATGAAATTTGCCATAATTACATACGTAGATGACTAACGTGCCTGGATTGAAACTGATATATTGATGCAATCACCTGGATATATCCTAAACTAAACTAAACAGAACAATCATATATCCAAAGTTGATATGACAACCAGCCATATCCTGTCCATCTGTCAGCGTCAGCCCCTTGGTTGACATGCACGGCAGTCGGTCTCTGTAACTCGGAGGATGCAGATGGTCGACATATAGTAAGTACAGAGCTAACGTACTGTGTTTAGTAAAATTATACAAAACGTGAAATATATAATATATGCTAACAACAATGTTTATTAAGTGAACATAAATTAAATCAAAATCAGTTTATTCTTTCTTAAATTACAAGATTATTAACAAACTTTCTTATTAACAGACTAGAATGGTCTGTACGTTGGTGATGAGACCCGATAATACAAAAAAATTTAATTCTTTTATTGCAGATAGCGAGGAAAACATTTAAAACCAACCAGACAGGAGACATTGATCGAACAGGAGATGCTTTATTGTAACAACTTAAAACAGTATAACCACAAAACCGGTTTTCTAATAATTTAGTAGGGAATCAAGAGCTAATTGATACAAATTTATGTATAATTTTAAACAAGGTGGACCAGTGAAAATATATACATCCAAATATACACATAAACGCATTTGTACCCATATAAGTATATATACACATGCACTATGAACATATATATACATGGCACGTAATAAAAGTGATAAAACGTGAAATGCTACAAAGTTATGGCCTCATTTAATATACATTCATATCCTGAACCAAACATCACAGCTACGATTGTTAACTATATTATTTAGCAATAAAAAGCTAGTTATATTCCAGAAGTAAACAGAATATAATAATCTAATAACTTGAATAAGTATAAAGTTGAAAAATATTTACATTAAGTATATATTTTCATTTTCAAACATTTAATGGTCAGGAATCGGATGGTGAATTTGTATTTATCTTTAGGAAACAAAGAACCGGTGAACAATCCAATACTAATAATAACTTTCAAACAACTGTCTTTATTTATTTATTTAATATTTGTTATTCATTTAAGATAACTTAATGTTTACGTCTTTATCAAGTAATCTAAATAACGTTTGGCATAACGGTTAAATAAATGGTTTGTTATATGAATAATAATTCCATTTTATATTAAATTATTTGTATTTTTTTCAGGTGGTATTTATAATTGTTCATTTTGAAGTTTATTACTAGATGATTTAATTTAGATGATTTTTGAAAGAATAGAATATTAGTTTTACTAATTTGTTATACATAAAAATAAAACGGAATAAATATTAAAACTATTACCTGTAGTATGAATATATAATACATTTCATGTAAAATTAATATAATTACATATATATTTTTTCCTTTTTTTTCAAGTGTTTTAGGATATATTCAAATGTACCTTGTTGGAAATGATGTTAACAGTTTATCATCGTGTATTATGACAATTAACTGTTTAAACTGATGTGGTGAATAAATAAAAGTCCTTGAATATGTTCAAGACGTCCATTTTATTTTTGTTTATTATTACTTATGTGAACACTATTTTTACAATACTTATTACAATCAACATGAATACTTGTGCTACTAAACTACAAACTGAGAGACCACACGACACGTATTTAGAACAAATATAGTAATGCAAACTTTAAAACAAACTATAAATTATTGTGCATAGTCACTGATTTATATTACTACAATGCCTAACAAGGAAGAGCAGCAGAAGTAACAGATAGAATAACACAACAACATTATAACAGTTAGCGAAGTATAGAAGCAGACAATATCTAGTGAAATAGCAGACTCAACAACAAAACCACCAAAAAGAGCTACAAACAAAGCGGACTCAATAATAACATAGACAATAACGAAATACGACAAATGGCATAATACATATTAAAATTAACTTTTTTATATAAGAACTAGGTTAAATAATGACACACAATCCGGACACGTACAGAAATCATAAACTATGTGACATTGTAATGGAAATTACTGGTAGTTATAGACTTTAATGAACGCGGATTCGTTCAGCGTACAACCGTGCATCACATGTAGTATCTAAGAAAATGAAGGTGTTTTTATGTTTATTACGACAACAAACATATGTGATCTAACGAATTTATATAATACAAGTTTAAAATTAAACACAAACTAATATTTTACAGTTTTGTATATTTTATAAACTTACAAAACGTTGATTTAGAAGTATAATAAAGCACTTTATGTGTATTTCAACTGTAAACCCTTGGTGTATGTTTATGTGGAACTGAAATGTTCAGGTACTGTTCCTTGATAAACACAGTAAGTTATTTTTCAGTAATATTACAATATTAAATTGTTATGCTAACATGACGTGTTCTTTAACATAGTAGACTAGGAAATTTTTTCACGACACGATATAAAAAGTAGTAAATTTGTACAAGGTTGATTTTCATAAATTAATTAAATATTATTCAGTGATTTGTTAAACAATGTATCAATTTTAAAAAATTCTATAAAAAAAGGCCTTTTATAGAAAATATTTAATAACGGCATCATTATCATGCGACTTAATAGCCCGGTGTGCCCGCTACAATACGGCCTGTAGAACGCCTGCGAACCAGGGTTAGGCAAGGGGCCGCGTTCATTCAAGTCTGTAACTATCAGTACTTATATAACGTCCCATAATTTATCTATCGAAATATTTTCTTTAGTTCCTTAGTAGGTGTAAAATAATATCAACTGAAATCAAATTTTTTAAATTGAAAATTACATTTATCTGTAATTTGTTATCAATTAATTTTTCCCAATTCATGTCAGAATTTATTTCTGTAATATCTGTGAAATTTTTCCAACTATTCTACAGCCATGTCTTTTAAAACTATTTTCCAAATTAAATTATTATTTATACATAATAATAAATACAAATAATATCTTAATTTATTAATAATAAATACAAATAATAATTAATAATTTAAAACTAAATAACTTTAGAACATTTGTTGCAATGGCATGGTTGTAGAATAGTTTTAAAAGTGTCAGACATTTCAGAAATAATTCTGACATAATAATGAAAATAATAAATTGACAAAACATTACTGACAAATGTAACTTAAAATTTAAAAAAATAGAACTTTAAATAACTTCGTGGATATTTTACAATAAATTGATGTGTAGATTCTCACATTGTACTTTTGTTCGAAAAGTCATTTCAGAGCTAGTTGAAAGAAACAAAAATATTATTCACTATTTCACAACATACGTTTTAATTTTTATAATACAGAAGAAAATTATAATTTTACTATTTCTAATTTTATTATTTTAAACTTGTCTTATTTTAAAATAATATCTAAAACGTTGTAAACAATGTTGAGAGATTGGTCTTGTTATTCATAAGGTTAATAAATTAACAATCAACCAATTAATTATAATGAATTACTCAATGGGCTAGCCCATTAAGACTGGGTTCGAATCCTTATATTGACTGGAAGTATTTATGGGTAATGTTCACATTTACTGTACGTGTTCTCTTCCTTACTCTGTCCGAATCAGTTCATAGCACAGATCTATAGTCTATGAGGAATGGGCACAGTAAGGTTAAGGAGGAGATCGGCCTCTTCTTTTTTGTAAGGAAAACATATTAGATTAGAACAATCCATCTGATTATTGGTAAATATGAATACGTTTTTTATTGTTTATCTAACGGAGGAATGATTGAGAAGTAGTACATACTATTGAATATTTATATGTTATTTTGTTTAAAGAATACTGTTATATATTTATATGTTATATATTCAGTGTAAAGAATACTGACTGCGCATAAACTAAAATTAGCTTGCCAATATAAATGTCAACTGCCTGTTTAGTTGTTGTTTGAAAGTTATTTGTTCATGATATGTAGATAATATTTGGAAATTTCCAATGCTTTGAGTGTTTAAGAAATCTCACTTATGGCATTGAGTGAGTCGATCGTCAAGACCTCACCACGAACTCAATTCGTCTTTGCCGGTCGTGGTGAGTTGATCTCGTAAGTGTAGTGGTGCGAGGACTCATTCCCCCCCCACCTCAGTGGAATTGAATGCTGGCTGGATAAAATGAATATTTTCATATTTTTGCATTTATTTCTTGTCTCATCGAATATTTTGTCTGTTTAATAACATGATCTATGCTCTGTTGATTTTTCATATTTTTCATTTATTTTTGTATGTCACTGAGTATTTGGTCTATTTAATAACTTGCTCTGTGTTTTGTTGACTGAAACGTTGTGTTTGTTTCTTAAACACTCCAAGCATTGGAAATTTCCAAATTTTATCCACATGCCTGTTTAGGTCGTGTTTTTTTCTTTTTTCAATTTTGTAATATTAGCTTTGGTAAGTCCTTATTTTTCCTGGTCGAACACACAAAATGCATTGGTACTAATTATACACCAAGTGTTCTCGTATACCTCTACCTGACTCTCCCTCAGGAACCCAACCCTAATTGCACGAAGGGTGAGTGGGCTTTGGCATTACAGTGTAGAGTTACCCTGCCGACTGGTACCTCACAGCTGCGCGATAGCCTTACCTCGTTCAAATTTGTATAAAGTCATACACTAATGGCCTTGAAAATACGTAATGGGACCCGGAGTTGGATACTTTTACAAATTATTTAATTATTTTAAAAAAGTTAATGAGTTAAATAGGTTAAAAAAGGATTATGGGACATATATCATTATTTCATGAGAAAACTCTACTCGACTTTTCAAATCGATACAAATCAAGTCCATTTCTAGTCGTGAATCTAAATTAGCCTATGGTATTAGTACACTGAGTTATACTAAATATCATAGACTAAAAATACGTTATACCTACGTGCTAATCTGAAACACAAACACATTAAAATATATAAATGCATTAAAAAATAATAAATACTATTAAAATAATTTCAACTACTATGTATTTTAGGAATTCAATTAATTGTATGTACTGTATTTAAGAAACAATAACATGTTTTATTTTATCAAATTAAAAAAAATACAGAAATTTCTTAAATAACCTCAAAATACAAAAAGGTAATCGTTTAAGTGCACTGTCTTCGAAAAAAAATCTATAACGAGCATATATGACCACCTCTAAGAGGCATGAAGTACAGTCAACTGGTCATATATGACCACCTCTAAGAGGCATGAAGTACAGTCAACTGGTCATATATGACCACCTCTAAGAGGCACGAAGAACTGTCAACTGGTCATATATGACCACCTCTAAGAGGCATGAAGTACAGTCAACTGGTCATATATGACCACCTCTAAGAGGCATGAAGTACAGTCAACTGGTCATATATGACCACCTCTAAGAGGCATGAAGTACAGTCAACTGGTCATATATGACCACCTCTAAGAGGCATGAAGTACAGTCAACTGGTCATATATGACCACCTCTAAGAGGCATGAAGTACATTCAACTGGTCATATATGACCACCTCTAAGAGGCATGAAGTACAGTCAACTGGTCATATATGACCACCTCTAAGAGGCATGAAGTACAGTCAACTGGTCATATATGACCACCTCTAAGAGGCATGAAGTACAGTCAACTGCTCCGTAACCTTCAAGTTGAACGTTTTAAAGGATGGAAGAGTTAATATTTTATCAACGTTAAAAATATATTTACAAGGAAAATAATTTGGTTTCTTATAAATAGTTCTGATAATTTTTCTTTACAAATTGTGAACATAAACTGAGTCCTTGCAGAATTGTGACCCTAGATAAAAACAGTATTAATTAGGATTGTAGGTAAAATTCTTAAATTGGAGAATTTAAACAAGCGTAACAAAGCAAAAATATCTAACAAATTATTTTACCATATCCCACTTTATACACATTTTCTTATTAATTTGTTTGGTACATGAAAGTAATACTGACCAAAGTGCTAAACAAGCCATGCGTCACTTCGATAGTATTCTGTGTTAACAGAAGAAATCTGTCGACTGTTAAGGCACATGAAGGGGCCACAGTCAATTTGGCTACACGCAGGTACTGCGGGAATAGTATACTTTAAGCTTATCAGGCGCTAGTCGTTAGGGACACCCGGTTGTAGGAGAGTATGCAGATGTACCGGATAATTTTCATCTTGTTACAGGAAGAACTCAATTATAAATATTAGTTGATCATTCATGCGCAGAGTCTATTAGTTAAATGGCACTGCTATAGTCGTATATTGCATTATCTCAAGCTCAAGGGTAACATAAACACGAGATTTTTTAAAATTTTCTTGTAGGTCAGGTTTGATTACATCATTGGTTAGAGAGTGATGTATTATTTTCAGATTTGGAAAATATCTTGAATTATTATTTTAAATAAAATGTTTATTCTATTGTATTCTTTGTGGTATTACAGTATTGATGTATTTTATTTCATCTGAACAATTTTTATTTTCTTAATACAGCGTGCTACTAATAAAAAATAAATAAATAAAAAATAAGTCATTAATTAAGAAGGCTAAAGACGCCATAATTATCTATGTTTTCAAGACATTAACTCTTATAATGTCTTCTTAAATTGATTCCAAATAGGCTTAAAATAAAAAATTTCCATACCATCAAATTTGTGTTTTATACTGCGTGTCTGCGTATGATTGTTATAAGTGTTATTAGCTTATAATATTTATAATATATTATTTGGGAAGTTTGATCGAAATCCAGTTACATTAGTCGAGATTAGTGGGTGAAAAATAAAATAAATAAAATCAGCAATAGTGTGTACAAACAGTGTTGAAAAATAAAAATAAAAAAGGAGAACTTCTGAGTGAAAAATTTAGCTCGAAGAATTTATTATGAGAGAAGAATTCACTCTCTAAGCACTGTATAAAATTATCTGAAAATATTGTCATGGGCCTGTAAATCCCAGAGTGCTGGGTTTTTGAGCTATTTATAAGCAACCATTTATAAAGAACGTGGAAATATTTGATTATTGACAAGTTTTGGAGATATATGTGTAGATTTTTTAATTAATTATTATTTAGTTCGTGATTCGAATCATGGCCTTTCCATAAAAATATCTTGTAATACCAACCGTAGTATTTTGAAATCCCAATAGAAATCAGTGATATTTTTCAGTTACTTACTTATAAAGCAAGAAATAAAATTCATATCATCTTTGCATAATAATTTAAGGTTTTATCCAGAAAACAACATACATGGAACAACATTTATAATAACAATAACTTAACTTACCGAAAGCATACATAACATCAAAATATACATTTTATATAACATTAAACATTTGTTAAATTCGGTATCTTCATGCATAACCCGATCTGGTTATCTCCATCACATTAAACATATAAAAGAACGAGTGCAAAATTCCTACTGAAATACAAACTAAACTAAATTAGAAGATAAAAAATTAAACATTCAATTGCAATGATAAATAATTATTATCAAATATATTATGCCAATAAAAATTAAAATTATTTTGATAAATTTAAGATTACATAAAGGATATACTTAGCTGAAGCTGATTTATATTCTACTGTAAAATTTTACAATACAAAAAATATATCTTGTAGAGAAGAGAAGAATAAAAATTTCAAAGAAAAGAAGAAGACAAATAAAAATATTACACTTCATTTGAGACACATGAACCTAAAAACATCATCATAATCAAATATACTATGAAGCTGCATCCAAATTAATTTGTATTTTCCATACTTGTAAACATATATATTCATTTTCATAATGCATGTAATGTATAAACAATTGCAAATAAAGATAATTAAAATTGATTAGACCCAAAACCCACCACAACCCTTGGGTCTAACTACAAACGAGGAAGAGAGAAAAGTTGTGAGTCAAACACAGACCGAATGAACGAGAACCATCAACCTCCAATCTACCAACAGAGGAGAAAGTTACTACACAAATATCCCTTAACAGCCAACTCCCACCATCCCTTGATGCTGAGTCACTAACAGAGAAACTTTTAAATCCAATTGTTGTTTTCTTTCGTCTATAATAAGATCTAAGTCAGCGAGATACTTGTACATAATGCTATTGTACAATTACTGTCGGCGAAGAAATTTATGTGCCCGTGATTGAAGGTTGTTTACTAAAAAACTAAGAGGCCTTGAAATATCTAATCACACCTTGGTTTTTATCGTTTAATTGTACGTTATGACATATAAATATTTACATTTTCTTGTGTCTTAACAGTTTTTATCCCACTTGGATCAAAAAAGTACCGGTCTTTTAACTAGAGTTCACTGTGCATCAACTTTACACTTTATTACTAAAACCCCCAGCTAATGTATCGTATTTTTATTTTAATACGTTCACAAGGTGTTCTTTAAATGTATTTAAATGAATGTAAAATCAATGCATTTACTTGCGTATATAATAGTAATGTATCGTAACTGTATATTTCATAAGGATTACAACGTGACCAATTAATTAATTTTACGACCTTTCGAAGCCAATAAAACATTGGGGGGGGGGGGGAACGATAAGAACATATTTTAATGAAAATTTAAAACTCAGAAATTTAACAAATTTAAGAAAACAATCTTGTCAACCACTCATCCTTATATATAATACGTTAATCAGTCAACGGAACTCCTCCCTTATATCTTGACCAATTTAAACGGTTGAAGTATCAAAAAACTTGCCTCTGGCCGTCTTCAGACTAGTCTTTACAACTAGACTAGTCTACTACCTTAGTATACATTTACAACTAGGTTTGTCCCTTCTTCATCCATAATAATTGTTTAAGAAAACCTTAAAGTATACTGTAGATAAGTTATTTTTCACCTAGACTAACGGTAGACTGTTAAGAAAGTCACGTGATCTTCAAAACTACCACACAAAACACAATTATAACCAAATATAAAACAACAACAAATAAATACAAAAGAAATAAAAAATATGAAAATGTTCATAGTCTATAAGCATCTAGTTTTAAAGGTTTTCTTAAATGTTGGATGGTAGTCAGGGTTACATGTTGTGTAGGGAAGAGAACTGAGTGTCAGTCATGTCAGCTGAAAATCAGACTTTCACTACGTGGTTCGGATTCCACGTAAAGATGTACGTTCCTTAGTTGCCCTGGCTATTGGACTTTTAATAACTAGCTTTTTCTGAGGAACAGTCGATCTTAGTTAGTAACAATGACTACTCTCGTTCATCTATACTTATCACACTCATTCGTCCCTCATATTCGCCCATATCTTGACGATCAGCGTCTTATGAATGAATGAATAATAATAATAAATTGTTGTGGATTATGAAGGAAAAACAAGTAAGTGTAGACTAAGATAACACCTGAAAAAACTTGTCGAAATGTTGTTTTTGTTCGATCTTAAAAACACTTGAAGAATTGGAAATCTCTAATAATTTCTACCAATCATGAACAATACAATGCCAACAAATAACTTTCAAACAACAAATATGTTACTTTTGGTAGTCCTATAGTACACACGGTTGACTTGCTAAAGATAACGCAATTATAACAGACCCTTTGTCACGACCGCAGCGAGTGAGACTTATTACCAATTAGCATTACCAACCGTAGTGAGTTGGATTGATGTCATTTCATCCCCAACCGTAAGTTTGAAATGTAAAGCGTACATGGGTGTCACCTAGTTTTTTTCCACACTTAAAGAAATCCCTTCACGTCTGATTCTTAGGACTGTGGGAATCTACAGACATAATGGAGCTACCCTAGCGGGTGAAACAATTAAGAGGACTCCATTCATTTGATCGTCGCGTGCGTAACTCCAATGTCCTCGATCTCGGCTCGGGTTGCCATAAACAATCTCATGGGTTCGTGCCGCCACCGGCGCTCCGGTGACGTCCCAATCTACGCGACGCGACGGCATCGTGCGTGCTCGGCAGTCAAAACACACGACGGCTGAGTTACGTGTGGGGGGGGGGGGGAGACGGACGGACACAGCAGTGTAGCCTTGTGATTTCTATGTTTTACAAATTAATAAGAAATATCAGTTCAGATTATTATTTAGACATGAGATACTGACAGAGTTTGTACGTATTTTAGGTGTTTATAAATGATTAAATGAGTGTGGATGAACTCTGTAAACTTGTTACCAACTACGGTTGATTTTTCTTAGAAGGGCCATTTATTAAGTACCATACAACCTAATGTACCATACAACCTAATGTACCATATAACCTAATGTACCATACATCCTAATGTATCATACAACCCAATGTACCATAGGTCTACAGCCCAATATACCATACAACCTAATGTACCATACAACCCAATGTAACATGCAACCTAATGTACCATACAACCCAATGTATCATACAACCCAATGTACCATACAACCCAATGTACCATACAACCCAATGTACCATAGGTCTACAGCCCAATATACCATACAACCTAATGTACCATACAACCCAATGTAACATGCAACCTAATGTACCATACAACCCAATGTACCATACAGCCCAATGTACCATACAGCCCAATGCCAATGTACCATACAACCCAATGTACCATACAGCCCAATGTACCATACAACCCAATATACCATGGAAACCCTTACTTTACTTCTGTATGATTACACTTGTAAAATGGTTATTTTTTTCCATAAATGGTTTGATAATTAAATATTTTTGAATAATTGCCTTATATAAAGTGTAATTATTATCAGAATAATTTACTTGAAACCGTGAAATCACGGAGAAATAATATTGTTCAAATTAGTTACTTCGAAATTTAAAATGACCGCTACTCTGGAAAGGATAAACATTTCAAAGTCCGGTTTGTGGCAATTAATTTCTCTTGAATATACCTTTCATTTGATACAAAATTGGAACTAGCTTACATTGAAGATTTTCGTTTAACTTTTCGTGGGCCGTCTCCTTGAAAAGATGAACTGTCGCTAATGACGTCAAAAGTAGGTTCTTTATAACCATGATGATGACAAGATTTCACTTTTACAAGTGAAGTGATACAAAAGTAGTGAATGCGTTTCCATATTTATAATAGGTTACGTTTCCCACCTTGTATATAAAAATACGACTATCTTTTCCGTTAATTCACTGCCACTACTTTTGTTAGGTTATTGTTTAGGTTATTTTAGGTTTGGTTAGGTTTAGTTAGGTTATGTTACGTTTAGTTATGTTATGTTAGATTTAGTTTGGGTACGTTATGTTAACCTAAGTTATGGTTATGGTAGTGATTTAACGGAAAAGACCAAATACGATATTTTGCCAAACCAAATATTTCTGATAGATATCGACTTTGTGATTTCGCTAGGTAGTACATTTCTGGGCTGAGAAAACTAGAGTCAAGGACAACAGAAATAAACGTAAAAAGTCCGATATACAGCGGTGCTTGCCGATGGAACGGCAATATACACGAGAATGGTTAAAGAGCATATGGACTTATTTTTACGAGTGGCTGGAGGAAGGGGAGAAGTAGAAGTTCTGTCACGCAGAGGGGGGAGGGGGTAGTTTGTTTTACCCCTCTCGTCTTTCATTCTGTAACCACTCCCTCAGCATGGGCCTTGGGCCGCAATGCCTCTCGGTTTCGATGCCAGGTGAGCAGTAGAAAAACACTAAGAATCTCTAAATATGCTACTTAACAATTCAAAAATTTGCAAGTAAAAATCTCGGTAAGGTAAAATGTATGCAAAAATATCACATTTTTATATTGTTTTATCGATGTTGACGTACATTGTTTAATATTACATGCCGAATGTCAGTATTTTTTTTTTTTAACTTTAAGAAAGATATTGTGTTTGAAACTAGTAGACCTATAAAAAAAAAATACATATTTAAGTAGCCGTGAAAGATAACTGCTTTGTATTAAACAAATGTATAGGCATACTTCTTTATACTATAAAATAAAAATAAATAAAAATATGTTTTCAAAATGCGTCTATTTCGTAAAGAATTATTGTATGTCCAATTTTTCAGTTACATGTTTTACTAACTTAAAAAAGTAATAGAACTTATTTAATAAAATTAATAAAACGCATAAAAGCAGTTAAAAATTCAACACGATTTTAATGCGATTAATTATTTTTATTAAAAATATTTATAATTAAAAATGAAAGATTACGCTTTCTTGATTACGGCTGATTGAGTTTGTAAAAGAGGAAAGCCTCTAACCAAGTAAACGGTAACTTTGGGGAATAATTTAACCTCCATTCCATTTCTTGTTTTTTTTTTCACTGAATATTTTACATCTTGAGATCGTTTTCTATTGTTTATTTTGCATAAACCTTTATCATGCAAGTTCAAAATTATATAAGAAAATTTTATAATCTGTTAGGTTTCAAATGGTGGCCTTTTAAAACACACGTCACCAAATACCTGTGAATCAGCTGACTGCAGTGTTATTAATCAGCTGACTTATATAATTTCTTTTGATTTTTCGAATAGGGGTTCTATCTTCGCGTGTGATAAAGAAGTAGTCACTCCAGGATTTCTACATAACATCCTGAATGTGTACGTACTCTTTTCAATTCTAACATGACCAATGGAACATATTAGTTATATAATGAAATCGACCAAGAAGAAAATATTTAGAGAACTAGCATTACTTGTTGCAGAATGCATCGATAAGGAAAACTTAAAAAAATTATATAAACGAGACAAGTCTGTGAAGGAGGTATAAATAAATATAATTCACAAGTTCTTGGAGTTCGATGACTGCACAATAAGTATACTGAAAACGGTTATTAAAGTGCATCGAGTTTTGCGACGACCTGCAGTTTGTATTTCCCTATCTGATCTATACTTTACTTTGAATTGAAACTCAACACCCTTTATAAACAGCCAATCAGTTGTGTTTTACTGGAGGAGAGCTACATTTTATACTTATCTTTGTATAAAAATAGTTTTACGTTTTAAAACTGAATGTAAAGTTTTAACTATTTTAAGGAACTTGAATTTTCTATTATTCTATACTTATCAATCAACTAGATACTTATTGATATTACCTGCTCGATAGTTTACAGAAAAATTCCACAAATATTTATTATGTTAAAATGATTTTGATTCCTTCAGATTACCAATCTTAAAAGATTATGTGGAAGAGTGGATTATGTAGTCTTAACTTTTCTCGGAAACGATAGTTTCCATTTTATTTTATTTTAACATTTTTTAAACTGCCCTGGCGTTAATAATTAATTATTATGCGTAAAATTAGCAGAATAGTGGTTAGCAGAATATTAAACTAAATTAAATGCAATCCCAATTTATATTATGGGATTGCATAAAAAAAAAAAAGAAAAAAAAACTCTGTTACTGTATCGTCAACAAGCAACATTTCCCATTATGTTTGAACGGTGGCCATTGATAAACAACAAAAAAAGAACTGGGCCCAGTACTGAACCGTGAGGATACCCTCAGTTACTTCATCCAAAGAGAACTGGTCTTTTATTCTGCAAACAACTTTGTAGTATAGATAATTTGGACGACCTGTTTCCTAGCCTTAAGTAAAGAAACTCGATAAATAAGACTCATCTGCTGAAGTTTTTTTTTCAATAAAAGTGTATAGTTTACCATGTCGAAGGTTTTCGAAGAAATAAAGTTTTAACGAACGAATAGATGAGAGTGTACTTCCATCATAAATGCATTTACTTTTATTATAAACCCACCTTAAAGTAAACCCGAACTGGAAACAAGACAGTAAGTTTATGGTGGTTCAGGGGTCAGGAAAAATAACACCCATGAAAATGTTTGACAGTGATGAAATTAGACTTACTGGTCTGTAGTTATTAAGATAATGTTTACTTCCATTCTTGTATTCGTATAAACTTGTCAAAACTTTTAATGTCTTCTTAAAAAAAGTCGTTAAAACAATGGTGAGTTTTACATCTTCAGGAAACTGACCTACGTAAAAAGATAATAATCTAAAGAAAATAAACATATATAATAAAGATGGTTGGACTCTAAGTTGGTGATTTTTATTTACCTTTTTCTTGAATTCGAAAGGTATAATAAATAACCTGGTTGGTTGTATCTTTGCCAATATTTATTAAATTCATCCTAAATTAGTACATTATACGCTTGTGATCTCTTCTTACTGATTTTGGAGGATATTTTAATTTGTTAGTGAGTCATGTATAGTAATTAAAAAACTTCAATAAAAATCCATTGTATAAATAATTGACAAGAAGCTTTATAGTTCTTTTATAAGTCACGATAAATACAAAGCTACATAATATACAAGAATTTTCTAAGTTTTAGACAGCCTTCAATCGATTATATAACATTATTGGTTGAGTTTATTCACCTGCCGATCACCTAAATACGAGCCATGGCATGATTTGGATTTGTTGTTCCCAAAATCGTTCACCTGAACACACCTCTATGTTTGAATGATTATAGTAACATACCCCATTACCTATATGAGTGGGCGAGTGTATCGTAAATACCAGCGTTCAAGTTCGGGTGGCAGAGTTGGGGGTTTCCAAGAAAAATCGTAAAACACTACCCTCTTATTATCACTCACAGTGAGTCAGGTTTTATTTTTTCGAGTCAGTTTCAAAATATGCTAAGTTTTCCACAGCAAATCATCAACTTCTAAATTTGCATCAGCTTTTTCCCATCACTTTTCTATTGAAATTTGTCGATTTCGTAATCAGTTATTAATTTCAAACTGAATTAATTAAAAAAAGTTGAACTAGTTATTAAAAATCAGGCCTGTAAAACTCTGTTACTCTCCATGAATGGAGATAAACTCATAATAAATTGCCAAGTATACATATGAAAAACTCGTTAAAATCGTCAATGTAATTGGAAAGCTTCTGTGATACGGAAGAATCAATGATATTACTCGATACGATTTATGTAACAGACTCAACTACAAAAGAATCACAGCTGTTCACAACATATTTGTAAAACACGAAAGTTTGAAAATAACGTGTCAGACTCTACTTGATAGATTGGTTTCTAATGTTTGATAGGTATTTTACAAATGTTCACCTCTAGTAGTATGATTGTGTGGAGTGTCATTTGCAACATTTTTTTATTTATATAAAATCTAGACATACATATAGTACAATATTATATAATTTTTTAGTGTCGTCCAGCTTGTTTCACAAGATTATTCGTAAAGCATGCTTGAAACATGACAAACATTAAATCAACAAACATTTTTAGTGTACTCAAGCAAGAGAAAATTTACATTATACATAGGCATATACTTTGTATAAGCCTGGGATCCAGCGCTCATTTTACATAAGTGGTCCAATTTGTGCAAGTAGAATACATGTTATTTTAAGGTCAGTACTTTCCCATTCTTCTTTATGAATGGGAAAAAATAAAAATAATTACGCGTGTTTGCAGACGAAGGCTCTAGCCTAGTCGTTTTTTTTTCTTTTTTAAATTCCTCTTGCATGGTGACGCTGTGGTTAGGCTGATCCAAGTCAAGGTAGGAATCCCCAACTGAGGTTGCCGAATAATCAACTACGTTTTTTAAATTTTGGCCTACAATCTACACTGCAATATGGAATGATTTAAAACATTTTATTAAGAATTGTTGAACTGGTTTGATATTTGTTTTAATTTTAGCAACAATTTAAACGGTTGAGGTGTTAAAAAAATTGCATCTTTTCGTATTTACACAGTAAAGTCTTAATTCTCGAATAATTTCATCCTGAAGGACATGGAAAGCCCTCAAATTACGTTTTTCAGCCATAAGAATAACATGGAGAGGGATTTAAATGAATCGAAACAGCTGTTCAAATGTACATAAAGATTTCAACAAATTTTTAACAGTTCTTGGATTGTAAACAAATGTTTGTAATATTGAGGAGGTTAGATCTTCATCACAGTATAATATAAACATATAGAAGTGAATATTAAACGTAACGTTATACAGTAACTTACTCTTATTTGTAGTCAAATGTCACAGCCGTGGGGTAAGCACCCGAAGCGTGCTCGGTTATCCCCTTGCAATAAGTAAATCTTTGTATTAAACAAGTGAAATCTTGGTACTGAGAATTCGGGCAATATTGTGTTGAAATGTCTTTTTGCGTAGTTTGAAAATGTTTTCAAATATCAAAAACTATGTTTGAAGATAAGTACAGGGCGTTTCTTTTAAAACGCAACCCTATTCACAAGTACAGAAAATGAAGGTTTAAGATTTTAACAAGTTCATAGGTTGGTAGTCCTGGTTCTTCTTCTTCTTCCATGGCTATCAACTGATTTAAATTGTTGCATTGTTGTTCACTTTATTTAGGTTTCCTGCAATGTCATTAAAAGTGTCTGCAGAGGCTGTCGGTCATGTTGGTTTTAATACCATAAGAACAATATTATTTGTGAATCCATATTTCTTCGTTATTTATTGACCAAAAGTTGTATATGAGGTGTTATTTTAAATGTTATTATATTGCGCGTTGGGTTTGCTTTTCATATTTCGAATACTAGGCTTCGAAATGTAAAAGATTAAATAAAGGCTTAAAATTAAATATTTTTATAATTTTTTCTATAATTAGGAATCCGCAAAGCAATTCCATTCTTGATTAAATGCAATTTGTTTGGAAAAATCCGTTTAAAAATAACTGTTTAGTTTGGATACGCGTGATCGTATGTCTGGCTCGAAAATAACATTGTTCTTATGGGATTAAAACAAACATGGCCGACAACTTCCAACAGACTCTGCACACTTAAGTTGAGGTTAGAAACATGGTTATGAACAAAGGCCAGTGTTTATTGTGGAGGAGTATTTTAAAACAAAATTGTTTATTTTATATCAATATGGTTTCAAGCAGTAGTCTGAACCCATTGTATTAACTACATGTATTGTTATTTGTATGTAGAATATGGTATTGAAATTCAACACATTTCAAATCATGAGTTGCGTTTTTAAAAAGAATCACCCTGTATAAAATCATTTTGGCTCATAATTCTTAGCCGGCGTGTTGGTTCAGTGGTTAAGACTTCGGATAGCAGGTCCAAGGTTCTAATCCCCAACTGAGCTAAAGGTCGGGACTTCAAGCGTTGAATGAAGTTCACGCACAGGCCTGCAGGCCTGAGGGATCTGGCTAATGAAGTTTTTATTTTAAGAAAATCGTATTCAATAATGTACAATAGGCTACACTAAATCTTGTCAGATCAAACATTCATGCAAGGCTGAGGATGTTCACCTAATTTGGCCTTTGCATGCAGAAAATCCTTTGCACTGAACGAGCCCATAAAAGGAAGACAGACACAGCCAGGCATTTAGTATCTGAGACGTTAAGGAAAACACGGACGCATGCAACTGGCAGTCAAGCTATCTGTGTCCCGTCAATTTATTTATTTATTTAAAGAATTTCAAATGAAAAAGAGTCACGTAAAATGTCTTGGCCTATTATGTATTATTATGTAAAGTGATACAACAATTATGTATGTTTCAATTTTCATTTATCAGCGTACTAATAACGCATTTTATATTATAAATTACCGTTCTATCTGTAATTATACAATACAATTTACCTATCAATAATAGCTTTATAGAATTAACATTAAATACAATAATAATTTAAGAAATGACAATATTGATCCAGAGAAAATATTAACAATGACAATAAGTAGAAAAACATTAAAATTATTTATTCGCATTAATAACCCAATAAACAGAAAACGCATGAATAAAATAACAACAAACAAATATGACTAGAAAATGTTCATATGGACTTCGAAATAGTAACATACCATTTTTAAATAAAAAATTTTATTATAAATAATCCAAAAACTATGTACTCACTCATCAGAATTCAGGTACCATTGAACAGAGTTTAATGGAATTTAGGAGGGAAGTTAATCATAGAGACTCACTAAGAAACGACTTCTCGAAATTTCTTTCCTAAGGAGTAAAAACAACATTTTGAAAACAACATTTTAAGAAGAATATATGGACCTACCTATGAATCAGGAGTGTGGAGAATGAAAAAGAACAGAGAGCTTAGAGAACTATACAAAAGACCAGATATTGTGGCGGTGGTTAGAAGTGGAAGAATAAGATGGCTTGGTCATGTGAGGAGAAGGGAAGAAGAAAAAATGATAAAAAGGGTATGGATGGGGAAACCAGCAGGAAGGTGACCTCTAGGACAACCAAGAAAAAGATGGGATGACCAAGTGGAACAGGATGTGAGAAGTCTTGGTAGAGACATCGAAATGGCAGAGGATAGAGAACTGTGGAGGCAACTTGTTGGCGAAGCCAAAAATTACTTTTGATTTGAGTGGCCACAGGAGTAAGTAAGAGTGAAAGAGTAAGGAGTAGAAACAGCCCTTCAAATATTTTTTCATAAGACTAAAATTGGCTTAATTTATTTTAAACAACTGATACAATAACATTAAGAAAAACAACATAAATAAAACATAAACATGAGTCCAAAAGACTGGCTAATATAAATGCTCAATATCATTTCTACTCTCGACGTGATTGCACTATTTTGCTTCCCCTAAAAGTAGACGTACAGGCGCTTCTAGACTATAAAAGTTTTTATCCAGGGGTACGGCAGCAGGCTGAGATTTTATAATGATGTGATGGTTTAGAGAGAACCACGGAGGGAAAGGTAAGCAAGCGTACAGAACCACTTTGTAGCGAAGCACGGGCTCTCGGCCAGTAACACTCGTATGTGTATTTATATTGAACACGGGTATGATTTAGTTTAGTTTTTAGGGTTAATTTATTCAGATGGTGTTCCATGTCACATTAGTCACTTCCCAAAACACTAATGAACGAATCAGATTGAACCCTGTGTGGGTGTGAAGCAACTATCCTTGTTAGGTTGGTTCTGATAAGTGAATATTATACCATTTGAAACTTTTTCAACGATTTAGTGCAGCATACATACCCCCCTTTACATTGATAAACAATCTACCTTCAGTTCATTCATTACTCATTACAGTAAGACGCCGATCGTCAAGATATGGGCGAATATGTGGGGCGAATGAGTGTAGATGAACGAGTGTAGTCATTGTTATTAAGGTTGACTGACCCTCAGAAAGATCTATTTATTAATAGCCCTAATATCCAGAGCACCTACGTATCAGCCTAATAGCCCTAATATCAGCTTTACGTGGAATCCGAACCACGTAGTTTCGGTCTGATTTTCAGCTAACTGACAAGCATGACACTCGGTTCTCTTCCCTACACAACATCCGAACCTTGACTACCATCCAACATGGACACCCCAGATTTCATCAACGTGTAGAAAAAGTTTAGTATCGATATCAAGTAGTACACTCAGTCATTAGGTTGTAAGTGTCATATTAATTAAAAACAAGTAAATGTAACAACTGAAAGAACATACAAGTACATAAAAGGAACAAACAATATGGTGATCGATTTCAGTAAACAGTTTTTATCATCCGTAGATAAGAGGAATGATTTTTTTACGGAAAGTCAGTCTTATATTGTAAATATCAATACATTGTTACGATTATATTGTAATTAGGTTTTAAAAATAAATTCATTAATATAAAACAATATCTAATTTTCCGATTTGCCATACTTTGGAAATAATAATCAAATAGAAGTGAAGTAAGCGGAACTTTCCTTTCCTCACGTCAGCTCTACTTCCTCCCCTTTAACAAATGTATCCAAACAAACATCTTTCATAAAATATTTTATATGCCTACTTATTCTGTCGTTTTTCATTATTTGCGTAGATTTTACAACTTCAAGTGTTATAAAAAAAAAAAAAAAAAAAAAAAAAAAACTAAGAGCTGAAACTCTGCAAACAAATTAATAATCCAAAGTTAAAAAATAACTTTCAAACACTAGTTGTTATTTTAAGTTGTTGTTATTGATTGATTGATTGATTGATTGATTGATTATTGTTATTGATTGTTGTGAGGGTGACTATCTTTGAACATCAATTTTTTATAACACATAAAATACTCACTCAATTATTGGTTTTTTATAAGAGTACTTTTTAGTTTTCAAGTTTTAATATTTTGATTTGTTTGCTACTGGAACTTTTATATAATGGATTGTCTAATTGCTCACATTTTGACAGTCAGTGATTTAAGAATAAGCAATCATACTACATAAATTTACATGAATGAGTTTTGAACCTATAGACTATCTTTTGAATGCTCTTCTGTCAATTAATTTACCTCAAGTACGAAGTACATTATGTTTCCTGATTTTAGCTTGAAATGTTGACATACAAACACTTTTCTAGGTTCGATTTTAATTAAATATTTTATCGCGAAAGTTTTCTTTTTTTTGCGTGTACATGTACTGCAATCCAAATGTAAATTTATATATTCCAGCAATATAACCAAAAGTTGTATGTAACACTTTTAAAATTTAAGATTATTACTTAAGCGTTGTTGGGGCTTGTACTAGGCTTTCAACAAATGAAAAATAACCGAAACCCAAAACGTCATTGCATTCCCAATTTTGGGTTACATTCATTGATAACTTTTTGTGTAGATGGCAAATCCTTCGGATGTAATAGTATGCCTAACTATTACATGCATGCCTAACGTATTTTAGGAATCGTTGTATTCAAATTGTGTACTTATTACCCAATTATATTTGTAATACAGTATTTTTGTAATGATAATGGGTGAACTGTTCTTACTTCTTCACTAAACACCATTGGATTGTTTAAATGTTCACTAAGTAACCTAATATACATTCAGGTCCCTTTGTGAACGAGGACAAATGTATTGGATCTTGTGTAAGGTTAAAGATCATTCTTAATCTTACATATGAGACGCCGACACAACGTTGTTGGTATTTTAAAGCGAATATGAATGATTACATGAGTGTAGTATGAGTGTGGATGAGTGTAGTCTGGTTACTAACTGAGTTCAACTGTTCCTCAGAAAGGACAATTTGTTAATAGCCCAATAGCCAGGGCAACTAAAGGATCTACATATTTACGTGGAATCCGAACCACGTAGTGCTGGTCTGATGTTCAGCTAATTGACAAGCCTGATACTCAGTTATCTCCCCCACACAACATTCGCACAATGATTACCACCCAACATGGACACCCCAGACTTCTCTAGTAGTGTCCACGCCGATAGCAACCATCAAGCGGAGAGCATCCAACCTATCGCCTCCAATCTCCCAAACACTTTGTCCCCATGTAGCTGGGTTACAGCACTGCGCCACCAGTGCCGACAGTTGTTCAGAGTTCAATATGAAAATATGTTTACAATGTGACAGCATGATATTTGCATCAGAATTTTATTAGGATCTTGAATTCAATAGCCTCTGTTTATGTACTTTTTAAATTTATTTTACCTTAATTTACTGTTTTATCAATTTGTTGTATTACCATTGGTATCCACTGATTATTTATTTCCTATAACATGAACCTGGTTTAGGACTGCATATAAAATAGGAATTGAAAACTTGAAAAAATAAATTCAGTTTTATTAGGGATATAAATTTACTATTTGTCGGCATTAGTTGTGTAGTACTTTAGTAAAGGGACAAGGTGTTCTGGACACTTTAGGTGGTATGTTTTTTTATCGGTTTTATTATTACTGACACGGCGTCCGCTCAACGGTTATCATCAACGCAGACACTACTAAAGAAGTCTGAGGTGTCCATGTTGGGTGGTAGTCAAGGTTCAGATGTTGTGTAGAGAAGAGAACTGAGTATCAGGCTTGTCTGTTAGCTGAAAATCAGACCAACACTACGTGGTCAGGATTCCACGCAAAGCTATAGATCCCTTAATTGCATTGGCTATTGGGCTACAAATAAATGTATCTTTTTAAGGAACAAAGTCCACCTTAATTGGTAACAATGACTGCACTCGTTAACATACACTCATCACACTCAATGGTTAAGTGTAAGAGGCGACTTTTTAGTCATAACCTCGCCAATTGTCGCACATTTTGTATTATAAAGTCATTTTTCATTTCATTTCACACTCGTCCACACCTCATATTCACCCATATCGGATCACCCAAGATCGGAGTCTTGACAAGTCTCTCCCGGTGATAAAGGTCGATGCATCGACCTTTTTACGTACCGCTCAAGTGATAAAATACGATGCGTCGACCTTTTTGTAGTGTTGCCGTAAAGCGCTTGTATTTCGGTTATGAAATGCAATATCACCCTAATTTTTTTTTAAAGAACAAGCAGGCTTCATGGTTTATATTGATGCCTGGTTTTAGTATACAAAGTCAGCGGAACGGAATGGAACAGCTGACAAACTTTAGTGTTTTCATGGAATGGCTGGATTGTCGTCAGTCAGTTGTGTACCTGTGTACGTTGTGTTGTGTTGTGTTGTTGTTTAGTTACTTATCCTAATTTTTATTAGTTTTTATAAGTACATGAATAATTATGGCTGATAATCTTAGATCCAACGATATTAGAGATGCGTTAGGTGATCCTATTACCGAAAGTGATAGTAGAATATAGAAGATTTATTAGACTTTGTAGATTTATTCTGAGTAGAGTAGAAATATTGTGAAGTGTACATAGTTAGATTTAGTGTTATAACTTTTTTATTTGTTGCAATAAGTGTGTACATTTTTTTAATGTTACAGTCAATAATATTTCCTACAAATTGTGTATTTTGGAATTGTTTTTTGGTTAATTGGAACTTTTGTGGGGATAGTCCAAATTTTATAAACTTGTTTGCGATGACAAAAACATTTGTACAAGGTCATATAAAGATTTTTTAATTCAAGGGAAGATTTTTTTCTTTTCATATTATTATAGTACACTCTTTTCTGATTACAGGGATGTATAATATGTCATGTTTTGGTAATATTTACAATTTTTTATAAATGTTTTAAAAAATGCTCGTGAAATATCCAATTATGGCTTATCATTTACAGGCTTTATAGTGGACGCTCGGAGGGAAAGATCCCCAGAGTATTCAGGGAGACTCTGTACATATGGCAATTAGAATACACAATACATATTGCTATTTGTTATCGTCTCCCCTTTAACCTGCATACATTAATTGTGACTGTACTCAGACTAGAGTGCTGGAGTAAGTGTCAAAACTGTGTCGTCTGATACTTCAGGCAGTAAAGTGCAGGGATTACCACACGTTGGTCTGTGAGCCCTGTAAGGCACGCCATCACCATATATAAGTACGCAGGATCTAGTGTGATCGTGGATTTCTTTAACTCGGTATAAATATATATAATTTATTTGTTTTATCAAATTAAATTTCAGTCGTTCTCTATATATTTAAATCCGTAAGTGAATCGTCCCCGTAAAGTTTCTTGGGCTAGGAAGATAAAATAGCTTGATTAGATTTATGTTATAGATTAAGCACCAAAAGATTGTGGGGGAAATATCTGAAATATAAACAATTTTTTAAGGGCTCCACCCCACTGGATCTAAAAAACCCGACAAATTTCTACCACTATAGTGTGCTTTTTTCTATCAACATACGTATCAGGCGTTTTTTTGTTTATATAATGTTTGTGCTGGTATAAACATTTCATTACCATCCACACTGTGATTAGGATCTTTTACATGATGAAAACCTATTGTATAAAACAAAATATTCATTCCGGTTCTTTTAATAGTCCTGTACAACAGGCCGATGGCCGAGGTGTCAAAATTCCAGCATGACAGGTAGTACCAAACCAGTACTAGCGTAACGACTTTTAGAGTTGGCACGCGAAGTGTGCTGGTGTGTTTCCTAGTTTAATTTATTTCAGCATTTAAGATAAGTAAATCACATGAGTATTTTAATTATACTTTGAGGTAGTGACTAGGGGTTGAATATTTATTTTTCAGCATGCTCGAATACAAATTATCAAAGATTGATTGCAAAATTGAAAAACTGATATTAAAAATTAAAATAAATTACGTCACGAAAAAAAAATTCATTAGAGTTCTTCGAAACCATGGGACTTTTGAGTGGAGCCCAAATGCGAATACCACAGATCTAAATACCCTAAAATCTCACTTGCGTAAAAAAATGCTTGGGGCTTTCTTTTTCATGCGAAGTAAACAAAGGAAGTGTTTCCGAAAACAGATGTTTGCAGAAATTGAGTTAAGGCCCGTTTTGGAGTATCTTATATAAGAATTCTCTGAATAGAAAAAAATCGGCTGCAGATAAAGCAAATATCGAAGAAAACTATAAACAAAACACTAACATATTTTACTTATATGATATACTTTCCTCCCCTAACTTGGCAGTTACCCAGTTTTTAGGAGTTATTTCTTGGATCTCCACAAAATTTATATTTAGAGCCAATTCAATTATTATTCACAACTGCTAGGTAACTATGAGTATTTCTTATATCTAGCAACCATATGTTGGATGTCCACAACAGTTTTTCCTTTAGCGAACCTTATTTTATACATAGCTGATTCTATAACCTCATTTTTATTGAATCAGTAAATGCACTCCATTGAATATTCATTCAATTATGTGGTGCTAAGTGACGACTGATTTTATCAGCAGCAGGAAATAATATTATCTAGTTCCAAAGAAGAAGTATCAGTATGTATATACATAATAACTACAATATATGTCTAGTTTATAAATAAAATTAGTACAATATTACTTTTTGACCTTTTAAATATTTTACTGTGCAAAGTATATCCACCAAATCCATCTTTAGGAATATTATGAACAAAAAACTCTGACAATCATTAAAATTGAATTTGTAAATACAAGTCGATTGATTTGTTTCGAAGAATGATTATTTTCATAAGTATTTTTAATTATTATTTTGCTAAGGTAGTTTTTAACGCTATATTATATCCATTGTTCAATGGGGTTTTATTTATTTGCTGTATATAATTTCCCATGTATTTATTTGTTATATATTAAATATATATTTACTATTGTTTGTTATATATTTAACACTTAGATACTATCTTGGGGTAATTTTTGACCCCAGAGTGTAATTATTTTTATTTAAAATTCTTTGTACTTGCAGGACTATGCTCTCTATTTGTTTAATCTCTTTTTAACTAATGAGACATACAGTGCATTTGGTGGTTTCTTGTTCGGTCACTCCATATCTGGCTGGGAAGCTTCTGGGGTCAGTAGTGACTCCACGATAGTAGTCACGTTAGACTTTTCTCTTAATTTGAATTCCTTCTAATTTGAAATTCTAATTATAAAGAAGATGTGAATTGTATCCTTGAGGAAATTACAGAATATATTCAACTGTGTACGTTGTGTGCAAAAAGGCAGTGCACAGAGCCCACAGCAAAGTAAGTATTACATGTGAAGAGTTCTCAGTAGGGGAAATTGGACGAGAAGTCACTAACTTTAGAAGTTGTCTTTTTTTTACTTCATCAGTTATGTAGAAAAGTAATATAATTTCTTATACTATAGATATATTTGTAAAAGAAAATATATAGTTTGATTTTTACAACTTTACTAAGGGTAAAAAATTATTTTTTTGTAAAATGTGGTTTTCAAGAAAATAAATTTGTAACATTGAAGAAAATTTAAAAAATCTCTTTAATTTATTAAATAATACAAAAATGGTTCTATTTGTAAGAAGACAAGATAGGAAAGGGTTATCATAATTTCCTACACCCCATATAATAAAATAATATTTTATATATTTTTAATGTTTTTTTTAATTGGGGTCAGTTTTCAACCCACGATATTTCTTACGTTAGTCAAAGTAAGCATAGTAGTTAAGGGTTAATATATTTGTTGTTTTAATTTTCATGTTTTTTTAGAGGGCCTATGTAAATAATATTTTGTTTACAGCCATGTTATTGAGTAAAATACATAATGATTTGTTGTAATTTGTTGAAATCTTCTGTTTTTAATGGTAATTTTGTTTTTAATCAATGTAACACTGTTTTGAAAGCAGTAATTTTTCGGTAATTTATATTTGATTCGTATGAAAAAACTTAATATCAGTGGTAGATTGTTATTTAAAATTTTACCATTCTATGGCCATTCTTGGTAATGATCTATCGAATCTTCAAATATTTGTGGAAAAGGGACACTATATGCTGAAAATGCTTTAATTTTTCTTCATTCAGTGATGTTAGCTAACCTCTTTCTTAAAAAAAGACACCGAAAAATATTTCTGTGATAAATTCACACCAATTAAAATGAATCATATGTTTGCACGATTCTCGGTTTTTGGGGGAGCATGTCCTATCATGTCAATAAAGCTTTTATTATATGTCCAAATGTGGTAGGGGTATAAAACAAAATGTAATAAAAATGTGCAAAACTGAAAGAAGATTTCAAGAGTCGTATAGTTATTTCTAGGCTTAATTTTTTCTGAACAAACACTGACTGACGTGTTACACATGCATAAAGCTGTTAAACGCCATGTGTGTATGAAGAAGCTGTGTTTGTTTATATGTTTAGAAAACCCTGTTTACAGGGTAAAACTAAACTAAGGCGTTGTTCTCAAAACGACTACATGCCTGTCTTGCGGGATCTGCCTACTTCAAGAATACAGGCGTCACTTGAAACTGTTAGCTACCATAGTTTACTGTTTGCAAGTCATTTCGTCCTATGATGAATTAGCTTTGGTCATAACTATTTTGTTAATTTTTAAATGAATGTATTCCATTAATTAATGGTATAATTTAAACTAACAATATTTTATTGAAGAAAAATATTGCACATAATAGAATCAAATAATGTTTAAGACAAATATAAAAACCTCACAAAAAATATTCTATTCATGTTAAACACTTTCTTTATGTTTCAACTTTCATTCAAAGTTTTAAAATATAAGAATAAAATTAATCCAGTTTAAGTCCGTAGACGTTTTTGTTGTACGCTTTATACAGTAACGATTTTGTTTTGAAGACATACAATTATATTGTAATTAGTCTTTGATGAAGTAGCCAGTGCTATTTCAGCAGCTTGTCTTGCATGACAAGGAATAGTTTAATCTATTTAACAATTACACTTTTAAAGTACCTCTTAGACTAACAGGTCTAAGTCTTAGCCAATGCAATCTATATTTGTTAATTTTTTGGCTGAATAAATAAATGAAATGAAATGAAAAATGAAAATTTAAAATATATTATTTTATAACCATTACGCATTTTGATTAGATTAGGGTTAATATCTTTCTATATGTTGGAAAAAATCAATCCATATTTAGTCATAAATATTTATATTGTGAGTTATTAATATTATTTGTTCATATTTACTATTATTTAGAATGGTTTGGCGTTTTTCTCATTTAGTTATTTTTTCATAGATTGTCACTTTTTAATATTGTTATACTGCCTGTTTTATTTATATTATTAATTTCTTTTTACTATGACTAATGCTTGTTATTTAATGTATGTATTACTTAAATATTTTTCTCTTAATGTGTCTGTAATTGTTTAACACTCATGATAAAGTGTACTTCTAGCTGTATTGTAAAATGTTTAAATACAAATGAATAATAGAAGTTATCTAAATATAGGTTAGTCAAATCTTTTTTACCCAATACAAGGTTGGATAGATCGATGGTGTCGTGACACTTGCCTTGTGGAGGAGATATCACACAGTCGTATTCACGTGTGATAATAAACAAGCTCAGCCACGTCAAGGCCTTAGGATCGTAAATCTATCCTGCCACGAGTGTGGGAATTGACTGCCAACATACTTCAAAACCTTCATTCTTGTTCCAGCTTCAGCCACCCCCGCGCACGGTCCCGCCTGGAACGCCTTATGGGCTCCAGCGTGGTGCGCATCACAGATCGCGGGTACATGCAACGACTACAAGGGCGGATTCGAGAGGACCACGAGGAGAGCGTTCGCAAGAGGATTCACGATAGAGAGGTCAGTAACCAGCCTTGTCGGGTTGTTGGATGGGATGCTGACGTTGGTTAGTTTGTATGTGTGAGTAGTTTGTATATAGGTGAACGAGCCTTGTCGGGTTGTTGGATGGGATACTGACCTTGGTTAGTTTGTATGTGTGAGTAGTTTGTATATAGGTGAACGAGCCTTGTCGGGTTGTTGGATGGGATACTGACCTTGGTTAGTTTGTATGTGTGAGTAGTTTGTATATAGGTGAACGAGCCTTGTCGGGTTGTTGGATGGGATACTGACCTTGGTTAGTTTGTGTGTGTGATGGTGTCTATCGTAGAGGCCCAGGATATATGTAAGGACACATTTAACCCCACAACGTCACTGTGGGATAAACGTACGTTATTGGCACCCTGGGGTCAAATGTAACCCCAAAGTAAAAATTGAATTATTCTTTAACTACAGCAAAAAGAAGTTATTATTTCACTAAAACCTTTTAACCCTTTCCACTCAAGTGGCGGGGCAGCCCCGCCACGCAACTTACCGCACTAACTCCAATGTCGGGCCGGGCCCGACGTCTCTATAAAAACGTTCTATGATTGTATTTAGACTGACGTAGTTACATTATTGACTGCTAGGGTTGTTGTTTGATATGTGCTGCTATCTGTAGAATTTCTTCGGAACCGTTTGAGTTTAGTATCGGTAAACAAACCTCAGAAAATGTAATGTTTGTCGTCTGTGGCTGCTCTGTAAACAGCTGGCTGACTGCAACAGCTATCTGCACTCACTTTGTTCCGTCATATGTTATCGTTCGTAATGAGCTTATAAAACGCATTGTTGTTGCTAGGTTATCGTTGTTGTTTTACTGTTTATTCATAATATTTTTATTTTTACGACGATGATTCCTGTCGAATAAAATGGGCGAAGACGATGGCAGTAGTATTCTACCAAATGATGGAAGTGGCGACAGAATAGTTTCGATTTCGAACCTCAGTGATGACGGTATTACCAGCTTACTATTTGACGAGGATTTATTATCCAACTAGTTATGTGCCTAAAACATTTCTTTTCATCTTTTACATTTCCTGTATGTTCATAAGTATTTTTACCGTAGGCCTATGTGTAACCGGTATGAAATTGAAAGAGCGTTGCAAGTAGGCTATTAGATTTTGTCTGTTTATATTTTTAGCTGATAACATGTTTTGAATTATTGAAAAAAGCTTTACTTACAAATTTGGTCTAAATTATGTACCTTTTGACTGTTGCTAAGCAATAAAATAAAATTTATGGAGCAATTGTTTACTAGTTGCAGTGAAAATAATTTTTTTTGTAAAAATGTTGTTTTTCAAAAAAAATTCGGTTTTATAATTATATATTTTTTTAAATGTATAATTTAGTCCAAAATATTTGAAAATGACTTTTTTTGTTTGTAAGGATACAAACAACAAAAAACAAACAACAAATACTATTCTTCCTATTTAAAATTTTTCAAAAATTCTTCTTGTATCCGTTTTTTTGTTAGAAATTCAATTTTGTTCCAATAAATATATATAATTAAAAAATTTTTAAAATAAAAATATATGTTTTATTTTATATTAATCTATACTTTAGTCATAGAAGAAACAAAGAAAAAATACATCAGCTTTTTGGAACTATCAGATATATGTTTTTCCCACTGAACAAATGTAGTAGGCAATCTTTGTTTAAAAGTAAATGGAGCTGATAGGGAAACTGGGTTCCAAGTAATTAGAGTGGAAAGGGTTAATATATACATTTAAGAATTATAAAAACAAAATTTCCGTATCATAATGTGTATACAAGTGTAATAAAATGAATACTAAAAAAATACTTACACATTTTCAAAAAAATTACCTATATTGGTTCAACTGTCTCTTAAAATATATTATAACATTAAAATGGAAACTACTTGTGATAAAATGTAATAATAAAATCCTATTTATTCTATTCATCAGCTCCCACAACTACGAGGCATGTACCACAAATTACCGTGACTTTCATGTTCATGAAGCAAACCTAAGATTGACTCATCTTGCACACATAAGGTGTCTGTTTTATACACACAAGTGAAAACACCCTCTTTACTTGCTAATAAGATCATAATCTTCATCAGAGTCTTCATTTTTATTTTTTAAGTTCACAAGATCACACATTTAATTGCGTTTTTTTTATATACTCACTTGCGGTTTCTCATATCTTTGTACAACCAGCGGTCTTAAAAGGCTTCTGTTTACACACCGTATGCTTTTTTACTCGCTTATAATGTTTGTATCCAAATTACTACGGATTTCAACAAAAATAAAATGAAATAATAAAAGTTACACAAATTGTACTGTGGGGTCAGATATGACCCCACGCGTTAAATATATTTATTTCAAACTACATGAAATAAAATTATATGTAATTCACATTACAAGAAACAAATTATTAATATTTTGTTAAAAAATAAAAATGCAATCGTAAATATAATAAAAAAAAGAATAAGCCTGGGATCAGATGTGATACCAGTGCCATTTCAGGTTTACGTTAAGATCACGGCATGAGGGGTAAGAACATTAATATGTGGAAGTGTAAAAAACGAAGTCCAGAATTAATGTTTAGTACAGCTCCCTGAGATCACGTTATTGGTGTATTAATATATCAAAGAGCCAAATATAACCAAGTTTAATTCAGGCTTAAACGAAGGGTCATTTAGGTTTAAACTGAGCCTGGTTTGGGCTTAACCAAAGGGCCTCTTGCTATCTTAGTGGTTAAAACTTTTGTTTCCAATACGGTCACGTGTTCAAATCCCGAGAGGTCCACTAAGGTTGGCCAAAGGCGTTTGGACCGTTGTTCCTCAAAAACGTTAAAAATGCTAATAGTGTAGACAGTAAAAGTTAAAAAACGAATTAATCAAAGATTCTTGAGTAGAAGAATAAAAAATTAAAAAAAAAGTTTTTGTGAAACAGTTGAAGATTAATTAAATAAATATAATAACTGCATTAGATTATCATTAAAACCTTCAAGTTCAGTAGATCTGATCTCTTCAATCGAATGTGAATACAAGCATGCTTACAACTATTCCTGGTTTAACATTATTAAATATCTAAGCTCCTTAAAATTACAAACACAATTCCAACAGCTGTTAAAATTTTTTGGGAATTATTATTTATATTTGAACAGCTGTTACCTTTGGATTAATACAGATATATCTCTATGTTATTCTTATGGAAAAACGTACTTTGAGAAGTATTGAAGAATTAAGTTCAGAACTTACTATAAAACTACAAACAGAGGCAATATATCTAAATGGGTTTTGGCAATATACGTGCACGCCCACACTCCCTACATATCCAATCGACAGTGGCCACTGATCGATAGTGATATCAGTCTACATGACTTAGGCGTGTGGGTAGTGCCCATTCCCACGTAGGTTTCCACTAATACAGTGTCAGTTTTGAGGAATGGGCTTTGGCAATATACGACCTCGCCCACATTCCCTACTCATCCAATGTTCAGTGGCCACTGCATCGATATCTCAATAACAGTCTGGTTAAACTATAGCTTATTCTCACCGTTAAATTTGTCAACAATATAATATCCTAACCTTCCCTTCATTGGATATTATGAAATGCATAATTCTTCTGAATTAACATTTATTTTTATTTAACAATAACATATAACAGCGTCAATATAACCCCAGGCAAAAGCTGCCTTAGCAGCACAAAACATAAAATAACGTTTTATGAAGGATGTTTTACTTTCAATGCTACCAAACTCTACCATTCACTGCCAGAAGACATAAACAATGTACAGTTCGTGGCGTGAGTTGTTTTACTGAGAAAGTGGAGGACTTTGTTGGTGCTAATGTCAAGACTAAATCACTTTTTAGGTATATGGCATATTTTGTTTTTGGAAATTTAGAATTTATTTCATCCTTGTATATAATACGTGAACCCGTATTTTTTTCACGCAACTCCTCCCTTATTTATTGACCAATTTAAACGGATAAGATGTATCTATATATTGGATGAGTAGGGAAGGTGGGCGTGCACGTATATTACCAAAACCCATTTCTCAAAACTGACACTGTATTAGCGGAAACCTACGTGGGAATAAACACTACCCACACATCTAAGTCATGTAGATTGATGTCTATCGATGATGTGGCCACTGTAGATTGGATGTGTATGGAATGTGGGCGTGCTCGTATATTGCCAAAGCCCATTTCTCAAAACTGACACTGTATTAGCGGAAACATATGTGTGAATGGGCACTACCCACACACCTAACTCATGTAGGCTGATGTCTATCGATGATGTGGCCACTGTAGATTGGATGTGTAGGGAATGTGGGCGTGCTCGTATATTGCCAAAGCCCATTCCTCAAAACTGACACTGTATTAGCGGAAACCTACGTGTGAACGGACACTACCCACACGCCTAAGTCATGTATACCGATTTCTATCAATGAAGTATTTACTGTAGATTGCTCGCTTAGGACTTACCGATATATAATGACTATTTCAACGTAAATAGTTTAATGAGGACATTTAAACCCTGATAAATTCACTCAATTAGTATGCGATAAAATGCACATAATTACACTTTCCCCTTTAAGGTAAATGTAAACCGATTATTTCAGAACCGTAACCATTGGTCTCTTAACCGTTAAGCTTAACAACTTAAACATTATTTATACCCTTGACGGGATATTTGAACATTGATGTTGCATACTTGCCTATTCGTTCTTACTTCTTTTTAAATAAAATTAAGTTAAATTAATTTAACTTTCTACCCTTAACACTATTCTAACTTTTCAAATAATTATTTTAAAGTATATTAAATTTCAAATTTATTAGTACTTACTATTCAAGTATATAATTTCGAGTAATGTGACAGCTTTGGTGCTTATAAAAACTTATTTATTTATTTATTGTTTCAACGGTTCCACCATTTTAACAAAACTTATACAATCAATAATACAATCATTAACATAATTTTAGCACATTAATACAATCAAAACAATCAAGGTGGCAACAAGTAACATTTAGCATTTCGAATTCGTCAATGGCTTACACAACTAAAAAAAAAAAAAAAAAAAACAATATATTTAAATCAGAATACAGTAAGTACTGGCAAGTTTGTGTGTGTATATATATATATATAAACAAAACAGACTGACAATACAATAATAGAGTATCTAAGCAACGTAACAGGAATAGAATTAATAATTCATAAAACAACAATAACAATAATAATGTCTAATAACACAGCAAAAGGAAAACAGAGTGATGTCGTGTTGTGTGATTTCAATAAATGTAAGTGTATGAAATAAATTAATTTCTGTGCATATGAGGGAAGTTAATGCCCACTTGTGCAAGATACTTCTTGCGTAGTGACTGGACTTTCACCGAAGAAATCAATAAAGTGGCTTCACTCCCCAACCTCAAGAGTCTAGTGATACCGTGGTTGGCGGCATAGGTCGTTGGCTGAAATCTTCTCAGGAAAGTTGACTTTGACCTTGTGCCTCTGGGGATTGAAATATCGATACCAGACAACAGTGAGGGACAGTCCAAGATTCCACTTACCAGTTTATGCAGAAAGAGGAGATCCATGTGCTTCCTTCTCACATGAAGAGGCTGCAAACCATACATCTCACCGACCTCCGCTACAGGGGTATCCAGATAATTGTAACCAAGTTTCACTCCTTTCTAGGATACAATTGCGCCTATTGAGAATTCTTTCTCAATAGGCGCAATTGTATCCTGTTGATAAGCCCAATGTGCCCTGCTTGATAGGGCGACCAAATTGTTGAGCAGTACTCCAACAAGGGGCGCACAAGGGCCTTATACAAGAAAACAAGTGTACTGTATGAGGAGATTTGAAATCTTGACTTGCTCTAATTATGAAACCAAGCAGAGAAGAGGCCTTATTTATTCCATTACTTAAACACGAGAAAAATAAGACGTAAAAGTGTATTTTAAAAATCCTACTATGGACAATCTGTCTGTTACAAATATAGATCTAAAAATCAAATACAAAGACTTTACGGAATTATTCTGAATAAGGATCATTGGTCTCAGAGATGAATCGGTACTATCCTTTACCCAATAAAATCTCTAATTTACTACGATGAATACATCTGGCTCATGGACTGTTAAAGTAACTCCAACAGTATCTATAACAGCTGTTAAATTAGTATAATTAATTTAACCAGAGTTAACGGTTCTTTGGACAAATGGATATTTTTGTACAAAATTAAAAAAGAAACCATGATATGATTTTCACTAGAAAATAGATTTTACAGAAAGTATAAAAATGTAAGATACTAACGACAAAATATTAGCGTGATTAACAAAATGTTAGCGTGATTAACAAAATGTTAGCATGATTAACAAAATGTTAGCGTGATAAACAAAATGTTAGCGTGATTAACAAAATAGTTACGCTGGCTATTACCATTGATTATATAAACCTACAATAGATAAACCATCTAATAGGAATATTTGTGGCAGTAATTTTGTTAGTTAGTGAGGCCCGCAACCACAGCTGGTTTAAGCTGCATTACATTTACATGGGACTACACTAGCGCTCCACAATGGACCACAAAAACAGCTGATATTTGAGACTCAAAATTTAACATTTGATGGGAAATCTATTTGTGTATAAAATCAATGCTATTACGTATGCATTAGACTCCCGCTTCCCTGAATTGGCTGTCATCGAACAACATTTTTAATCTAAACACTGGCTGCTCAGGGCTCACTTTGCTCAAATTTCAAATCTGATCATAAAAAACATAATAAAATGTCAATCATGATTACTAAGGAACAATAAAAAAGAGAACAGATGCATAGATATGTTAAATGTGACGATGCACTCGTGCGACTAAGATGCACTTAGAGTAGGAATTGAAACAAGGAACTACTCTTCCCCCAAATTATAATTCCATTTAAAATGTCTCATGGCAACCAGGATAGCAAGACCCGCCCACGACGTCACTAGAAGCAGTGACCATTGGTTGGTTTGACTAACTCACAAATCAAGCTGAGAACGATTAAATGGATAACAATGTAAACAATAAATAGCATTTAAACAAACTTGTATAGTTCATTACAATTATTTTTTTTAAATCATGCCCGTGAAGTAAGGCAGTTTATTGGTGAATGGGTCTCCTCTGCTGATGGAACCCCTGCATGCGTTAAATATAACGCACATGTAACTTACTATCCGTCCCGATCATACCAAGAGGTTCTAATTAGATGCGTATAAGTCAATTTGATACAAATTACGCTTTTCAATTCGTCATTAAATAAAAATGGTCCAACAGATATCCATAGGTCAACAATAGGTTAGCTCATAATTTGATTAATTATGGTTAGTTTTTTAACTAGCATAATACGTGTTGGTACATATACAGTGCAAGTAAACGTTCGCACAACACAAATTTATTACAATATAAGCACAAAATACACAAATATAATAAAATACAAGAACAAAATGCACAAATATTGTGGTGACCGATTTCGGTGAACCACGCTCACCTTCCTCAGACCAGAGCGATTAAAAAAAGAATGGAAAATGGTGTTCAACAACTCAATTTATAGGCCTATGATCACGTGACCCCATTGGCTGGAATCGTCAAAAGGGTGGCTGCTGTTATATTATTGGGTAATCCCTACTGGCTGTTTTTTCTTTTAGTCACTGACAATACATTATTAAAAACTATTTCTGAATCAAAATTAACCTGTTCATTCATTAATTTATTACGATCCTTACATTTTTCTTTAAAAATAAATAATTCCTCCCAAGCATTCATAATACGACCTTTCTTATAAACTTTTGGAATATCTACATTTTCATCAATTTTATTCAAACTGTGGGTACAATTCAGAAGGTGTTTAGCTACATTAGATCTTTCAGGTTTCTTATTTTTAAAATCAGAGACATGGTTTTTATATCTTTTGCTAAAATTTACAGTCTGACCTATGTAAAACATATTACAATCATTACAGTTAATCCTATGTATTACTGAATTATTGAATTTATCTTCACTTTTAATATTCGGGCATAAAATGTTGGACATAGTATTACAAGTCTTAAAAGCTACTGATAAATTTAATTTCTTAAATCTATTACCAACTCTTATGCAAACGGTCCATTGTAATAGAGGGATACATACTTCTTTTGTTCTTTATCGGATTTTCCATTTTTAAGTGTTGTTCATTTATCGTCTCGAATTTTCTTTTCTTTTTTATTCTACATACTTCGAATTTCATCAATGATTAATGCCGTGTATCCATTTGCAATAGCTATTGATTTTATTACATCTATTTTGTGTTTTCTGTCTGCAACACTTAATGGTATTGAATACGCCCTGTATAACATACTTCTGAAGCTAGCTTTTTGTGAGACGGGGGATGAACAGAACTGTCATTTATTGTACAATTGGTTGGAGTAGGTTTCCTGAAAATTCTATATGAAAGTTTGTTATGATTACGAATTATTTTTAGATCCAAAAAGTTAATTTCATTCATAGATTCAAGTTTAATGGTAAAACTAAGCTTTTGGTGGTGACAATTAAGTATATTTAACATATTATCTAAGTCATTACATGATTTCTCGTTAAATAAAACCAGAATTTCATCGACATAACGGGTGTAAAATATGATATCATGTTCCTTTTTTAATTTATCTAAAATGGAGTCTTCATTATGCTGTAAATAAAAAAAACTATTTGAAAATTAATTACTTGCTTAATATTATTAGCCAAATTTTATTAATTAGGAATCTAAAGCCTTCTCTGTTGGTTTTTGCTCGCGTAAGTAATTGATACAAAATGTATTATATTTCCACTGCACTTTAATAATAACAGTTAAATAAATATCTTTATTTACCATTCATAGATACAAATAATCCAAATAGGCTTCGTAAAAGGAGTTATACATCTATACTTTTAAATATCAAATAATTTATCGCTATTCTAAAACTAAGAATATAGTTAACTTGTTCTATACAAACAAGAGATTCAAAAAAAAGCGTCAAAGAGAGAGAAAAACAATACTAGCCTAGTGTTCGCTGATGGCGAACCAAGACAACAATTAATATAGTCAGATTAATTATTAGTTACTTTAGATAAAAGAAAATATTATAATTTATTGCTAACATTCCTCTCTCAGCCCAGCTGGTAGCATGGCAAAAGGACTCCAAATACTCCTTTGTCAGTGAGTGTTGGGCGGTGTTTAGGAATGCCATATACATAACCATATCTTGTGTTTTAATCGTGTAGTTGATTGTTTTTAGAATAATGCTTTAGTTATTTTTAACCTAGTAACTCATTAAGATATAGGGAAAATAGGGGGAAATTTTTATATTTTGAAAATAAAGGTCAGCAAGATGATTTTATGAGTATAATGATAATGACTCATAAAATCAGTGCTGTTTTTTTGTAATTTAAATATCTTTAAACCAACGGAGTTGCCTCAAAAGATTATGCCATTCGAGAAGTATGATTTAAAATAAGAACAATACACGAGTAGTAAACTTTTAAGATTGGCAGTTGGACTTATTTGACGAATGGCATAACAAGCTGAACTGTGTTTTGGAATAAAATCAGTTATATGTCTTTTCCGGTTCAAATTACAATCAAATATTAAACCCAAAAACGTAGCTATATCAGTATGAATGAGTGTCTAGGCTAGACTAAATTATGACGTTTGCAACACAATTGTAAATTGTAATATGCAATAAAGAAATTTTTGATTTATTTTATTTAGTGTCACTAAGTAATATGGAATTTTGCCGATCAGCATCATGTGCACCAATTTGACAGTTCATTCATTTTTGTAGCAAGGAATTCTGATTGTTCAAACGAGTTTTTATGCTTCACAAACAGTGTCGTGTCATCGGCATATAAGAGATTTCTGCAGGTTTTAAAAACTGTTGTAGATCATTTATATACATTAGAAAGAGGAATGGGCCTAGAATTAAGCCCTGAAGTACTCCATGCCGAACGGGTAAGACTTTTCGTTGTATAGATTTTCCAGAAGATACAAATACCTTACTTAAAGACACAAATTCAACCAAAGATACCTCAATGAAACTACCATCTTGTATACCTAAGAATAAAAATAGAACATTTTTATGGCCGACTGATAAAAATGAAGTACTCAATTCCATAAGCAGTCTAAAAAACTCATTTTCATCTGTTCTATATAGTCTTAATTATAATACAATAAACTTTTGTGCAGTATATTGAACCAATGTTCTGGTTTTGATTATAAACAGTTGTTTTGAATGTGGTATATTTTCTGATACATTAAAATAGCTAAAATCAAACCAATATTCAAAAACGGGAAAGGACAAAGCCTAAAAAATTCAGGCCGATATCTATATTACTTGTTTTTTAAAAAATATTTGTAAAAATCGTGTATACTATTTTTATAGGTGTCCTTACATCGAGCCAATATGGATTTATAAGAAACAGGTCAACATCATGTGCTGTCGAGAGATTTACAGAGATGATTTTGACCGCTCTTGACAGTAAAATAAAAATAACCGAAATTGTTGCGGACCACAGCTTAAAATTTTTTCTAAAAGTAGTTTTTTTAAGTGTACAGTAATTAAAAATATAAACTTAAATTAATGATCTTAAAAGAAGATTGGTAGAGTAAACATAAGTTAGAAAACTATAAGTAATCTTTAATGTTATACTTTACAATTGTTTGGGGCCACCACTTTTCTGTTTATTGAATATTTGTGTTGCAAAAGCTGGCCTTAAGATGTGTGGTTAGAGCTGGGTTCAATGAGCACTATAAACCTCTTTTTGTATAAGAAAAAAATCTAATTGTATATCCTAGATACATATTACAATATATCTTGCATGCAAGGGAAAGCGCTGGAAGATCTTCGACTAATGTCCACACTTGTGAGAAAAAAGCCCTGACTTAATAATTTTTGTAGATACAATAAGCCATTTTCAAGTTTTTCTAGTAGTATTTAGTATTTGAATTATTTACCATTGAATTTAAAACAACTAAAACAGGCATATGAAAGATAAGTTAAAAGTAACCTTATTGAAAAGTGCTTATGCTCACCAGAAGACTTTTTTAGTACCGAATTTTAATTCTTTTAAATAGTTTTAAATAGAATATATATATTAATTTGAAAAATACGTTTTTCGATATAAAATATGCACGAAAAAAAAAACGTTTTGTATATTGCATAAAAAAGAGAAACAAAAAATTAGAAAATATCATGTAATAATTGTTGTAATGAATACTATTTTATATGCCTTCAAATATGTACAAATATTTGAAGTCATATTAAGTCAGAGAAAAAAGAAACAGAGATCACTTTCTTATGACTCATCAGTTACCACCCATGAAAATCTTAACAATTCATAGTAATAATTACTACGTTTATCATTCAGGATTGGGGGGGGGGGGGGCTAAAAACGATGCTGCCGGGCCATGTAATTGGAGAACTAACTACTACTCGACACTTATTCAGCGCACTTTTAGATATGACCTTTGTTTCTTTCTTCTTGTGGTTGTACTTGTTAAAACGATTTTTAACTGAAAACTATGTTAAGAAGTGACTTAATACATATTCATTGCTCTAATAACAATTTTCTGATCACATATGTACACAAAATGTAAAAGAGTATAACATGAATGTTATGTCAAAATTAGACAGTAATTTAAGTAACCAACTTACATATTCGTATATTGGCCAGGTGGGGGAAGTAGAAAGGGAGAAGCACCTGATACTGGAGGGGAAGATGCCGGTGGAGGAGGCACCTGAGGAGCTCGCCAACCACCCCGTCTTCAAGATCACCCAGATGACGAATAAGATATTGGAGGAGAGAAGACAACAGGCGAGTTTTACTCTACTTGACTAAAAACCTGATCAATCGGAACTATAAGCATTTTTTCATTATAATGAAGAAACGCAGTTTATAGAACGAATACAGATTAAACTTTCATTTTAAAAGTTCTTAAGACATTTTTCATTTGAAGTGGAAATGACGAAACAAAGCAATTACAATTTTATACCCGAGCTGCTTCAAAGTTTACTTTTATCAAACCCAAGGTAAACAAAATTTATCGAAAACTTTTTTATTTCTAGGTTCACATATATTTAATAAATTACCTTACCAGAAGAACTAAAACATGCCAAAAATGTCAACTTATTATAAATAAAATTCAAACTATGGCTTCTTGATAAAGATGGTATTGATGATTTACTATGATTCTACAGTAAATTTGTTTCTATATTTATAAATATCGTAATTTGTTCTATAGTTATAATAAATCTGCCTCTTTGTTTATAAATCTTTTAATTTTTTCTCAAAGTCAGATTTGTATTTAAATTTGAAACTTTTCTTCTTCATTTGATTTTTTTTTTAATCTTTAAGTACATTTAAATTCTGTTCCTCCTCTTTGTTAGTAGGCCACTATAATGTAATGACACTGCAGTGGGCCGCTAAGTTTTACTAGTTAATTTTAGACTGTCTAGTGTAAGTTTTTATGTTTATTTGTTTTGTGCTTGTCATCTACTTGACACGATGGCAAGTTATTCCCAGTTTGAGAATTGTTATTTTTTTCATTGATTTTTTATTGTGAAATAAATATTTTCTTATTTCTTATTTATTTCAATAAAAGGAGGGTTTTGCTATGAGTGGTGGATTGATGTAAGAAGCAACATTTATTTGCGAAACATTAATATTTTTGGAAAGTTACAAAATAATCTGAACCTAAAATAATTTCTTAAGAGTCTGCAGAGGTTATCGGAGGCTGTCAGCCATGTTGGTTTTAATCCAATAAGAACAATGTTATTTTCGAACTGGATGTGCGATCATGCGTATCCAAGCTAAATAGTTATATTTTAACGGATTGTTGCCAAACAAATTGTATTTGATCAAGAATGAAATTTAACGTTGGAATTGCTTTGCGAATTCCTAACAAGAGTTGTAGAAATATATTTAAGTTGAAGTTTTTATTTTCAGCTCTATAGGTTAGAAAACTATAACTAATCTTCAATATTGAGAAGAGGAAAATTATTCCAAAAATGGAAAAGATATATAAAATGAGAATTTTAAAATCGGTTTTACAATTTCACAAACAAATTCTTTGTTGTTTTGTGATCAAACAATTCACATAATATTATGTCTATAAATTGTCCCTATTTTTCTAAATCATAATCACATATTAAAAATGTAAATTTGCTTTGGGGCGTATTCATCTAAGTACTTTTAGTACAGATAACAAATAACAAATTTATCTTTACAGGCTGAAGTAAAAAGTATGTCCAAGCTGATGAAAAAGTTAAAAAATTACGAGTTGTCTTTACCAGAAAAGAAGGAAGATAACGAGATAACAGAGGTCGAGCGGACCATCGAATTGGACGAAACCGAAATTGCACGCTCAAAAAAATTGCAAGAAATAGAAGAGACCATTTCAGCAGGAGCCTTGTTCACACAGGAGGACTACGACAGGATCAAGTATGAGGAACCCATGGTCAAACAGTTAAGGGCTGTGGAGGTATTTATGTCACATGTTTGGTCACATATTTTTGAAGTGAATACAAAGGTTATTTACCACTCGGTCTTCTAAAGAATAATGTTCCGCTGCAAGCTTCCATGTAATAAGAAAACGCAATATATTGTATACTTCTGTCTTGTTTGGATTTCGTAAAAAGTGTTTAATTTAAAAATTTCTAATTGGAAGTATTCTAAAATCTGTAAAGAAACATATACTTAATTCTTTATTAGATAATCCTTACAATTATTGTTTACATATTATTTGATAATTATATAAAACAGTGGTCTTATCAATTTTGTATGTAAATATTTCTTCATAGTAGTAGATAAAGAACTAAGAAAATATGGTTTTTCAACGGAAAAGCTGGAAAAATTACGAAAATTGGGAAAAACAGAAAAACAAAAATTTTCCATAAATATAGCAATGTGGATACTCAAATTGTGCAGAATATTGTCCAGATTACGAATATAGCAGTAGGTTTCAGTAAGGTTATGTTCTCTAACAACAGGGCTAGGTTAGGTGATGATAGGTTAGGTTTGGTCATCTTAGATGTGGTTAGATTATATTTAGATTTGTAAGGTAAGCTAGGTTACATACTGTCAGGTTAGTTTTTGTTAGGTTAGATTTTTAGAGGTAAGGCTGGTATTTTAAATTAGCTTTTGTTAATATAACCTAATAAAACCTAGCCTAACCTAAAAAAAACAAATCTACCCTAGCTAAACCTGACATAACGGAACCAAATCTAACATAAACAACCCAAACCTAACATAATCTAAACAAATCTAACAACCTAATAAATCCTAATGTAACCTATGCAAACCTATCTAACCAAACCTAACATAACTGAATGTAACGATACTCAACCTAAGCTTATTCTATAAAAACATAACCTTACTGAAACCAACCTATTTCCAGTGCTAACACGCTTAATAATAAACATTGCCATATTCGACATGATTTCAAAAAAATTGAGTACCAAAATCACTATATTTACGAAAAACCTTCCTTTTTCCTCATTTTTGTAATTTCCCGACTTTTCCAATTTTTTTTTTTTAGTTATGTATCTACTATGAAACAAATTTCAGAAAAAAATGTACAAGGCACCTGTTCTTGTATTAAAAATAATACCTTTTATTTACATTGCACGATGACTTTTTTTGTTCCAGACTGTGGAAGAGCTGTATAAGTTGGCAGAAATAATTGTGGGTCCAGTGGAACACAAGAAGCGCTGACAGTCACTCCAACACGCCTCAGCCCTGGCCTTGGCGTCCGGGGGCGTGTTGGGCTGATTCCATCATGTCATTGAGCTTCAAAATGCCTGGCCATTTCTACTTAATTGGTAAAAATTATTGGAGATATCTAATGTTTCAAGTTTTTTAAGGAACAATCACAACGTTTCGACAAGTAAAACAAAATCTCGTCGTCTTCAGGCGTTACCTAGTCTATATTTACAAATACTTTTCCCTGATAATTTTAGAAAACTTTAAAAACTAAATGCTTATTTGATTTATACTTTTTCACGTGTTCTTAAAAACTATCACACATAAAATAATTGTTCCAAAATACGAAACACAATATAAACGAAATACAAAATATAAAATATTTACCAATACACAGAACAGTATCTTCAGTTTATTCAACAACCTGGTCGGTTCGAATAACCAACCAGCGTTAGAAATTCACCTGGACGGAGGAATAGGTACTACCAACCACTACACTCAATACGAACGTCAAAGATGAACTCCTGTTTGACTTGTATTATACCTGTCGAAACGTTGTTTATTCCTTAAAAGCACTTAAAGCATTGGGCATTTCTAATAATTTTCTACCATCTATGAACAATCCAATGCTAAGAAATAACTTTCAACCCTTTTTAGTTCATAGTTCATAGTATAGTGTTAAAATAAAGGGTATTGCTCAAATAATTTAGACTGAAGATAGTTTTCACAATAGAGTATAAACTTCTAGTTTACTTTATGTCCGTTTCAAAATACTATATAGATAGATAAAACTCTGCTTCAATATTTAACATGAACTATTGTATGAAACCATAGAGAATAAAGAAACAAAGGTAATATGGGTGTCGAGTAATAAAGAAACTCTAATAGTAACCTGAAAGGTTGTCGAGTCATAGAAACTTGAGGTGTTGAGTAGTTAGTTCTCCAAGTCCATAGCCCGGCAGGTCTAGCACCGTTGTTAGTCACTCCCCTTATTCCTCTCCAATCCTGTAGGATAAACGTAATGATTATTAATAATAAAATTATACACAGGTTTACATTAGTAGTAACTGCCACTGATGCGTCATAAGAAAGCGACCTTTGTTTCATTGTTCTCTGTTATAACAATAAAGAAGACTCTTAGATACTGAATTATATGTATCAAAATCCAAATTTTTACATTATATTTTACTTATAAATATATTATAACATACTGATCACATGTTAAAATATCTCGACTAAATATCGGGAAATGGATAACAATTAACAAACTAAACACCGAATTTCGAACCTAGGAAACCAAGAAAAGTACAGATATAAAACGTTTGATTAAGCGATAAGCAACAGAATAAGACATTGAAAATATATTTCCCCTGAATCAAATTGGTTCTTAAAGACCCCAGAATTTTGTTTTAAGGAAGAAGAACACTGTATTTTTCAATAAGTTTTAAAGTTAGGAATGCTTATTTGAGTAGATATTAGAGAAAAATGATAAAAATAAAACAAACAACATGACAATGATATGAACCAACATGATAATTCTCAAAAATGAGAAGGCATCATTAAAATAGTATTTGATAAATTGTCTCAGAATAAAAAAAACATGTCAATAGAAATATCAATTCTCTCTAAATTGTTATTTATTATATCATAGACCTTTTGAAAATATTTTGAAATAAATTGAAGGAGTTTTCATATTAACATAAATTTGAATAATTCGAGCGTAGTGCGAATATCAACGTGTTTTATATCTATTACAAGTCAAAAATCAAGCATTAAGTACAGAATAAGTATTGTAATACTTATTAGAGTTACGTCATAAATTGTAATTTTATAGTTTTATCTTTGTACGTTACCTAGTACACTAGAGCATGTTTAGAAATATTTTTAGTAAATTTTTACAATGGAAACGTAATATTATTGTAAAATTTACAATAATCCAAATCAGTTATTAGTCTAAAATTTCACCTCGGTTAAAATAAGATTTTGGATTAATTACTTAAAGAGATCATAACTGTTAAATAGTTAAAATACTGTTTCTTAAGTTAAAATAAGATTTTACATTCAGTAGTTAAAGAGATCATAACTGTTAAATAGTTACTTTAGTTCAAATAAAATTTTACATTCAGTAGTTAAAGAGATCATAACTATTAAATGTAACAAAAAACTAACTCCTTTTTATACCAGGTCGCCAAACAACTCAAACAAGGAAAATAGGGAAAATAAATATCAGAAGTGTTTAGAAAATTCTGCCATCTTCATTCACTGAAAAGCTTCAAATATTTATTAAGTAATGTGTAATGTACTTTAGATAAGTTTTCCTTTGACTGCTAAGTTCAAGTGACAGTTTGTGCGTTGGACTTCACACACGACTCGGGAGTTCACTTGAACCGAGTCAAATGTCAAACTCAGTGGATAATTCGACAAACTTACTTAAACATCAACGCTCCATCAATCCCCTCTCAGCAACACAACTTTAATGCAATTTGTAGGAGTAACAACTTTCAGATTTGTTTAACTTCGGAGATTAAAAGTTAGTTCGAACATTGTCACAAGTAGGCTATTTTAATTACACATACGTTTGTAAAAATTACATTCAATCTAGAGTGAGTAAGCCAGTTTCCCCATAACTTGTTTCCACAGTTTATAAAATATTTGATTTTTAGATTAATACTAACCCACACTACAGTTATAGTGTTTCAATGTTATTAAGAATCACTTTGGGTCCAAGATCTAGGAGTCAACTTCAAAATTATTTAATGTTATGGTCGTGTGTTGTGTCATTTAGCAACATAATTTCAAAGTGAACACGATTCTGCAATCAGAATTTAAAAATGATGCGTCAATTTAGTTCTTCATTATGTAGGTATTTTATTTATCATCACCTACACATTTTCCAAGATAAATCTAATTTTCCATAGCTAAAACACAACCAGATTTGTGTTTTTATTGTTATGAGAGTGTTTTTTGTTTTAGCCAGGACAAATAAGTTTTAATTAGGAAAAGACATAGGCGATGACCAATTAAATAAAATAACAAAATTTATAATAACTAAATAATGACACTTCGATTTTAAATTATGAGATTATTCTATTGTTTTCAACTTGAAACATTTTGAAGTTGACATCTAACTCTTGGACCACAAGCGATCCCTAATGGCATTAAAACACTCTAAATGTAGATTAGGTTAGTATTAATTTAATGGCATATAACAAAATAAAATTTGTTATAAAATGTGGAGACAAGTTAGGGGATACCTGACCTAAAAACATGCTGTATATTTAGTTAAATTAAAATATGTAACTATGGTAAGAGTAAATAAGTTTATTTGAACTGACACAAATGACTAAAAGCAATAAAATAACTCTATTATTTATATTTATAAAACAAGTTAAAGAAATAAAAGACACATTTATTATAAGTATAAATGACTATCGTAATCGTTTATCTTAATGACGTTTACTTCCCCCAGACCAGGGGAAATCACGAAAGAATGAAATATTTTGTACATTTTGTATTTAAAATAAATTTGCGTTGTGTGATGTTTATTTGATTTGCTATCAAGAAATAGTTTATATTTATTTTGAAAAATGTATTGAAAAATAATCATTATTTGGAAATTTGAAGCTGCATTTATTTGTGGTGACTAAAAAGTTACACATTTCAATAAACAAATTCTGACTTATTGTTCCGGTCCAACAGGGTCCTAAATAAATAAGGCGATTCCACTTCTGGCTACTGATTGTTACTTTTATTTACAAGTTCTAAATCACATTTTGAAATATTTACAAGCTTAAATTATTACTTAGACACTATTTGACACTTCAATTTATCACTAATATTTACAACAATATTTACATTACTTATCCGACTGCCACTGTCACTAGACTGTCACTGTCACATCCACTGGGGTTGACTCTTGTCACTCACTAACTCTTCACGCACTGAATGTTAGGTCGGCCGAAGGGTGTCTTTATATGACCAGAGGTGGAATCCCAGAAGATTGTGGAACTGACGATGGTGAACCTGAGAAGAATCTAGAAGTTCTCGATTCCAAAGGAAGGGCCTCGATTCACCGAATATACGAAGAAAGCGTACAGCGAAGAAAGCGTACAACTAGAACTAAGAAAAATAAGCGTAAAGACTGTCAGGTTCTTGTTTGACGAGAGTGAGACAAGGGTTGACCCTTAAGGTAGCGGAATATGACGTGCTATTGGAACTTCATAGTTATCCAACCATTACTAGACAAAGTAATCGAAAAAGTTCGTGAGGTTTTCATTTGCTGGAGCTGTAGATTGAATGTTGATTAATCTTTCTCGACATCTTGTGGTTTTATAAAGGCCAGTGAAGGGCACGTTATCATGTGAATATTTGAATTTAAAATATTAAATGAGGCGTTCGTCTATTTCATTTACATGCAAGATATTTTTGTATTAATTTACTTAAATAAATAAAAGATGCCTTTAGCATTAAAAGAAAAAAAGAGAAAAAAAACAAGGCCGAAAAGCCACTTTGTACATTCCCATACTTGATTTGTGACTCGGAAGTAAAATCTGTATATTGATGTTTGAGCGGCTGTTACATATACATATTTGTTGACTGTATTTGGAACAGCATGTGTACTACAACAAAGACTAAACATAACAGATGAAAAGTGCTTTCAAACTTTACATTTTTTAGTATTGTTCGTCAGTTCCACTACTTAGTATACCCCACACTAATTGGTGGTGTACGCTTTTTTCGCCTGTCACATTCCGTTGCCTCAAGGATCATCCCTTGTCTCACCTTCGTCAAACAACAATCTGATAGGCTGTATGCTTATTTCACTAAATTCCAGTTGTACACTTTCTTCCCTCTACGCTTTCTTCGTGACACCGATTCACCTGCAGGCGAATGATATGTCATTCTAGTCCTTCCTGGAAGACTTGGATTGGCCCCGCGGGCGGTTACCCGATCAGGGATGGGGCGCAATGAAATAGGTGGTGCCGATGTTGGCTGACATGATCCGTAAAATAGGTGGTGCCGATGTTGGCTGCCATGATCCGTAAAATAGGTGGTGCCGATGTTGGCTGACATGATCCGTAAAATAATTAATCGCAGTTTGTGTCTTAATTCTATATGGAAAAGTAAACATAGATGTTCGAACATAAGTTCAACGAAAAATATGTTTAAACATGCCTGTTGACTTCAGTAGAAACTACTAGGCCTATATTTACCTATAGGCCACGTACCAATCGTTCTACAACTTTTTAAATGAGTTTAGACAATTCCTAATGCTTCCACAACGTACATTTTTATACAATTATACTACGTAATTGTAAACGTAAACAAATACTACCAATTATTAAAAATACCCACTCGCCCACCCATACACGTAAAGTGATGGTGACCCCCCTGCCCGCCCACCCATACACGTACAGTGGTGGTGACCCGCCTGCCCACCTATACACGTGCAATGGTGATGACCCAACCACCCACCCATACATGTACAGTGGTATTGACCCACCCGCCCACAAATCCACGTCCTACAATGATATTGACCCACTCGCCCACCCATCCACGTCCTACAATGATATTGACCCACCCGCCCACCCATACACGTCGTACAGTGGTATTGAATGCAGTTGTAAAATATGTGGTCGTATTCACATATATATATATATATATATATATATATATATATACCATTTAAATACAAAACCATTTAAATATACAAAACCATTTAAATTTTGTACATATGTTTATCTTGGCCCCTAGAGGCTGTACACACTGGGTACAGTGGTATTGGTGTATGTGGGTGTAGGGGTGTCTTTTGACCCACCCGTCCGCCCACACACGTCGTGTAATAGTTAAAATTAGTTTGCAACACAATAAAACAATACATCAACAACAATATTGATTAAATAATTACAAATTGTACAACCAACGACAGCTTAATTCTACACTGCAAATACTAAAAACTAAAATAAAAATAAATAAAACTGGCATTCAATACATTTTAAAATCTTAACATAAAAACATAGAAATCTCTTTCAAAGACAAAACACAAAATACACGAAAGATTCAAACGAGGAAGAGGGCTCAAGTAACGAAACGTTAGCAAACTGAGTGACTGAACGACGTAACGGACCGTCACGCAACCTGTCGGTGTAACTGCCGTGATGAAATATTGCCTCGTATATAGAGAATAAAATACACCGATACTTTCATTTACAACGCAAAACTGTGTTTGTGGCCAGCAGCTTGAGCACTACTCGGACTCAAAAAAAGACATTCGAAGTTCATATTCTTGAAGGGTCTTATTAGATTATTTTGTAATACACCTTAATTGATAAGAGTAACACAAGATCGAACCATGCATTTTAAAGTAAACAAGTTGTGTAAAATACCTTTCTCACTATTTTATTAAAATAATGTTTTATTAATATAGTATTTGAAAAAATTATATGTGCATGCTGTGTGTTTTGTTATTGTCCTGAGTTTTAATTTACAAACTACCATTAATTATTATATTTTGTATTGATGCAGTTTTATTTTGATTTTATTATTGCCAATGGGTAGAATCAGGTCTGTATTTTCTGGGGAAAACTTTTTATTCCATTGATATCACGTTTTAGAAAAAAATCGAAAAATAAAGAGTACTGAAAATTATATTTCTTATACTGTATTTCCGTTATTTTTCAAGATTGTAGATGCTGAGCACGAATTTGAAAACTATTTTGGTTCACCAAGATTATTTATCAAGGTATTGCAGAAAAACTAATTTCGTGGTAAATTTCCTATCATGGCCACTTTGATAATAGCAGCAATGAATAGTAAACAAATAAATTTGTATATATACCCGCTGGAGAGACGGTGGCAGGCCGTCCCGGAAGCCAAGTACACCCGACTTTAACGGAAATAACGAATTTTTGTTGACTAAATAGACAATTAGAATAAGTTAGGTTCTGTTTGGTTAAGGAGTTATAAAGTGTATTTTCGGGCTGAACAAATAATCTTATTGAAAAATAGTTTACATTCGTGTTCAGCATAAAAAGCATGTAAAATGAAAATGGATGAAAAGCACCAATTTTGAAAAGAGTCTGGTTTCCACAGTCAAATAAAAAATAAGTTTTCTGATTTTTCGGTCAAAAGCGAGTTTTCTGCAGACGAAATCAACCTCCTTATGAGATATTATTTTCAACAATCGTATTTTCAGAAGCGTCTAGAAAGTGCAAAATTACCGGATAGAAAAAAAATAATAATTTATATTAACATAATATTATTTATATCAATATTACTATGTTGAAATAAATACTAACATAAATAGACATCTAATATTACTGTGTAATATTTAAATGACTGATTTATTGAAATATATTTGATCGCAAGTCGTTCGTAAATAAGCTATATCAACGTCTTTCTCAGGTTTCCATTTTACACACGATTACTCCAAATCAGTTGGGGTAAAAAGAACCCCAAATTATCGACATAGAGGCAAATGACGGATGACGACGAGACGATAGTTTGATAGCCAGGGTAAGTGCAGGTCGACATGCACCAGGACCCCCCTCGTCCTGCCAGGTCATACCTGCGCCCAAGGACGGAGGTTTTTAAATTGGGAGAGGAGTTTATGTTTGTCCTACATTGTCTGGCTGCGATTTCATTTTGAAAATAGAAACCTGCGCTGTTTGTGCAGGTTTGTGGTTTTATATTCCAACAGGAACATTTTATTATTTTTGGATTAAAGGAGGAAAGGAATAGAAATAGATTTTAAAAAGAATTCAATTAATTTATTTCACCAATCACTAATTTAATTTAATGTAACTTCTAAATACATAAAAGTATATATATTTTTAGTGTACATTTCAGAATAAAAGTTTTAATTTATGTTTTCACAAGACAATAATGTGGAAATAATTAAATAAGTATTATAAAAAGGCAATAAATAAAGTAAAATTTTAAATATTTCCAATATTAAGTGTCATTATTTGAACAAAATTAATTTAAAATGTCTTTCTTTGAGTTTTTTATACTTATTATATGACATTTTAAAACTAACTCTTACACATTTTTAGGTTAATTCGGAAAATAAAATTGCATATGTTTACCTGTTTTTTTTATTAACTTTTCAAGACCAGTAGGCTTTGGGATGACATAAGATGTAATGTTCTACGACTTAACGAGCAGAGTAAGTGCAAGAAGTTGAGTTTATCTCAGTTTAAACTGAGAGGTACATCACAGTATAATAACACACAGTGACGAAGCTCAGCCTTTTTACGTGTCACCAAGTGATGCAAGCGATCCTAGTGGTGGTAGAGCAGACATCTAACGTGGTAAGAGAAAAAACATTTGATTTGAATATTTACATTCAATTAGCTGAACCCGGCCGACGTTGTCTCGCCTTTCATTTTTCATTGACATACCAAAATAAAGCAATAAAAAGAATTATATAAAAAAACCATTATTTATTAAATGAGTGCAAGAGGGTAAACAATATTTTTGGTCTTCTTATTTGGTGTATAAATGTAAAGGTTTTTTGGTGAGCCTACTCTCGAGCAAGCGAATACAGATCACCTGATCAAGTAAAAGTAGTGTGTACTACACTCTCAAGGTGAAATGTAGAACTACAATAAATCAAAACATATACAGTACTGTTGTTGTGAGAACTTCAATCTGCTTGTGGCATGTGAAACTACATTAAACCACACAGTCATATGTTTTTTGTAAACAATTCAGATTCTCCATTTGAATAACATGGGATCTTTAGGAGCCCGTGGGGCGGAACCCTGTGGACGGATCTGCATCAAACTTCACAGAAACCATCTCGGGAGTATACAGGACAACATCCTAAAGTTTCATGGTGATCGGTTGGATGGTTTGGCAGCGCATAAACTTCAAACACATATATATATATATATGTTTGAAGTTTATGCGCTGCCAAACCATCCAACCGATCACCATGAAACTTTAGGATGTTGTCCTGTATACTCCCGAGATGGTTTCTGTGAAGTTTGATGCAGATCCGTCCACAGGGTTCCGCCCCACGGGCTCCTAAAGATCCCATGTTATTCAAATGGAGAATCTGAATTGTATATATATATATATATATATATATATATATATATATATATATATATATATATATACATCCTCTTTTATAATTATAGATTAATTGTATTGTAACGTAAGTAAACTACCATGCTATCAAGCGGAGAGAGGCAGTAGCTCTGCGTTACGACCACTAGGATCGCTAGCGTCAGCCAGTTAGCTTTTTTCTCAAGAGTAAGCTTCGTAACTGTGTAAGACTGTGGCTAGACTAAACAACGGCAAACTTCGATGCGATTACGTAAAGCCGTGTTGTGTGGGTCGACAAGAGAGAGTTTAGGCGATGTTTTCGCCTGTCATCAGGTGTATATCGTATTACTGTACCTTCGCTAACTCTAGTGTTCACTTCCAATAAAAGGGAGTGAAGAGACACACTAAACTTCTTGACTGTCACCTTTAAGTCTGAAAAAGGCTGATTTAGACTTTGATCAGTTGCTACAGTTTATATATTAAACGTTTAAAGAGAATTTTATTTTGATAATTTAATTCGAAAAAATAATTTTAAAGTAAGAATACTTAAATTAAATGTTATTTTACTGTTTTGTTTATTTAAGGGTTAGTGCGTAATATCACGGTTGGACGGATCTACAACGTCAGCCTAACGTACTATTTGTTAATTATATACATTTATTGATGTGTATATTTGTAAAAATTTAATGTTGAGTGATAATAAAGTTGTCTATCATCAAATTACGAAAACACTTCAACTATTACAAACATATCTTCCGTTAATTCACTCCCTTAACCTAACATAACCAAACCAAACATGACTCAGTTCGATCCCAACTAGAGTTGTAAACACATTTTGAAATAGATCAGTTGATAACCACCGGCTGTTAATTTATTATTGGGCTATTAATTATTGTCACTTTCTAAGGCCTTAGTTTGTAACAATGACTACATTCGCTCATCTACATTCATCACACTCATTCGAAATCCATATTCGCCCCCACCCCACCCACCCACACCTACATGTACAGTGGTATTGACCCACCCACCCACCCATACACTTCAGCGGTATTGATCCACCCACTCACCCCTACACGTACAGTGGTATTGACCGACCCTCCCACACCTACACGTACAGTGGTACTAACCCACCCACCCACCCCTACATGTACAGTGGTATTATATATCTTGTTGATCGGCGTCTTAAGAATAAATAAATAAATAACAAGACTAAACCTAACATAACCTAACCAAACATAACATAACCCTAATGAAAATAGTGGTATTGAATTAACGGAAATGGTCCCAAACTACCAACTGAAACACAAAAATCAAGGCAAATTAAGTGATAGAAATAATACTAGTTTAGATTAACTTTTTCTGTCGTAAAAGTTCTTCAATTACATTACTGCTATGTACATTTCAAAACATATAAAGCTTCATCATCAGGATTCCAAAAACGTCACTATTTAAAACATTAAACATTAAAACATTTAAACATATTAAAACACGAGTACAATACATTTGCTGGCCGTCGATAGACACCAACATATTTTAAATTTTAATGTTTAATGTTTGAAATAGTGTCGTTTTTGGAAGCCTAATGATGAAGCTTTATATGATTTGAAATGTACATAGCAGTAGCAGTAACGTAATTGAACAACTGTTACGACAGAAAAAGGTAATCTAAACCAGTATTATTTCTATAACATAACAGTTCTGGAGGCTAATAAAACAAAATGAATAAATTAAGTCAATTATTTTAAAATTGGTTTACATCATTTGATTCAAAAGGCGTGTTGAGTTTGTGTTCGCAAGAGAAGAAAATAAGTACAATATGCTATGAATGAAAATCAATACGTGTGATTCATCTAGTATTGTATTTCATGAATCTTTATTGATCAAAAGGGATCAAATTGAAAGTGTCTGAATATCTGTTATAAAAGAACAATGTACATCGCAATTATCTATAAATATGAGTAACTCATACTTGCCTTTAGTAAAGAAAAAATAGAATATAAATTTATTAATTATAAATAATATTTTCCAGTTTATTATTTCATTTAAAATTATTTTCTACTAATCCATATAATTTTTAAACACTTTAAAACATTTTTAGATGGATGTTTCTATCATATTTTATTTTATATTGTTTTAGACATATGTTTTTCTATTTACGTTCAAAACCAATGCTTTAACCAGTCGACTAACCACATTAACCGATGGTGCCTTAATCCGAGAATAGCTTTTTCAGAATAACATTTGTGGAATATTTAGGAAATGTGGTCTTTACAAAACCAAATATATTTCAGCAAGAGTATGCAACAGAAAAAAAGAGTAGAAGTAACTGAATATATTTACAAGATAAGTTAATGTTATCTTCGTAGTGACTCAAAATATACACGAGGAACAAGTAAAAAAGAATTCATACACTGTCATAAACAGAAAAAATTGCAATGTGATTTGTATCGAAGCAGTTTGATTAAATTTGAAAATCTCTAAGGCTGGTCGGTATGAATACATCGATAAGGTACTTAAGAGTATTCTAAGAGGATGCGTCATTGTAATGACATAGTAACATAGTCCTCTCAGTCATGATAAAGATATATTATATTTTCTACTCTAAACCATAATAATGCAACGATTCTTTGGACAACAAATATCAAATTTCTATCTTAGGAATTGGTACAACGATTTATTTTATTTTTCCAGCAATTTTGAAAGGTAAGTTAAGGTAGTTTAGAAAAATGGTAAGGTAGAATATCATTTGGAACTTATCTGTAATAAAATTTGTATTTTGAACCAAACAACTTGAGTTGACATGTTTCAACTGGCACCGTGTGTTGTCACTGTCTGGTGCCTCAATCAAAGGAATAGACTAAAAACAAAATAAATTAATCATTCATGATTGGAGTGCATTTCTTTTTAAATTCTTGATCTATATAAATTTATAAACCATCAAATTTATGTTCTTAGTAATGTCTCGAAAAAATCTACAAAAAGGTGTAGTGATGTGTGACTAAATAAAAAGAACAACATACTAAAAGAAAATGATTTTCTGTTACCCAACTTGGAATCAATATAGTTTTATAAGAAACTTAGGATTTTGTTTGTAGTACTCTTTATTCCCCAAAATTCTCAAGGATAAACGTAGTAATTATTACTACAGACGTATAAAGATGTACACTGGTGTAATCTACATATAACTACAACTGGGGTGTTCGCTGTGGCTATAAGAAAGCGACCTCTGTTAATTTTTTCTCTGTGTTACAGCTAAAATTAGCATGACGACTGTGCGTAGGCCTGAGTTCTTTAAGCCAACCGATCAAAAACAGTACGAATTGGATGATCCGGAAAAATACAAATCATAGTAACACGTATACATAAAAAAACATACATACATAAAACATACATAAACATACATAAAAATCCTATATACAAAAAATCAACAAGTAGGATTAAGCTGACTCAAAATAAAAAAATAAAAATAAAATAAATGATCCACTCATGATTGGAGTGGATCCCTTCTCTAATTTTGAATCTATACAAATATAAGAAACACTTTGCATTTTCTTAGTAAATCGTCGAAAAACAACTCCAACGACAGTCAGTGTCTTGGTATTATTTGGTACCAAAGATAAATAAACGATTCTTTCTCCAAGATGGCCGGCTGTCACGTGGCTAGCGTGTACCTTCCGATATATCCCCCGTTACAAATTGGCCCTGGCTCTTGTTTCTACAGAGAATAAAAGTGGGCCAGAAGCATGGGTCTGTAGATAATCGATGTGAGCGGCTCGGGCTTCAGTTTAGTCTCCACCAGGCCATCCTCGCAGGTATGTTTCACAACCAAACAAACACTACTTTGTGAAACTGAATAATTTTCCTGAGCACTAAGAAACTATTTAACTGGGCTGTTTAATTTTTGGTATATGTACACTTTTTAAATTTAATATTATCAAATGCATAACAATTAGTACTAGTGTTATCTTTTACTAAATCCGTCCTAAGTAAGGATACTATGAAAGCTAATATAACAGTTTTTTTCACAATTATTTGCTATTGTTATCTGGTTATCATTTTAACGATGTTTGGTCTAGATTAAAAAAATAACAATTAATTCTGTTATTATTTAAAACGTAAGTGTCAATATCCACGCAAGACGAACTGCATTATTTTTATGAGGAAACAGATATTTCAAGATTTGAATTATTAGGTAATTAAATAGTTAATTTTAACCTACTAATAATTTAAACATTAGTATTTATCGGATATGGAAAGTCATGTATTAATGACTTCACGAAATAAAAACTTCATTAATTTGGCAAATTATTATTAATTTATCATATTAAAGCAGTATACTCTAAAATTAATAAAGCTCATAGAGCGTACGTACCAATTTTTGTCGCATTTAAAATACAAGTTGTGCCCGAAAATGATTTCACAAGTTCGAATCTCAAAAACTACAAAGAACAACATAGGTCCATGTTACACCTCATTTTAAATGTCTATAAAGCCTCATAATGTTTATGTACAAATATTCAAATTAATTTTACCCTTAGAGGTGGCCCGAAATGTACAAATTTTGTTTTTTGAAGTTACATTATTTCTTCTGTATATCACACGAATATAAAATGTTTACACAATACTACCAATTACACTACTAGATGTAAACTTTTTATGACGAACAATCATTTTGAATAATAATTTCATTTTAATTATCCATAAGACCAGTATTTGGTAGAAAAATGACATTTTAAAGGTTTTATTATAGTCCAGAAGTGGAAGAGGACGACAGATGGATGGATCCCAAGTATTATTAAGAAAAGGTAAACAAGAATTACATTACTAGGTATCATTAAGAATCCCAACCATGAGCGAATAAAAAAAATAAGGATAACAAACATATCATTATTAAGGAATTTTTTTTACAAAACAGAGATATATAAACAAAGTAATTCAATTATATACTATACTAGCTGACAATTATAGGTTCTCTCACTTGCTTACTTTTCACTCCGTAGTTCTCTCTAAACTATTACATCAATGTAAAGCTCAGCCTTCGTAAAGCCGCTTTCGTAGATAGCGAAGTTATACAGCCAGACAACTACTTCAGTAAAAGTGTACTTCAGGGATATGCAAAGTATGCACTATATGTCAGAGTTCGTAGAAATGACCTTAAACAATTCAGTATGAAAACCGAATTAGCCAAGCTTTGGTGTCGTGTTCATGTTTTTTCTATCAGCTGTTAAATTAAATCATTATCTATCTATATATATATATATATATATATATATATATATATATATATATATATATATATATATATATATATATATATATATAAAATAGAAAGCTCACAATCACTCTTCACTGATTCTCCCACTTCCCGTAATCCTACAGAGCTGAAATTTGGTAAAAACGATTTTTGTACGTTAAATAGGAAAACTAAAGTATTTTCATCTTGATAAAATACTCATAATGGTAGAAAAAACCACTGAAAGATTGTTCAATAAGGATAACATTGTGTTGATTTTATTTAATCTATATTTATAAAAGAGGATGTTTGTATATATATATATATGTTTGAAGTTTATGCGCTGCCAAACCATCCAACCGATCACCATGAAACTTTAGGATGTTGTCCTGTATACTCCCGAGATGGTTTCTGTGAAGTTTGATGCAGATCCGTCCACAGGGGCCGGCCCCACGGGCTCCTAAAGATCCCATGTTATTCAAATGGAGAATCTGAATTGTTTACAAAAAACATATGACTGTGTGGTTTAATGTAGTTTCACATGCCATAAGCAGATTGAAGTTCTTACAACAACAGTACTGTATATGTTTTGATTTATTGTAGTTCTACATTTCACCTTGAGAGTGTAGCACACACTACTTTTACTTGATCAGGTGATCTGTATTTGGTGTTAACCCTTTTTCCTCGGTAATTAAAACATGTGGTGAAACGTGAAAATAAAAAATAAATAATTATTTGTTTTGCAGTTTACTTTTTATGACATGCGTCCTAAAAAATCTAATATTGGTAGAAGAAGCAAAATTGCTCGAGTTCTTTCAGCTATTAGGTTCTAAATCAAACTCAATATTATGACCGGCGAAGCGAGCGGGTACAGCTAGTAATATCTATTTGTAAAAATATAAACATGTTAATTTATGCATTAAGAGTTTAATCTTCAGCTGTTAAATCAAAATTAATGAAGTGAACATGTTTTAAATAGGCTAAGTAATACCGTTGGGTATTTATACTAATAAATAGGTAGAAACGACGTGGTGAGATACTACAGTCAATCTACTATTATTTGTAGCCAAAAGTCACATGCCGAGGCCGAAGGCCGAGGTGTATCAAGAGAACTGACCGTCGGGTTGGCATGCGAAGCGTGCAGGGGTGTCCCATAGTATTAAATGAATGCCAATGTTACTCTTATTGTTCAGATGGTGGTTCTACCACTTACAAATGGAGTTTCGAAAGTCCTGTCTTAGCGCGTCTCTATACAAAGGTAACGTTCTTCTAAATTGCATCAAAATCTGCTCAGTGGTTCGTGATGAGTGAAGTGAGTACATTGTAGTTGAATTTTATTAAGGTTGAAGACTTTTGTATTTTATTTAACTATGACATGTCTTAAAACGTGATATTGTAAATGATGTAGGCGAGATGCCCTCGGAGGGGGGCTCCGGGGACCCAATGCTGGAGATAGCCGAGCAGACCATAAAGATGCTGGAGGAAAAAAGGAACAAGGTAGCACGCCTTTTATATATATTAATATGTCCATATTGTACTTCTTATTGTAAATTATGAGTTATTTTATTGTTAAATTTGTTATTTATAGTGCATAGAACTCCCATATTATTGTTTTTCAATCAATGGCTTATGTACAACACGACTCATCCCATTCTTCCAATTTATTTAGTATCCAGTTTTTGGGTATATCCTGACAGAGGAAAGTTTTGCTATCTTGCATAGGTTCGAAAATAGTGCAGTTAGATTTGTGTACAATATGCAGAAGTATGACCATATCAGTGAATTCCGCGATGCGGTTGGACTGTTATCTATTAGAGAAAAAGCCAAGATCTAGATAGCCTCTTTAGTACATAAGGTCCTACTCACAAGTCAGTCTTGCTATTTGATGGAGAAATTAATTTATCACTCCTTAGTAAGAGAGGGAAACATGCGGCAAGATGTCATGTTACACTTGCTCCTAATAAAAACGGAAGTAGGTAGGAAGGGGTTCTCCTACTTCGAGGGCGCTCTGCTCCCTCTCCTTAAATCCAAAAATTACAACCAATTTAGAAAGATTGTAAAAGAAATTAAATGGTAAATAACTTGTAAATATTAGTTAGTAGTTTTAGGCTTATTCACAGGAGTTATTTTGAGAAGCAATGTTATGTTGAAAATCACTCTAAATAAAGACATTATTTATTTGTTTTTATTTATCTCTACTAAATGTAGTCACTTTTTCAAAAGAACAATTGTAGGTGGTTAATTTGATTCTTCTGTGTCAATAATAATTTCAATTTTAGTCATTTTTATTGGAAATTTTCACATAGGTCTAAAAGAACTTTACAATGTCATACAAACATTTTTAAATTTTAACTAACGTTAACTGATTGAATTTCAAACTAGGCCCTCAATAAATTATTAAAAAAAAAAAAACTTAAGTATATATTCTATCTAGTATAGCATATACATGCGGACTACATAGTTGTAAAAACACATATTAGTTCGCACATTATTTTCCAATAAATATAAAATTAACATATTGTTTGACTTAGTATATTTTTTATCCTCCTGTCAATTTTGCATTCTTAAAATTATTTTTATTTTAAATATTAAATAAAGATAATATTTTTAATTTAAAGGCATGTTGTGACATTAATTAAATGGAGAAATCTTAACCTCAGTCACATTCTTGACAATAATTTTAAATTGTTAGTCAAAATGAAATCAGGAATATAATGAATTTTTATATAATAGTATAATATATTATACAGGGTGAGGCAGACCACCCGTGCAGCATGTATAGCAGGAGAACGGTTTGGTCTAGTGGCCTAAAACAAAATGCTTTCCCCCTATATTGCATATGGGGAGTCCATTAAAAATGTTTTCATCAACCTTTTCGTAAAGAGTGTTGAAAAACTAGGGGTCATGGGTTCGAATCTCTAAATTATCAAATGCAAACATATGGCAAATAATACATCATTTTAAAGGTCTTGTTGAAAGAAACTCATTGATGAAAACAAAATTCATTTATCATGACACATTTCAAAATGGCGGCCATTTTTGTGGAAAATATTGACGTTTACGGAATACCCTATAGTTTTCTTACTGTTTGAGATAGGTTCATTCCGATTTCAATTTCTTACTTGCAAAACCCTCAGCTTCACTCTGATATGCCGCATGACTACTTTTATCATTATTTTGATATTGGCCCCCTAATACGAATTTTGAAAAATTAAAAATTCCTTAAAGTCAAAATTTTTAAATAGCAACATGCATCATGTTGTATATCATTTTAAAGCGCTTGTTAAGACAAACAAATTTTGCATTACACTTTTTTTGTATCTCCAGTGGTTTTTGAGAAATAAGCACAAACGTGTTTTTAATAATAATTTTCCCACCTTTTTACGTTACTTTGGCCACTGACATCCAAAACTGAAAGCACTGAGTCAAAATCTAACATTTTCATTGCGTAAATCGAAATAAGGAATTATGTAAGCAAATTTATTTTTTATTAAGATACTTCAATTTGACAAATACAGGCAAAAAGCGTTTTACATTAAGTACTGTGTTATCATTGCTAATAATACAGATATGGTATTATTACTAATCTGGTATTATTACAATCTGGTTTAAAGCTTATTACTAAGATAATCTTGAAGGGAATATGTGGCAGATGGCCTTTTGGTTCCAGATTTGTATGATTCTCTAAAATTAAGAGACCTTTGTAAAAAACTGAAATCACCATAATTGTAATTTTATCATTTAAAATTGTTTGTTGTATTTTTATACTTTAATATTATAAATAAATATTAATAGTTTTTATACACAGTACCATTACTCGCTTCGCATGGTTAGGTACCTTTCACAATTGGCCTTTACTGTTCAGTACAACCAGTTGATACTTTGCTCCTGGGTTACTGCAATTATTATTAATCTTATGATTGTTTAATCAGCTGATTATTTTCAGCTGTTTATAAAATCAGCTGTTCTAGTGCATTATTGTACACTTCTTTTTAGTTCCTGAAACAAAACTTATTTTATTTGACAACCACTTTAATTCTCCACTTTATTCCTTATTTTGTTCTTTTATTGTGAATGATAGTTCTGTATTTACTGAAATGCCATACACAAATGAAGAGGCTTTCCAAATGCTAATGGTGTTAGGCGAATGTTTCCAGAATTACTCAGCTGCTGCGAATCTCTACGCAGAACGTTATCCAGACAGAGAAGTTCAATCACGAATGGCCTTTCAAAGACTTGCTAGTCGTGTGCGTGAAAAAGGACAGGTTCAGCCTGATTTCAATAAAGGAAAAACCCTAGCTAGGCCTGTAAGAAGTGATACGGCACCAGACATTTTGGCAGCGGTTCAACTCAATCCAACTGACTCGTCCAGAAGAATAGCTCTAGATGCGGGTGTGAGTCAAAGGTCAGTGTTGAGAATCTTGAAAGATAACAAAATGCACCCATACAAGATATCATTACACCAAGAACTGCATGGTGATGATAGCCATCGAAGAATGACTTTTTGTTTGTGGGCTAGGGAAATGTTACAACAACGTGAACATTTTTTTCGTAATGTACTGTGGTGTGACGAAGCAACTTTCCGCAGCAACGGTGAAGTGAACCGCCATAATATGAGGTACTGGGCCTATGAGAATCCACACTGGATGCGAGAGGTGGATAACCAGAGATACTGGACTTTGAATACTTGGTGTGGCATCCTTGGTAGAAAAATTATAGGTCCCTTTTTCTTCAGAGAACACCTAGTTGGAGACACTTATAACAACTTTTTGCTAAATCACCTGCCTAACCTATTAATAGATATACCCGACGAAGACATAGAACATTTGTGGTTCATGAATGATGGGGCACCACCTCACTACGCCAACAACGTCAGACAAACTCTTGATGAACAATATCCTGAAAGATGGATTGGAAGAGGTGGTCCTGTCAACTACCCTCCAAGATCTCCTGATTTAACTTGTATGGATTTCTACTTGTGGGGTAGGCTGAAAGATTTAGTGTACAAAAGACGACCAACAACAATCGAAGATATGATGCAGAGAATCAGACATGGTATAAATTCTATCAGTGGCGAAGAAGTATTGCGAGCTGTAGATAGCTTCACCTCCAGAATAGAACTATGTATAGAAAATAATGGTTTTCAATTCGAGCACATGTAATTTACAGTAAAGTAAGTTCAGTTGGATTCTGGATATTTTTGTACGATACTCTTATTACTTATTAATTTTTTAAGGTTGCAATTATGTTAAAAGTTGCAAATAAATACAAATAAATACAAGAATTTACAAATCTTGTAAAAAATACAAATCGTGTATTTTTTAAGAGACATTAAGAGTAAAAATACCAATTTATATTTTTATAAATCTGATCATTTTTTTAAATACAAAATGTATGGCCAAAGTAACGTAAAAAGGTGGGAAAATTATTATTAAAAACACGTTTGTGCTTATTTCTCAAAAACCACTGGAGATACAAAAAAAAGTGTAATGCAAAATTTGTTTGTCTTAACAAGCGCTTTAAAATGATATACAACATGATGCATGTTGCTATTTAAAAATTTTGACTTTAAGGAATTTTTAATTTTTCAAAATTCGTATTAGGGGGCCAATATCAAAATAATGATAAAAGTAGTCATGCGGCATATCAGAGTGAAGCTGAGGGTTTTGCAAGTAAGAAATTGAAATCGGAATGAACCTATCTCAAACAGTAAGAAAACTATAGGGTATTCCGTAAACGTCAATATTTTCCACAAAAATGGCCGCCATTTTGAAATGTGTCATGATAAATGAATTTTGTTTTCATCAATGAGTTTCTTTCAACAAGACCTTTAAAATGATGTATTATTTGCCATATGTTTGCATTTGATAATTTAGAGATTCGAACCCATGACCCCTAGTTTTTCAACACTCTTTACGAAAAGGTTGATGAAAACATTTTTAATGGACTCCCCATATGCAATATAGGGGGAAAGCATTTTGTTTTAGGCCACTAGACCAAACCGTTCTCCTGCTATACATGCTGCACGGGTGGTCTGCCTCACCCTGTATAATAGTATAAATGTTTGATTATAACTGAGTTACTCATAAATCTGGATAAAATACTTAGAAAGCTGGGTGGAAAAGGGACACACGGATTCCATTTCTTAGAATACAGTATGTGATCAAAAAGGAAAGTACATACAAACAGAAACAACTGTGTGTGTTGAGTGGCTCTTCGGCACAATTGACACATAGTGTATTATGAAGCCAAGTCCCGCCTCGTACAGTAATACTACACATCTTACATAAAAACTGACTTATTGAGGAAAATTGTTTCATTTCTTGAATACACACTTCTTCTTAAATCTCTCACTTAATCCACATATAAAAATACTTCTGTAGAACTTCTCGTTCAACCGTTACTTAATACGAGTCCTGATTCATCTTATACAGTACACAAAATTACTTCTGTAGAAAATCTATGTTTATATTTTATGAGACCTGGTTACTGGGGCCTATCTCGAGACTATACTCAACATGTGTATGCCACTTGAGACAAGATACTTACGTGTCTAATGAAACCTGGTTACAGAGACTCATCCGAGACAAGACTCATCATGTGTAGGTCACTTACGTAAATATAGCTTTCATGTTACGTAAATACAGTTGTAAAAGGATACTCTATACACGTACGGTGGTATTAACCCACCCTATACACGTACGGTGGTATTCATAATACATGTCTCATGAAACCTGGTTAATGGGACTTGTCTCGAGACTAGTCTCAACTGTTTATGCCACTTGAGAAAAGATAATTGTCTCATGAACCCTGATTACTGAAACCTGTCTTGAGTCAATTCTCAACGCGTGTAGGCCACTAGAGACAAGATATGTATCTCATGAGACCTGGTTACTAAGACCTGTCTCGAACTAGTCTCAACATGTCTAGGCCATTTGAAACAAGATTGAAACCAGTCTCGAGACTGATTTCAATGAGAATATGCTACTTGAGACCAGATATATATTTTATGAGACCTGGTTATTTAATCCAGTCTCAAGACAAATATAAATTAGATTGAGCCATTTGAGAGAAGATGCAATTTCCAATGAGCGCCGTCCCGAGACAAATATCAATGAGTGTACGCCATTTGAGTCAAGATACATATCTTATTAGAGTTGTCCCGAGACAAATATCAAAGAGAGTGGTGACTTGAGACAAGATACATATCTTATGAAAGCCATCCCGAGAAAAAATATCATCGAGAGTGGGCGACTTGAGATAAGATACATATATTATGAGAGCCGTCCCAAGACAAATATCAAAGAGAGTGGGCGACTTGAGAACTGATACATATCTTATAAAAGCCATCCCGACAAAAAATATCAACGAGAGTTGGCGACTTGAGACAAGATGCATAACTTATGAGAGCCGTCCCGAGAAAAAAATAACAACGAATGCAAGCCATTTGAGACACGATACGTATCTGATGAGAGCCGTCGCGAGACAAATATCAACGAGTGTACGCTACGTTAAGGGCAGTCGGATGGTTCAAATGGTCAAAAATATCGATTTTTTGTTTTTTACATTTTCTTATTCCTTAGATTCTAACTTTTAATTTGATATATAGTTTAACCAATTCGGACGGATAGTTTTTAAGTAATAGCCGTTTTTACTAAGCTTTGCACACCGAATTTTGGTGTAAATTGAGTTGTTGCTCCGCGCTACTAAATATTCAAGTCAATACATTTTTATAGTGCTACTTTTTCTTATCAAGGAGTTGTAACTGTTGTTTTGCAGGTTGGTATGAGTGTATCAGCTGTCTAGTAGACTGTTTTACTTCAGTATATTGGTTTGTTATTGTTTACATACTTTTGTTTATGCTGAATTCTAATTATTGAGTGTTTAGGTGAGTTGAGTATTTTGAAATAAGCTTTTATAATAGTGACTTTTAAAAATGCCTAGATTTGCTAGTGCTTTTAAAAAAAAGAAGAAAGTGTTTAGTGGTATTCGAAAACAAGAAATTCTTCAGTCTACTGTATTTGAACCTAGGCCTAGTACTTCTGCTGAGAATGAAGATCTACATACGCCTAGGCCTACATCTGATGAAAATGAGCCTAAAGTAAGCTCTTCCATGTTCAAGGTAGGATCTAACCTGCTAAAATATGATGCTTATAAGGACGAATCTTCTTGCTATGACATAATAAATTTGAAAAACATTGAGGTTATGCTAAGACAAATCGCTGTTTGTACAAAATGCCAGGGTCCAATCTCGGTTTCAACAGGCACAAGATACGGTTTCAGTGTCATGATAAAAATTCAGTGTGATGTGTGTGGGTTTGAGGTTACATCAAAGAACTCTTCCAATTTACCTAATAGCAAGAAGTCAGATATCAATGTTAGAGCTGCTTATGCATTTCGGTGTATTGGGAAAGGAGAGGAGTCGGCAAAAACGTTGTGCGGCATTATGAATTTACCCAAGCCTCCTGCATTTAAATATTATACAGAACTGTTATGTAATGCTACTAAGGAGGTTTGTTCAAATATAATGAAGGATGCTGTTGAAGAATGTGTCGTAGAAAATGATGGTGATAGGGATATTACAGTTATATTTGACGGCTCCTGGCAGAAGAGGGGCTATTCCTCATTGAACGGTGTAGTGAGCGCTATTGCTGCAAACACTGGTAAGGTGATTGATTCCAAAGTACTTAGTAAATACTGCAGATGCCCTAATAGATTGAAGAATGAGCATGGTAATAGCTGCATTGCAAATTACTCGGGAGTTAGTGGTGGAATGGAGGTCGATGGTGTTCTGACAATGTTCCGAGAGTCGCAACCAAAATACAACGTGCGTTATAAAAATTACTTAGGGGATGGAGACAGTGCCTCTTATCCATCTGTTGTGGCAGATCAGCCATATGGGCCTGCATTCTCTATTAAAAAATTAGAGTGTGTAGGCCATGTACAAAAGCGCATGGGGAGCCGCTTGAGAAAATTAAAAACCAAAATGAGCAAGATAGTTTTATCTGATGGGAAGACAGTTGGAGGTCGAGGCCGCCTTACAGATGCAGTTATCAATGAGGTTCAAATTTATTATGGCCTAGCTATTAGAAGGCATGTGAACACATCTGTAGAAGAAATGAAGAAAGGGGTGTGGGCTGAATTTTTTCACCTGGCATCATCAAACAAAAATCCTTCCCATGGTTTATGCCCACCTGGTGAGGACAGTTGGTGCAAATATAGAAAGGCGGTCGCAAAGGGTGAAACTTATGACCACAATGAGCATACCCATCTTCCTCCAGCTATTATGGCTCTTATAAAGCCTATTTTCAGGGATCTGGCTGATCCAAAGCTGCTAATCAGGTGCTTACATGGTGGCACCCAAAATCCCTCTGAATCACTAAATCATGTTATTTGGTCTAGGGTTCCAAAATCAACATTCGTCCAGAGATCTACACTGGAATTTGGGATCTATGAGGGTATTGCCACATTCAATGAAGGCAATATTATAAAATGTTTAGTTCTAGACAAATTAGGCATGTTACCAGGCAACAATTGTATAGCAGCAATGAAAAATGCGGATGAGCTCAGAATTAAAAAAGCGAACAAAGCGATTGAGGAAATCGAGAAAAAATGTCGTCAAAGTAACACACTAGCAAAGAAGAGACTGGAGGACATGTTTGAGGAGCAAGAGGACCCTGACAGACCTTCATATGGAGCTGGGATGTATTAAGGTAACTCTATTTCTTAGTTCAATTTTCATAAACCTATACTTGAGTTTATTTTGCTGTTTTCCGTAAAATAATATTTTTTATGTTTCAGTACACGTATCTCTGAAACTATAAGTGATATTCCCATAATTTTTTTTTTATTTTGTTCCTTAGCCCAAATACTATATTTAAGGCAGAAAGATTTTGAAAATAACAAAATTTAATTTTTTTAATTAAATTTATATTACTAAAATACGGGTCACTATGAGGCTGATTAAAAAAAAATCGTAACTCATCAGGCATATCATATTTTTAATAACCCTCTGCAAGAAAGACAGTACTAAACATAAGGAAAAGGAGGAAAAAAAATTATATCAATATCTATTGTAGTTTCTGAGTTGTGTGTACTGAAAACTCACCAATTTTACATTGGCGAGATACAAGCATCCGACTGCCCTTAACATATATGGGAATACGCCTTACAAAATATTTCGTTGTGGCAAACCTTCAGAGCTGAAATAGACTGATCAATAGGGCTTGCCTTGCAGTATGACCATCACGACATTTCCTACTCACCTAGGAATGCTGATAATTGACCCGCCCACATACACTACGTCTACTGACAGTCCCTCCGGCCCTCCCACCTAGCATTACTGATAATTATTTACCGTATTCTAATGAAAGTAACTTAAAAATACACAATCAAAGCTGAGCACAGTTTCCAAGCAGAAGTGTCATTAGTCCTGGAGTCTCAAGGAAACAATGGGCCAGCGACATACCATTCATCACCCTGTGGGCCATTGTATCGCCCCACGCCAGGCTTTACAACAACTACAATCAGGGCAAAGACGTACTAATATAAGCCGACGTCTACAGTTCTCTGTTTGACTTAGATCATTGGCAGAAAAAATATATATAAAAAAAACTTCAACAAAAATATTGAACATTTCCAATAACTTTCGCAATAAACATTTTCATTAAGTAAGGAATAGCTTGTGTGCATTAAAAAGGTTTATTTATCTGATTATCAGGACGACAAGGAACCTGTGTCTGGCTGTTAAAGTCCATTTATCGTATGGCAATTCTGATTATAACGAACATATAAAACTTATGCTGTTTCTATTTGTGGGCCACAACCTTTAAAATCGGACTTATAAGTCCAGTGGAGCTCAATCTCGGGTTCTGTTCAGCTTTAAGGGACTTTAATGAATGGTTTATGCTTATATTTTATCTTCAACTTTATTTACTTGCTAGTTTATTTATTTTGAGTGTTATTACGTTTTTAATTTTTTTTTTTAGTATGCATCTCAATAAGCTATTTTTACATAATAGATTTAATGAGAATTAGTTATTCATTTAGTTTTTATTTAGTAGTTAATATGTGTTGAAACGTGTTGTATGCTATAATGTTGAGCACATTTGTTCCTTGTATGACGTTTTCTATTCATGCGTTTTCTATCAACGAACCTGCAATAAAGTTAATATTATTATATTTTTATGGGAATCCTATTTTGTACGTATATGTATATTCAGTAAAAATCTGAAGCTTTCTTAAGGTGGCTATTTCTCTTCATGAAAAATACCAAAAACGTAGATTACTATTTCAATGAATCGGTTCGTATAATGATCGTATCGCGACAATTTAAGTGTCATTTTTGATTGACGAAGACCTGTTTTAGGAAACACAAATTAAAATGTTGTAAACAATTGATTATTTTTAAGGGTATATTCTTTGATATTTTAATATGGGAAATATTAAATATCATTCTTTACGATTCAAAATAAAAAAAAAAAAAAATATATATATATATATATATATATAAAATATCAAGTCTTCGTCCACTAGGTTGGACCTTTAATGATAATAATACAGTCTCACTATAACTAACTCATAATAATAAACACGAACCGTACAGTCGAAATCGAATCTTCTTCTTTGGCCCGCTGAAGAAGATTGTATGGCTACTGTAGAGCAGTCGATTTCCCAGTGGTGGCTTGACAGTTTGCAAAACGGAGTGCAATGCACCTTTATGATGATTACCCATTAAACATACGTATTACAACTATAAGAAAGCAACTGGGATAGGTTGAGTAACTTTCTTGCCATAGGACACAATTTTATAAATCTTTTTATCAATTTTCTTTATACATTTTTATTCAATTAATAATTACATCAAATACATACATACATTGTCCTTAATAAGCAAAATTGGCTAATTGAGAGTTAATTAGCCCATACACATACGGTTGTATTGACTCACCCACCCACCCATACACGTACGGTGGTATTGACCTATCCGCCTACCCATACACGTATGGTGGTATTGACCCATCCGCCCACCTATACTCGTACGGTCGTATTGACTCACCCACCCACCCGTACACGTACGGTGGTATTGACTCACCTACCCACCCATACACGTACGGTGGTATGGTAAAAAAGACAGTAATATATAGTTTACTTAAATTAAACAAACATTTTTTATGTATATGTCCAGCAACATTAAATTAGGAAATATTTATTGATAAAATAAACAAAATCATAATGATAAACACAACAGATAAAGATAAATTGAAGTGGAATATAAGTAGTTACAACAATGACAATGGATAAATAATTTTTACAAGAAGTATAAATATAATTTAAAAATGTCAGAGAAAACTGAACAAAAACATAACTGGGGTCCTAAGGTATTTGCAAAGGGAGAGGAGATATAAAAAGCTTTCTTATTTTAAAATTATTTACAATATTGTCTAACTTTGTAGCTTTCAATTTCAATTTGCAGTTTACTTGTCCTGTAGTTTACAGTGAAAATAAATCTCTTTCATAGCTGTAATTGATGTTCATATTTAATTAAGGAAGTGGCGAAGAAGCTGGCGAAGATGATGAGGAACTACAACTACGAGGTCCTGCTGTCTGAGAGCCAGAACCTAGCGGTGCAGACCCAGGTGGAGTTGTGTGATGAGATGAACATGGACGAGCTGGAGGTGGAGCGGTGGCGGAAGTTGCAGGATATGGAGGAGTGTCTGGCAGCCGGGGAAGGGATGGCGACCACGAAGATGACGACGGTCTGCGCCAAGTACGAGGCGCCCCTCATCACACAGTTACGGGCTGTTGAGGTGGGGAACTAAACAAACTATAAATTTTTAAAACTTAGTTAAAGGGATGTACCACTGAAAATGAAAATTTCTTGAATATCACGAAAAATAATCTGAATTATTTTGTTATTATGATTAAAAAGAAGCTAATGCTTAATCTTGGTCCAAAAAAGTTTACATATATGATTTTTTTGTAATGTTAATGTAAAAATGCAGATGTACAAAAACACTGATATATCTCAAGTTCTAATGGACAGAAATTTAAAAAATTCGTGTCATTTTAAAAATATTGGTAGATTTATGATCCCATCTACAAAGAAATATCTTTAATAAAAGAAATATTTGTTTACTTTAAAAATATAGTACAGACATAATTCTACCTAAATATTAGTATAGTCTAGTCAGGAATGCAAGGTAAAAATTTAGGTATGTACCATAAGTAGTTTTTGAGATATATACATTTTTATTTAGTAAAACACTGAAAAATTAAACTTTCGGCAATCGCCCGTTGAAAAAACGGTCAACGCTACTCACTGCACTAGCCTACATTGGAGTGGTGGAGTGCATCATCTCAAATGCATATTTATTTTAGGTAAATAACAGATTTAAGTCCATGATATATATAGTTTTTCTGAAACAGGACAAAATATTGAATAAAATAATAAAGTTAAAAAACTTTTTCAAGTACAATATTTTTTTGCGATTTTCAGTGGTACATCCCCTTAAAGTAAATTTTAAGAAAAGTGGAACTACATTTACTCTTTTATTTTATATTTGAGGTTAACATCGAATTGATTAAATCATAAATTTGAATATATATAAATATAATAACTTTGTTTAACTCTACATCTAGCAGGTGACTTATTTACTAGCAAGCGTTGAACGGGCAACTGGCAAGCGGCGGAATTCTGTTGGGTTTGCACCAGCTGATTTATTATAGCGTACTGTTTTACACGAAACACACGTTCTATACGTCTTTGGAATCGAGAAGAGCTGCTAAACTGACAGCTGTATTATTATTACTCTGTAGTGCATATAGAACACTTTTGGTGAATATATAATCAAAACTGTTACTACAAATGTTTAGGTGTTGTGTACTGTTTGAAGCTTTGTACTATGACCTATATGTTTATCCATGTAAACTAGATAAAATATCAGGTGTTTTAGCTATGTTGGAATTATAAATTTACAGAAGTAACATGGTTTTCCAGGCATGCCCTCCCTCATTTTATTGGTAAACCATAATTTATCAAAATATAAATATTTATAAACACGTTTTTTAGGTGTTTCTATTTTACATGATAGTCTTTGTGAAACAACGGTACCAAACATGAGGAGGTTTATAGTGTTTTCATATATTTTTTATTATATAATAATGGTTACAACCTGGCCAAAAACTTCTTGCAGTTATGAAACATTCTGCAAACTGCCAGAAATAGGATTAAACATTAATGTTATTTATTTTAAGCCATATTATATAAACAGCTGATTAGTATAAGTATTGCTTTTGTATAAAGACGTCCCTGTCAAAAAAAGCTCTTGGAATTGATGTACTAACCGTTCTCACTACCAACTAATATTTCATTTTTGCGACCAAGACTAATATTCCACCCATCCCTATAGAGTTTTGTATATTATTTAATAATATTCTACTATGACAACTCAGGTTTTGCAAAGAGAACATTTTTAATGTAGTTTTACAAATATCAAAACCAGATATTATTTCTTTAATTTCATCACTACTTTATAAATATTTTATGGGGAACCATAGATTAAAAGCCTTCAATATATTAAAAAGCTATATAAATCAAAAATTGTTCTATTTAAAAACATCTCTCATGCAATTTTATACTTTTGACTAAATTTACCCACTTTGACTGTGAAGTACTACTACAAAATTTAGATGTTAACTTTTTATCGTTCATGTAATTAATTTCATTAAAAAATTTCAAAATATAATAGTAATATGACAGTAATAGATATTTAAAAATATATAACATGCGTATTAAATAAATACTTTTTAAATGTTACTGTTCGTAAACAATTAGTCCCATATAAATGTAATGCACTTTAAGCCAGCTGGCATCATCACAATATAGTAGAATAGAAAGTATCTTTATTTGTAGAAATAATGCTTACGGAAAGGCGATGACAAACTAAGTATTTTAAGAATATCTTAAATAAATAAACCAGACGCTAAGTTAGGAATTTGATTTTTTTGGTATCTCAATCCATTTAAAGTAAAAATATTTTATGTTTCAGGGTGACAAGAGCATAATAAAATTAGATGAAAATCTTACTCTTCCAATATTAGAAATATCATCCTTTGAAAAAAATCTACAATTAAATTTAAATCTACTGAACCCAATGGTCATCTACGTAACTTTCAAGCTTGTAAGCTTCACGTAGACTTCAATTAATTTTTAGTACATATCCTCTAAATTTACAAAAAGACAAGTCCTGACTCACTCACTGACTGATTCAACATCGCCCAGTAAAAACCATAAAAGACAGAGACATGAAATCTAGTACATACGTTTATCTTATACCCTAGAGGCGCCTTAAGGAGGGTTTTTTCGAAATTCCATTCCTAAGGGGAACGAACAGCACCTCAAAATTTCATTTTTCCATAAGAATAACATTGGGTTGATTGTAGTAAATTAATAACAGCTGTTTTGTAAATAAATAAACATGTTTAATTACAAAACAATTAAACATTTTCTAATTAAACAATTAAACGCACCACTCTACGTGTAAGGGTGGGCGGGCGGGTCAATACCTCTGTATATGTATAGGTAAAGCAGGTGGGTCAACGTCACTGTACATGTATAGGTGAGCAGGTGGGTCAACGTCACTGTACATGTATAGGTGAGCAGGTGGGTCAACGTCACTGTGCATGTATAGCTGGACAGGTGTGTCAGCATCACTGTACGTGTAAGGTTGGCCGGGTAGGTCAATAACATTGTAAATGTATGGGTGGGCAGGGGGGTCAATACCACTGTACGTGTAAGAGTGGCCGGGTGGGTCAATAAAATTGTAAATGTATGGGTGGACAGGTGGGTCAAGATGTGTGAAATTATACTATTGATGCATTACAAGTTTAATCTTCAGCTGTTAAAAAAAAACAAATGAAATGAACACATTTGAAATAGGCTTAGTAATACCACAGATAACTAACTCTACCGTAATACCATTTGGTATTTATACTAATAAATAGATAGCAAAGAAAGAAATGTAAGTGATATACTGTAAATAAATTTATTATTGTGATTTTACGTGATAAAGTTAATTTACTATTATTTTTATTCAAAAGTCACATGCCGAGGCCGAAGGGCGAGTTGTAACGATCTCAGCGAGAGTCGGGGTTGGCACGCGAAGCGTGCAGGGGTGCCCCCTAGTTTGTATATAACAATATAACTACTTAGTATATGCAAAATATTACATTTGCTTATTTATTATAGGATGGTATTTTTGTTTCAGACGGTGGATGAGCTCTACCGGCTAGCTGACCAAATCATACCTTTGGCTGGGAATAAACATTGATTATAAAATATATTAGTGACATTAACTTTGTCATGTAGACATCTTTTAAGAGAAGCTTTAATATTTTATTACTAATTACACTATTTTAACACTAAAACACTGGCTTAAAACTGATTGGTACGTTTGAAAGTACCATAAATCAATATTAAGTTTGAGTAAAGCTTGCTTAATAACTTAAAATATTTACTTAGCTATTCAATATAAACACTCTTCCTATTTGACATAAAAGAGGTGATATTATTGTTATGTGGTGATAATAGTGTATCACTATTTAGGTGATAAAAGGTGATACTAACGGACGGATTTAGTTCACTAAGCAGAAGCCACAGACGTTTACAAAACTACTACGTAACATTCAATACTTCGCGTTAACTAACTTTTCACACAAAACTTTACAATTAATTGTCTTATGCATGAAAATTGTTTTATTCAATATTCTAGTTCTTAATTTTTAAGGGGAAAGTTCACGGGGAAATGAAAAATCATTAATTATAAGCCTTAAATTTTTATACTATTTAAGATTGTTACAAATAAACACAGAGACAAGAAATAGGACATCAAAATGTTTTCACCCTACAGGGAGGAGGGGGTGTAGGTTTTCCATATTTTTTAAGAGTTTACTAGATCTTGTGCAGATTAAAAACTATAAATTGTAATTAAATATATGTATATATATATATATATATATATATATATATATTAATGTTTCTAAAGTTATGCTTTGTGATCTGTAGTATGTGTTTTTGATCTATTGGAAATAAATAATAATCTTAAAATTTGTTTTAAATTATAACAAAATTGTATTGTTTAATAAATTATAATACATTATTTTTAACATATGGACTGTTTATTTTTCTTCGAATCCAGCCTACAGATCATAGAACAGAATAAACCGAACAAAATAATAAAAAAAAACCATCACTATACCTCTTCTAGAAGCTGAGCTTTGTAATTAATTTCTAAGATAATAAATTACAATTTTTTGAAAATCGACAGACACAATCAGCTGTGTGAAAGTTAGGATGTGAAAAGAAAAGATATGTCCTGCCATACTTTTCCAAATACAAAGCCAGTCATACTGAAATATTGGTTTGTAACAATATATATAATTACTAAAATATAGTTATAGTAATTTATAAAAATCTCCGATAAAGAGATGACAAGTATTCTGCTATTTACACTTTTAAAACAGAAAAATCCATCCTAAAATCTAAACTTAAAATATATAGTTTAAGTTTTCATGTTATAAAAAATCCAAAATAAAGTATTTTGGAAATATTTTTTTGTGTGCTCTTCCCTTAATCTCTTTACTACTTATATAATACACAGATAACACAGAAATTTAATATGTCCTTAGCAATATAAAGATAGGATTTCTGTTTACATTTATATTATAGATTATTATTTACGACAGAGAAAACACAAACAGAGGTCACATTCTTATGGCCATAGCGAACGCCTGTGGCAGTTATCTGTAGAATAAATACTAATGCACATCTCTCACATTTGTACTAATAATTACTACGTTTATCCTTGAGGGTTTTGGAGGAATAAGGGAGGGACTGACAAGGTGCTGGCCCTATTATCGCAATGTAAACTGAAGAAATAACTACTCGACACTAACTCATATCACATTTAGCGCAATATTAAATGCGTCCCTCTGAATTTTTATTCTTTGTAAAATTACATACACTATTACAATTCCTTATAGAGGTAAAAATCTACAAGTAAGGATTGAAGTTAAACAAATAATGCTTAAATCGTAAGGTTAATTTGTGTAATGGTGATAAATTGACTAAGTTTAGTTTTAAAACTAAACATGTTACATGTTTGCTTGCAAGTTATCTTTTTCGGTTGCTTGCCGAATAGAATAACTAATTAATCTGTCTAAAAAATAATGTAAAAATTAAATAATTTAATAAACCATACTAAATTATGCAACCCAACAAAAAATTAACAACATTTGGATAGGAAAAATGTTAGTAGTAATGCAATAAAAAAGCCAATATAACTAATGCAACAGACATAAATGTTGTCAAGTAATTTTACTACAAACAAAGAAAAAAAATCAGACTGCATTACAGTTGCTAGATTTATAAACAAAATAATTTCCAACAACAATATTTAACTACAAATAATATTTTAAACTACAATATATATAAATCTTACAATCAGAGAAGGTACATTGAAAGTATTATGTAACTGACCCAAGAGATTTATTAAACGATGGACTTAAAGCTTAAGTGCTATTAACTTTTCAGTTCAACTTTCAGATTGAAATTTAATGTAAGCAAATGAGTAAATTTATAAAACGTCATTCCGAATTTGTGTTAAAAATAAAAACAATATTGTAACCAATAGCTGATACATGTTGATGTACGAGTATTAAACATTATTGTTTACTATTATGAACGGATCACCGGTTATTATTAAGTATTATGTATGTTAATATAATACATATAGTGTTTACAAAAGTGTAACAGATTATTTTATTATATGTTGTATTTAGTTTTTTCCAGCAAGGCTAAAAATAAAAGTTGATTTTGTTCGTTCCTACTCATTTTTTATTTCATATCACCGGAGTATTATTTATAACAAAATTATTTATATTTATAAGTAAAAGTGTTGTGTATACCGTTTACTACAGAAGAAAGAAGACTGTCCGCTCTTATGTATCCCGTGAAGCAGGTTTTCCTCTCATTTAAAATTAGTTCTTGTACTATATTCATAGTTAGGACCAGCAGTCTCTTTGTCTCTCTCAGCATACACTGACTAATAATAGAGGTAAATAGTACACAAATCAGTCGTATTTGAAACCACTCACCGTTAGATAGCATCACAGACACATGTATGCAATGAATTGTCTTGCACTGTCTGTTTCTATAGTCAATGTTTATATTGATTAGATTAAAACAAATTCATTTTAGCTTTAAGCGAATGAAGCAGATACAAATACTAAATACGAATATGTAGAATGTTCAACATATGAACCATTTTACACATAACCATTTTACACATAAGCTGGTTAGTTGTTGGTAAATCATCTAGCCAACCATCTACACTTTACTGTAGAATTCGAATCATGAAGTGGTGAAGTTGAAGAAGTGTGGAGTGTCCACGAGGATGCAAGGAAAAGGAGGGGTAGCCAGTGGTATCAAGATCTTAATTTAGTTACCACACTATCCAAGGTAGCTCTCGTAAAAGTTGGGCCCCTTCGTAGCTAGTGGGTTGCACTCCTGACTTCGAATATGCTGGGAAGATGTGTTGCAATCCCGGAAGGTTCAACTAAACTTACCTTGATCGGTTTGGACCGTTGTCCAATTTTAAAATGAAAGTTAAATTGTCATCGGCGTTTAAAAAAATCTCAAGTAAAACCTTGGCTCAGCAGCAGCTGGTCGTTTCATTGAGCAACTTTATAACTAGATTTTATTGATTGAATATTTACTATTTAATAAGTTTGTACGTGCTCATACCCAAAGGACAAGATAAAGAACATACACTCATTACTCGATCTAGTGTCACTTTTGAACCTTTTCCGTTCATGCACTACCACTACTTTTTCCGTACCACTACTTCACTAACAGTACTAATTTTATCGCAGTTACGATTAGGTTAGGTTAAGTGACTACTAAAGTTGATCACAAACTGGTAAATCCAACGATCGACTTACCGCTGAATGCGCTCTCCGTGTGTAAGTTCTTGGAAAGCGATAAGATAAGGCCAGCAATATCGGATTCATAGTGGATAAAGAATACCACATGGGACGTAAAATTGATTGGGGGGCAGTTTTTAGAGCAATAGAATATTTATCAAATAGTATTGAATTAATGGAAAAAAAGTAGTGGTAGTGAATTAACGGAAAAGTTCTAAACTTTCGAAAAAAAAACAAACTCTATTAAAGCAAGCAGTAAGAAGATGCAAATAAACTTGTTTTAACTTTAATATTTGTGTCTGTATTTACATATACATTCAGTTCATTTCTAAGACGCCGATCGTTAAGATATGGGCGAATATGAGGAGTGAATGAGTGTGATGAGTATACATATTTGTAAATAAATAAACATTGTACTCCCAATTTTAAAGGACTACGACAAATGTGCCTGAATTCCTAAAAAATATTACCCGTCGTGAAACAGAGAGCCTTCCGTTTCAACAATAAATAGACGAACAATAATAAATACACATTTATTCATATGAACTATTTTCTAGATGTAAAAATTATTAGTAATAAACAGTGAATCTAATCACAACATCCACAGTAATACAAACCCTCTGACTAATAATGGATCCAATCCTTTCTGAAAGGCCGAAAGCAGAGGGTGAGCATTACACACTCAGAGGGGCTATCATCTGGCTCAGAATGGCTTGAGACTAAGGTAGGGGTCCCACAAGGTTATATTCTCTCGCCGGTTATGTTCATGTTGTAAATTAATGACCTGAGTTGTAAAAACAGGCAGTCAAAACTGTGCAAGTACGCAGATGACATTTCCATCTTGGTTTCAGGTGGGTCAAAAGATTGTGTTCTTTCAAATTTAGCTAGCACATTGACAGAGTGTTGTTGTTGGTTTGAAGCAAACGGCCTCCTGCTAAACGCTACCAAGACCACCGCCATGAATTTCCGATTGCCTTCCCGCTCTGAGCAAGTACTTTGTGAAATACCTCTAACTTCAGGCTCAAAACTTTCTATCTGCTCAGACACTTATTTTCTTGGAGTCGTTATAGACGAGACCCTATCATGGAAAACTCACATTCAGCAACTGCTAAAGAAATATAGTTCTGCATCTTACGCAATAAACATCCTCAAAGGCACGTGCAGTTTTGAAGTCCTGATTGATGTCTATAGAGGATATTTCGAAAGCTTAGTGCGTTATGGAATTGCTTTTTGGGGCAGTTCACAAATGGTAGATAAGGTCTTCAAGTCTCAAAAGAACATCATCAGACGAATGTTCGGCTTGAGACGATCGCACCCATGTAGAGGGCTCTTCACGCAAAGTTGTATCCTTACTGTCCCTTCTATTTATATTCAATCTGTTCTCTCGTTAACTTTTAAAAACCTAAATTCCTTGACCAAACCAAACAATCAAACCCGATCCGAAAATCTTTTATTTTACCCCATCCACAAAACCACAAAACTTGAAAAGGGAGCACTCTATATGGGAGTCAGGCTTTTTAACCATCTGCCAATAAAAATAAAACAGTGCAATAGCTTTAAACAATTTAAAAAAATGCTCAGAAAATACCTAGTGGAACATTCTTTTTATTCTGTAAAAGAATATTTGGAACTTTACTCAGATTAAATTTTTTATTGATTGTTTAAACTTTATTAACTCTATTAGCTTTGAGATTTAGTTGATTATTTTAAGTTAGTATTAGTATTTGACAATGCATCATATTTGTAACAAGGGTTTACTGTTGTGTACAAATGAATATGTTAATAAAGAATGATGATGAAATGAATAAGTTGAATAATAAACTACCCATGTTCCATTCAGCGAGAGTTGAGTGCAGTTCCACCCACTGCTGGTGTGATATAGGTGCTAGGCTGATTCACAGGCGTTCACATGTTTCTGTAGTGATGAACTGTCCTTCCTGCCTGATCCTGCACTAACTGACTACCGACAGGGGATGTCAAAGTCTTGTAAATCAAGTAAAGTCTTGAAGTTGTAAATCAAGGTCCACGTGGAGTATAAATCAATTTAAAGTATAGAGGATAACAGTAAATCTCTAAGTGGTCCACATATTGATGCATCTTTACATATTAGCATTAGTTTTAACAGATACTATAAATACAAAAGAATATAGTTTGTTTTACTTCTATATTCGGTATTAAGAGTGATTTGTACTTTCAAACATGAATATAATGTAATGTAACTTTACTCTCTGCTAAAGTGCTCTGCTTTGAAATACAGATCTACAATGGGAATCAACTTAACTGTTCGACCCACTAAACTGTTTCATGGCAAAATTAGCTGTTTACTAAGACATTGAAACTTTAGCTTAAACTAAGACGCTGTGCTTAAATGCCAACATCCTAATTAATTAAATAGTTATTTATAGTGGGAGGAAGGAGCAAACACCACAACATTTCAAATACATATTGTCACGGTCCAACAGGTTCCTAAATAAATAAGGCGATTCCACTTCTAATTGGTACTTTTATTTACAAGTTCTAAATCTCTAAATTACACACTATGAAATATTTACAAACAAATTATTACCTAGACATTAAAATTAACTCACTATATTTACAACAATTTATATTACTTGTCACACTGTCCAATTAGTGTTCGACACTGCTCGGTACACTGTCACTGCACTGTCACATCCAATGACGCTGACTCTGTCATTCACTGACTGTAAGGTCGGCCGAAATGTGTCTTTATAATATGACCTAGGGGTGTAAACCCAGAAGATTATAGAACTGGCGGTGGTGATCCTGGAAAACAATCTAGAACTTCTCGACTCCAAAGGAAGGGCCTACAGGCGAATGATCTGCCATTCTTGTCCTTCCTGGAAGACCTGGATTGGTCCCGTGGGGCGCAACGACCGGTGCCGATGGTAGCTACCGTGATCCGTAACAATAATAATTTAGTGTTCAGATTTTTACTTGAGCATGGTTACAATATAAATTCTAAAGTTTATATTCTATTCTCAAGTGGATTTAATTAGATTCAAATGGTACATTTACGGCTGCAGTGTAGTGCGGGGAAAATTAAACCGTACATCCCCAAGGAGTGCCTGATCACTGATGGGAAAGTAACGAATAAATGTGCTTGTACCTCTGGATGTGACTTACCGAGAGTTACTAATTGCCGAAACAAATGACGTCATTGACAGGTAGTGCGGGGAAAATTAAACCGTACATCCCCAAGGAGTGCCTGATCACTGATGGGAAAGTAACGAATAAATGTGCTTGTACCTCTGGATGTGATTTACCGAGAGTTGCTAATTGCCGAAACAAATGACGTCATTGACAGGTAGTGCGGGGAAAATTAAACCGTACATCCCCAAGGAGTGCCTGATCACTGATGGGAAAGTAACGAATAAATGTGCTTGTACCTCTGGATGTGATTTACCGAGAGTTACTAATTGCCGAAACAAATGACGTCATTGACAGGTAGTGCGGGGAAAATTAAACCGTACATCCCCAAGGAGTGCCTGATCACTGATGGGAAAGTAACGAATAAATGTGCTTGTACCTCTGGATGTGATTTACCGAGAGTTGCTTATTGCCGAAACAAATGACGTCATTGACAGGTAGTGCGGGGAAAATTAAACCGTACATCCCCAAGGAGTGCCTGATCACTGATGGGAAAGTAACGAATAAATGTGCTTGTACCTCTGGATGTGATTTACCGAGAGTTACTAACTGCCGAAACAAATGACGTCATTGACAGGTAGTGCGGGGAAAATTAAACCGTACATCCCCAAAGAGTGCATGATCACTGATGGGAAAGTAACGAATAAATGTGCTTGTACCTCTGGATGTGATTTACCGAGAGTTGCTAATTGCCGAAACAAATGACGTCATTGACAGGTAGTGCGGGGAAAATTAAACCGTACATCCCCAAAGAGTGCATGATCACTGATGGGAAAGTAACGAATAAATGTGCTTGTACCTCTGGATGTGATTTACCGAGAGTTGCTAATTGCCGAAACAAATGACGTCATTGACAGGTAGTGCGGGGAAAATTAAACCGTACATCCCCAAGGAGTGCCTGATCACTGATGGGAAAGTAACGAATAAATGTGCTTGTACCTCTGGATGTGATTTACCGAGAGTTGCTTATTGCCGAAACAAATGACGTCATTGACAGGTAGTGCGGGGAAAATTAAACCGTACATCCCCAAGGAGTGCCTGATCACTGATGGGAAAGTAACGAATAAATGTGCTTGTACCTCTGGATGTGATTTACCGAGAGTTACTAACTGCCGAAACAAATGACGTCATTGACAGGTAGTGCGGGGAAAATTAAACCGTACATCCCCAAAGAGTGCATGATCACTGATGGGAAAGTAACGAATAAATGTGCTTGTACCTCTGGATGTGATTTACCGAGAGTTGCTAATTGCCGAAACAAATGACGTCATTGACAGGTAGTGCGGGGAAAATTAAACCGTACATCCCCAAAGAGTGCATGATCACTGATGGGAAAGTAACGAATAAATGTGCTTGTACCTCTGGATGTGATTTACCGAGAGTTGCTAATTGCCGAAACAAATGACGTCATTGACAGGTAGTGCGGGGAAAATTAAACCGTACATCCCCAAGGAGTGCCTGATCACTGATGGGAAAGTAACGAATAAATGTGCTTGTACCTCTGGATGTGATTTACCGAGAGTTGCTAATTGCCGAAACAAATGACGTCATTGACAGGTGAAAAGTCATAAGTGGTTTATAAATTATTGAAAACAAAATCATAAACAATATTAAATGTTTTTCGATTATTTATTTAATTTTATTTCATATATTAATTCAATCATGTATGATTTCTTGTTTTCACATAGGTAAGAGGTACAATTATTTTGTGACTCCTTTCACATGAGTTAGTGGGGTTTTGTGCTTTATCAGTTTTGTTCTATCTCACTCCGTGCTTCCTTTATCCTTGAGTGACTCACACTGTATATTTTATCACTACTATTGGCACAGGCAGAGTAGTCGCATGGAAACTCGTCTTGAGTAAAATTCCACCCACTCTCTCTACGAACACAACTCTTTTACAATAAGTACTGTTTTTTTATGTGTGACAAAGCACTATAATAATCAATGAACTTTCTAAACCTACTAACTATTACTACGAACTTGTTCACTAACTAAGTTGTTTTCTCTTTTACAATATTTACGTTGATGTGCAGAAAATTTACTCGATTGTTATGTTTTAAATGAACAAAGATGGGAAGGATCATACACAAAAACACTCTGCACTCTGCCTTACGGCCACCCATCACTCTGACAGCTCGCTTCTGTTACCTAAAGGCCATGTAGAAAGTGCTTCTACATTTCAAAGGATTATTTGTACTTTGAACAAGACTTCTAGACATATGGCATCTTGAGTGATGAGTGTGAGGAGAACAATCGTAAGAACACACTCGTTACATCTTGAGTGATGAGTGTGAGGAGAACATTCGTTAGAACACACTCGTTACATCTTGAGTGATGAGTGTGAGGAGAACATTCGTAAGAACACACTTGTTACATCTTGAGTGATGAGTGTGAGGAGAACATTCGTAAGAACACACTTGTTACATCTTGAGTGATGAGTGTGAGGAGAACATTCGTAAGAACACACTCGTTACATCTTGAGTGATGAGTGTGAGGAGAACATTCGTAAGAACACACTCGTAACATCTTGAGTGATAAGTGTGAGGAGAACATTCGTAAGAACACACTTGTTACATCTTGAGTGATGAGTGTGAGGAAAACATTCGTAAGAACACACTCGTTACATCTTGAGTGATGAGTGTGAGGAGAACATTCGTAAGAACACACTCGTTACATCTTGAGTGATGAGTGTGAGGAGAACATTCGTAAGAACACACTCGTTACATCTTGAGTGATGAGTGTGAGGAGAACATTCGTAAGAACACACTCGTTACATCTTGAGTGATGAGTGTGAGGAGAACATTCGTAAGAACACACTCGTTACATCTTGAGTGATGAGTGTGAGGAGAACATTCGTAAGAACACACTCGTTACATCTTGAGTGATGAGTGTGAGGAGAACATTCGTAAGAACACACTCGTTACATCTTGAGTGATGAGTGTGAGGAGAACATTCGTAAGAACACACTTGTTACATCTTGAGTGATGAGTGTGAGGAGAACATTCGTTAGAACACACTCGTTACATCTTGAGTGATGAGTGTAAGGAGAACATTCGTAAGAACACACTTGTTACATCTTGAGTGATAAGTGTGAGGAGAACATTCGTAAGAGTTGTTCATAGTGATAATAATTCTTAGATGTATCTGACACTGAACGTACTGTCGGCACTAGTGAAAAGTAGCAACTTCAATAATAATTGTATTCAGAACTTAAGAACAATTTGGAACTCCATGCTGTCGTTTGCTGGTCAGATGATCTCTCTTAAATTTATAAATAAACTCTTACATTTATTAAATTTTCATATACGTTTTGTACTAATTCGTCTGGCCGTAGAAAGTGTAGTATAAATTTATCTGATTTTTTTGTTGTAGAGTAAATTCATGAGGCTGTAGTGTATGTGCAGTGTGATTTCATGAGGCTGTAGTTCGTGTGCAGTGTGATTTCATGAGGATTTAGTAATAGTGAATTCATATAGTGTGAATTCATATAGCAATTAAATACATAAACATGGTATATCCAAGAGGAGATTTTTTAATATATTTCTTTTTTACCTTTTTATTTTCTTACTATCTACTATAGTGGTATTTTACATTGTATTATAACGTTGTTGAGGAACAACATTCCAAACCCCTTTGGAAAATTAAGTGGAAATACCGGGATTTGAAACCGTGAACCTCTGCATATGAAGAAAAAGTGCTAACCACTAGGCTAGCAAGAGGCCTAACATTTTAACATTTATTTTAACATATCCTAACAAGCCCACGATTAATTTAACCTCTTACTAGCCTACTGGTCAACACAGAAGTGTTGAAACTTCCAATGGAGAGATTGTCACGAGAGGTCCATTTTATTTTTCTATAATAGGGGTCTGTTCCGTTGACCTCAAAAACGAGTATATACTAAATAAAAAATGCCACTGATGCAGATTAACTTTTTGAAATTTAATTAGATATCACTAACAGCTTCAATTATCAATCAAATTCAACAACTCGAATGTAAGTATATTGCATTTAGATATACATTTTTATCAAACTGATATAAAATGTACTCAGTGCTCCCAAAGGCTATCGAAGTCCTAATCAAATTTGAACTATAAAATAAAATCTGCAAAAAATATCTCTCCTCAAAGTTAGATTGATGAAAAAACAAGTTTGGTTCACCTAATTAAATTGAATTAAAATAAATATTGTAATAAGAAAAAATATATAAATATTACGAAATTTAAAAATCAAATCTAAAGAATATTAACATACACAAAATTTAATCAAAATAGATATTGCATCAGCTCATCATTGCTTAGAAATTATGCTTAATAGGTTAAATCAAAAGTATCCAAATACGATAATCCAAAATATTTAAATGTTTAAAAAATCTCATTTAATGATGGTTTCAATCAGTATTAGCAATATGAATACATAATGTGTTCGTTCTATAATCCCTATAATACAGCAATAATACTGAATTTATTTATGAATACGTTCCGTATTCATATCGGAGCAAGTTAAAATTAAAAAATAAAACTGTTTGAGCTGTAGTCTTTTCAGGTTGAGATTCTTATTTAATGGTTGAGGTTCAGCTCTTTAAAAAAAATCGAAAAGTCCTCTCTTTAAAAAATTGTGTATGGTGTTCCCATGTTTGTTTTCTGAGATTATATTGTGGACCTTGTTTCACGTTAATAAAACACAAGTAATTCAAGTAACCCAATTTAATAATTTACGGAGGTCTCTTTTCTGAGAGTTACAACTTATCGCCGCAGACTAATCTCCTGGAGCTGTACCTTAGCCATGGCTCTTCCTGTCTTTTATAGGGACTTGTCCCGGGCCCAGTATCTCTTCTGCTAGCTCGTACAGCTCCTTCACTGTCTAAAACACAAATCTAACAGTTGTTATCTAAACTAAGAATTAAACACATCAAATTTGAATTACTATCTAACCATTAATATTGAATTTTTCATGTTCATTTTTATAATTAACACTTATAAATAGTAAATATGACTCACCCATACACGTACAGGGGTATTGACCCACCCACCCACACAAATACAGTGTTATTTACCTACTGACCCACCCATAGACATAAAGGGCATTAACCCATCCTTACACGTACAGGGATATTGATCCGCCCATACACGTACAGGAATATTGATCCACCCATACACGTACAGGGGTATTGACCCACCCACACAAGTACAGTGTTATTTACCTACTCACCCACCCATAGACGTAAAGGGCATTGACCCACCCATACACGTACATGGTATTGACCCACTCTTCCACCCATATACGTACGGGGTTATTGACCCATCCATACACGCACAGGGGCATTGACCCACCCACACACGTTTAGGGATATTGATTCGCCCATACACGTACAGGAATATTGACCCACTCATACACGTACAGGGGTATTGACTCACCCACACAAGTACAGTGTTATTTACCTACTCATCTACCCATAGACGTAAAGGGCATTGACCCACTCATACACGTACAGGGTATTGACTCACCCACACAAGTACAGTGTTATTTACCTACTCATCTACCCATAGACGTAAAGGGCATTGACCCACTCATACACGTACAGGGGTATTGACCCACCCACACAAGTACAGTGTTATTTACCTACTCACCCACCCATAGACGTAAAGGGCATTGACCCACCCATACACATACAGAGTATTGTCCCATCCATACATGTCCAGGTGCATTGATTCACCCAAACACTTTCATGGATATTGACCCATCCATACATGCACAGGGACATTGACCCGCCCATACACGTACAGGGGCATTGACCCACCCACACAAGGTTCAGGGATATGGACCCAGCCATACACTTACAAGGGCATTGATCCATCCACACACGCTTAGGGATATTGACCCACCTATACACGTACAGGAGTAAAGACCCACCCACGTACGTATTCGGTGCTTCTATCAATAATCTACAACTGAACGCAACAAAAAGTCTCTACATATAACTTCTTAAATGTACAAAACAACAACTCTTGCTGAATACATACATAAAATTATGTTTGGCATTAATAAATGATCTCTGGACTACTACTTGTCCAATATTACTTAATATAACTAAGATTCATTGTAAACAGTTAAACATTAAATATATCATGGTATATATTTTCTATTGATTTCTATCAAAATATCAACAATGAATCAATAATAAAAACATTGATATCATGTTAAATATACGTCTTCACGATTGTAAGAGTCAGATATCATCGTAAATGATTTGTGAGTTTTCTTACTATCATGTATCATTCTGTAATAATAATTAAGTCATAAAAGGATTATGACATACAATTTAAATTAATTCTAGAAGGCCTATTGAGGTGATTAATTAGGTGATAAGAACGCCTCGTTCAGAACTTTAAATGTTTTCTCGAGTCAATATTTTACACTTTTCCGATAAATATCAATAAAAAAAACCTAGTTAGACTAATCATGTGTGGGAACACACATACTGGTCGATTTTGACAAATAATTAAGTCATGGGACATTTTTACTCTTTCTAATTTAAAACATATGATACAACTAAAATTACTAACAAATTTTATAAATTTGAAAGGCAAGTCCTACTTCCAGAGATCGCAGCTTCTTGATGCGGGGTTCTCTATCTCACTTCCACTACTCAATGCATCACTCTCGCAAAGGTAATTTTCTAACATGGAGAAATATGTATAGCTAAAACTATGTTCAAATAGTATATATTTGGAAGGGAAATCCTACTTCCAAAGAGCGCAGCTTCTTTATGAGTGGTTCCTCATACTTGATCTTATCATAGTCCTCCTGGCTGAAGATCATGCCCTCCTCAATCTGCCTCTCCATCTCCCACAGTTTCCGGGCTCTGTCCAACTCATCCTCGTTCAGCTCCATGAAGCTCTCTCCCTCATCGTCAGTCTCGTGCCCTATGCGCATGTTCTCGTAGTCCGGACTCTTGGACAATTTCGGTCTCAACTTTTCCTCCACCTGTGGAAAGTTTTGTTAGAGGCAAGAAAAACATTTGTTTGATGGAAAAATCAACATATTCAGACTAAAGGGGGTCTTTCGACCACATTAACTAACTTGGTCGAAGCCCATTTAAAAAGCAAAAATAAATTTTGTTTAAATGAAACTTTATACTAAAAAAAGTAGAAACGACAAAATTTTAAAGACGCTTATTGCAATGGATTGATTTACACATCATATATTTGCAGTGTAACATAAAATCCAATAAATTATTATAGCTTGCCTAGAAATTAACAAATATTAATTATTTGTTGGTCACGATTCTCAAAATTGTTGGAGATTTCCAACACCTCAAGTATTTTAAAGTAGTCACGGGGGTATTTTTAAAATAGTTTCTTGGTCAGAATGTTACGTTGGTAGAAATACAATAAAATTCAACGTCACACAATTCAAATTTATTACAATATAATATAAGTAAAAAATGTACAAATATTATAGTGATCGAAATCAGTAAACCACGCTTACCTTCCTCAGGTCAAAGGGATTCACAAAAGAATGAAATTGGTGTTCATCTGCACCACTTATTTGTTTAAAATACATACCATTTTTGGAGATCAATACAAAATTTTCTTAATGAAGTATCAATTAGTTTTATTTAAATTTGTGTGACTGTATTTTTATATATTTTAATCATAGTTGCACAAATATTATATGTTAGTTTATTGTATTATATTTTGAGTTTTTTTCTCTAAATCACCAATGTGATGTTATCTAGGTCACATAGACAAACACAAACAGTATACTACTGAACAACCCATTAGGTAACTAATTAAGTGTAGAGATTCATATATAACGACAAATAAAATTGTACACAGGCTAGGGATCATTTCAAGGGCTGAAAAGAGATAAATATTAAATTTTATTCGGATGTTCAAAATCAGAAGTCAACAAACAACGCGATTGCACACATTTTCAGTCGAATTTTAGCCGAGCAGTCTAAGGCGTCAGAAAGTTGAACCTGAGTTAGAGATAAGGCAGGCCTAGACTGGAACTCTTCATCAATAATATTCACATTGCACTGAAGGAGTTCCCCGCACAGATCAACAGTCTAAGTGGGAATGCCAGAGTATGATTAACAAGGAAATCGGTTAGCACAATAAAAAAAACAACAACCTACTTGGACCTTTTGGAAAGAGAAAATGCAAGTTGGAGAGTTAAATACCTCATCTTTGGAGTGTTACATTTTTCTGAATAACTCACTAAATTCTGAATGATTTTTTAATTCTTACATTTGTATAAACATGCCATCATTGAGCTGTCGTTGTTACTAGTCGCTTAAAATAATTTTATTTTATGCTGAATAAAATGTTTAAATTGTAAAATTATTGTAATGCATTTAAATTTTTAGATGATAAAAATAAATAAAATCAGTTTTTTAAAAATATTTATAAATAAATACATTTGTTTACCATTTTCAGTGATGTGATAATATCAAACATTATACGGTATTATTTCCGAATAAAAATTACAACGTTTTAGAAGGTGGGTTCTATTTAAATTTAATAAACTGTTCTGCAAACTATTGCTTCTTGACATCAGCTCATTTGTCATTGCCACATCAGGTTGGTGTCAGACCAATCAACAGGCTCCCTGAAGAATTTTCAATTAATAACCAAAGACAGTTCAAAACTCGACTTAAACACCTCTTGATGGCTAAAGCTTTCTATTCTGTGGATAGATAGGTGATGAGTCAGTGACATGATGAGTCGCTAGGATGATTAAACAGCAGGACTGGAAGGCAGTATGATTGTGGCTGTTTGAATTTTAGTAATATGTATGTGAATGTGGGGTGAATGACCATTTGTTGTTTAGTTTTAGAATTTTTAACACGTTTTAAATATTTATGTATATAATATTGACGATTGCATGACACGTTCAAAATTGTTACTACGCAATAAAATAAAATAAAAAAATGAAAAATAAAAAAATAATGAAATCGCATATTACCCTCCACACAAACACTTCTCGTATTCGGACACGTTCATCGATTTTTAGGATAGGCTGAGTACAATATGACACGACAGTTTGGCGGCTCTTACCTCAGCGGTTTCCTCACCTGTTGTCTCTTTTCCTCGAGAATCGAATTGGTCATCTTGGAAACAATAAAAACCGGGTGATCTGCAATGTAGGGGGCGTCATCCACACTCATCTTACCTTCCAAGATCAACTTCATTTCCCTTTCTAGCTCCCCCAACTGTTGACAAAAATAAATCATCATTAGACAAACACGTTAGTATTGTATGTTAAAAAATAAACACAATTAACAGATTTTCCATAGTAAAATATAAAAACAAGGAAATGTTAAAATATGTCCTTTGTTCTAGTTGAAATATATATATTTTTCAAACAAATAAAAATCTGGATTTATTTTTATAAGAAAACTGCCGATAAAGCGGAAAGAGGGAAACTGGACACTATCAAATTCAAATAGAATATCATTAACTTGTACAGTGAGAAGGTGGTCCTAACGTGATGTTACTTACAGTTTCATCTCTACAATGAACCAACTATCGAATTTCATAATAAATTAATGCGTTTACAAAACATCTACCAGTTAGTGTTTAAACTATTAACATTATAAACTGTACCACCTCATTAGTCAAGAGTCATTGAACTTACTGTTCTCTAAAGTCGTAAAACAAACAAATTAGAGTCGTAGAACACACCAACAGTTAAAATTGTTGAATTCGCCATCAGCGGAAAACAAAAAACCTCCAATAATTAGAGTAGTAGACCTCAAATCCAGTTCTGTCGTTGAGTATTGTTTTCCTCGTTTAATTGTACGTTTTGAAATATGCATTTTAAATGTTATTATAAGTTTTAATAATAAAATTGTTATACTAGCTGGCACAATAAAGTACCGGAATGTTATTAGTTTTTACTGTACGTCACATATTACTGAAGAACCCGTTAGTTTATCGCATTTACATTTTTTTACCTGGTTGATAGGAATGTTTTTTATAAGTTTTGTAAATTTTAGAATTGGGTTTCATTTCGGTTAGAAATGATTCTTATTAAATCATACACAAGCTTCTATAGTAAATAAAAGTCTTTGGATTTCCACCATTCATATTATTACAGCAACAATTATTGCAAAATATCTAATAACTAAACGACGCTTTGTGTTCCGACCAGTCGCTGCGCTCGTGACCCCTCGGCCTTGGGCCTCGGTCTGTTAAACGTTAACAATAAAAGATCAACTGTACTATAGGACTAAAATATAAAAGAACAAATTGTTAGCATTGTTTTCTTCCTTAGCTTTTATTATTAATTTTGACTTTTTTACATGTTGATCGATTGTTTTTATTTCTCTTAAGAGATGAATGGTTGATTCAATGGCTATTTCTAATGGAATTTTGAAAATATCTTTGTATGTGCACATCTATGATACAAAATCTGTAATCCCTAAAAAATTCAAGTCCATTAAAACTAATATAGCAAATATTCAGTATTTTTTCTATTTAACTCTATTTTTTATGATCCACACTAAATATATGAACATTGTCAAGGTCTGTACGAATTAAAAACACATTGATTAATACATATAACATGTATTAATAACGCTCTGGTGTTAAAAAAAAAACATTGGATCTGTTAGGGCTAGAGACCACCCGTGTTTGTGGGTAAGTAACTTTTTACATTTCTCACATTTTCCTGGCTTCCTTTAGGCTTAAAAATGAATCTAATCGAACTTATCTTCTTGGCCTAAGACATTTCTTGGGGATATAGATTGAAGGAATATTTTCAGAGATATTAAATTGATAAAATAAGTTTAATGCAGCCAAAAAATAACACAATATAGTCTTTTATTACCTGATTGAAGCGGGTCGTGACCACAATCTAATGCCGTCTGGAGTGGAACTGGAAGGCAGTGAGACAAAAGGTGAACTAAAGAGTGGAAACCTCAAACCACTGTTGTCGACCTAAATGTCACGGGACATGACATACAACCCCCTAAAATGTCTTGCTACACGAAGTCTTCCACAAAAACGATCTGATCCACCCATCGAGTATGTCTAACTTTACTTCCTTTCATTGTTACAAAACAAAATCTAAAATAATTTGATAAATTAAGTATACAACAATTGACATCTCTACGTCATTTCTTCTGTTTATCGACAATTTTTCTCACACTTCATTATTATTATTAATCATTATTAAGACACCGATCTTAAGATTTGAACGAATATGATGGTGGATGAGTGTTATGAGTGTAGATGAAAAGTGTAGTCATTGTTACTAAGGTCGACTGCTCCATAGAAAGAATCGTTTATTAATAGCCTATAGCCAGGACAACTATCGCACCTGTAGCTTTATGTGGAATCCAAACCACACAGCTTTCGTCTGATTTTCAGCTAACTGAAAAGCCTGATACTCAGGTTTCTCCCATACAAAACATTTGGACTCATACCGCCACCCAACATGGACACCTTAGAAGTGTCCATATCGATTATAACCAATGAGCGCATGCCGGATCGTATGCCATCGAACGTAAAACCTATTGCCTAAAATATCGTTAACACTTTGTCCCCAAGAAGGTGGATACAGCACTTCAACACCAGTGGCGACATACGTTTCAAAGCTGTGTGTTATAGGGATGAAAAATATTTAAACCATAAATGACACCGAAATGTATTATTTAAATAAGTTTAACACAGAATAAAACAAATGTCTTATATAATTAAAAAATGTATAAATGTTTGTATGTCTTAAAATAACAATAAATAAAAAATATCCCCAGTTTTGATACTAATAAAAACAAATCTTTGCAGACTTTGCGTTCCAACCCCATCAGTTACTAAGGAAGTGACACCTTGACACCTCGCCTTCGGTAATGCCAGTTTGGTTGCCTCACTCGCTCAATTAAAAAAAAAAATTTTAAAATGATGTAAAATTTGAGTTGTATAGTTGGACAAAACGTCCAAAAGTCATTACACTATTACAAACATTAAAAATAAATAAATAACAAATGATCTCCTGTCACAAAGCTAAATCCAGTCCATCAAGCCATTTAAGACCTGCCTCACTGAATCTATTTATGCTAGCTAATCTCTCCGTAAAACAGCGCAAGGGGCACTCTGTAACTATGTGATCCATCTTTTGGATAGACTCCCCGCAATACCATGACTGATCGTCAAACCACATTTGTATTTCCAGTAGTTACATCTGCCCACTCCAGTTCGGAACCGATTAAATAATGTCTACTTCCTATGAGGGAGGTTCATTCCACCTCCAAGTATTGATGGATCGTTAATAAGGAACTTATTTCGTCAATCAAAACTCGTCCACGCTATGGCCCAGCTGGTATTGGGTGAGAAATTTGATCTGCTCAACTGGAAAGCAGTACGTAGAGGTGAGTTTCAAGATTTTAAGACCGTTCTGACGTAGGAGATCCTGGGTAATGGGGAGGTGCGGGGCATTATTAGCAGTGCCTCCTGACGTCTTATTTATGGAGTAGCTATATTGCACAGCACCGGGAGCCAGGGTAGTGGAGTTGCCATAAGAGTAATAGCTCTCATGGATCTATTAAGTTGGACATCAATCGCTTTTGTATGTGCGCTATTCAGCCATACGGGAGTACTGTATTTGTCACAGCTGAATAAACCAGTGACAAAGCAGTAGTACGCAGGACGTGTGCGTTGGCTCCCCAAGTTATTCCAGCAATATAATGTAGTACAACTTTTTTGAAGATGGCTTTTAAATGTCAGCGATCGATCTAACTTTACTCCCAGGTACTGTGGGTGATCATTATGATGGAGTTTTACACCATTTAGAAAGATGTTCAGTTTTCAATTAGTCTAGTCAGTCCGTTACTTAGGTGGAAGCAGGATACTTTTTTTTTGAAGATAAATCCTAACCCATCAAAAACCCATCAGTTAGGATTTAGCTTCCACGTTCTGAAATATCCTTCGTGGGCTGCAAGGTCACTTGTGAGTGTTACTTCAGTAGCTGTGAAGACCTTATGTTGGTAAGATAAAGCAATATCATCTGCATATATAAACTTTCTAGACTTTGTTATTGGGATGTCAGCAGTATACACGTTAAATAAAATTGGAGCAAGTACGGACCCTTATGGCAGACCATCCTTCAGATGTCTATATGAGCTTTCTTCACGACCTATATACACTTTTATTAGCCTGGCACTAAGCATTGACTCTAGAAGTCGCAAAAGAAAGGAAGAGGGAAGGAGGCTGTAGAACTTAAATAACAAACCTTTTTCCATACTGTATCATAAGCCGCTGTGAGATCAACAAAAGCTGCAAATGTTTTTAGCTTGTTTTCAAACCCATTCTCAATAAATGATGTCAGAGCCAGGATCTGGTCGCAACAACTTCGGCCAGGGCGAAAACCAGCCTGCTCAACTGGAACATTAGGATCAAGAATGGGTGAAATTCTGTTGTATAACAGTCTTTCCAACAACTTATAACAAACACTAAGAAGATAAATAGGGCGGTAACTTTCCTCTCGGTCAAGGTCTTTGCCAGGCTTCAGAACAGCAACTACTTTTGAACGTTTAATTGCTTTTGGCAAATTGTCTGTAGTTAGTATCTTATTGTAGACAGTTTTAAGCCATTGTTTCACTTTACTACCAGCATGCATAAGAAATTCCGGAAAGATACCGTCAAGACCGGCTGCTTTCCCTGCTGGTATAGCGGAAACCGCTCTATCTATCTCTTCCTTCGTGAAATTTCTGGAGATATCCAGAGATGTCAATTGGCTCTTTATGATTTTATTTAGCTTTTAAAGTACACGTTTGTCAGAAGGATGGCGTGCTGAATTGATAAGCTGACTATCCTTTTATCTATATTAGACTTTGGGTGGACATTTTGTGATAAGCTAAACTTACACAGTAGTAAACTATGCATAACATCAGCTGTTCTAAATTGGATACAGTATAAACTGAAAGCTTGCTGCACACTTCGATTACATGTGCAACGAAGCGGGCGGGTACAGCTAGTTTATTGGATTTTTAATACATCCCGACCTTTAATTAAGTTTGCCTTAGGACTTTGCTCAAATGTTTTACAAGTAATTAAGTATATGACTCCTACGCGGCGTAATATAGGCCCCTCATCGTTGACACCCCCTCCCCCTAGAAGCACGATCAACGTTCACGTGTGTATTTTTTATTTAGGAAATTATTATCTATTTGAAATATTTGGCTAGTTGCAATCAAGTTTTATAAAAATATCTGATCCAATCTATAAAATTTTATAAGCTTTATGAGTTTAATAATTATTATGGAATTAATAATTATTAATGGTTAGAGTTCAAATGATGAAATATTAATTCTTTTTCCTCCATTTAGACAGGATTTTCAATAAGGAAAATGAAATGGATCGTAAATTGCACTCAGTGAGTTATAACAAAGTTATGAATGGTATTGAATGATAAAAGTGGGATGAATATGCTGTATTACGTTTAAAAACCACCTGATAGATACGACATTCTGCATGACTGTTACCATAGAAATTATTGGGAATTATAAATACAAAAATATTGTGTGCTTAGCCTTTCGTCTGTACACATATAAAAAGTTACACACTCTATACACATGGGTCAATGGGAGCCATTTTTTTATTCTTACACTTGAGTCTTAAAAATGACTCAAAAAATGATTCTATCATACTGATTTGTAGCTTATATTGTTTTCTACACGAAAATATGATTACCAACTCATTATATAATTACCAACCGTTCATGTAGGGCGTATAAAAAAAATTAACATTTTCTGTAAAAAAATTTTATTGACAACCATTTAGTTATAACAGTATCAATAAAAACACTTATTAATCAATGCTAATATATGTATATTGTTGACAATATGTGTATAAATATGTGAGAGACAATGTTGTCAGCTGATGGACGTCCTCTTCTGCTTGGGGCATGGCAGTTCCATCGGTGGCCATCTTTTCCAAGTATATACGGCCCTATTTCAGTAGCAGCTTCACTGTCACTTTCCGCGGATGCTTCCGAATCACTATTTACATGTTCTTCCTCTAAATTGTCGATTTCCACATCACTTTCATCCGATGGATTTTCATACGCAACGGCTCCTTCGCCAAAAAAATCAGTTACTGGATCCGGCTCAGAACTTTCGAGTAGTAAACGATTGATGTCACTATCAGTTAGCATTTCTACTCCTAAGTTCTCACTCATGTTGTTCAAATCACGAGGAAAACAAAAAATATTAAAATTGATCACTCACAAAAAATGTTATGTACACTGTACACATGGGTCCCAAAGGCCCAACACGCTACGTTATTGCGTATAACCAAAGAACATAACCTCAAACTGGAGCAAAATCTAGCACTCACGTTGCAGGACGACTAAAAGTGAATTTACATGTGACTCTGCGTCGTCTGCGGCGCGCTATGCGCATGCGCTGGCAAAAAACAAAATGGCTGGGTCCCTGGGACCCAAGTGTACAGACGAAAGGTTAGTAAAATTCAACCTTGTTTCACTTTGTTTGTTTTAAAATATGTAATGTTAAAATATAAGTTTTTAATTGGCTAGTCAAACAATAGAAACTAGTTAATGATAAATAAGTAATCACTTTTGACCGACTATTTGGACGAACAAAATTTACATAGTTAAATAACGTTACTAAAATGATATTAGCTCAGTTAACGTGTTATATTCCTACAAAATTAGACTAGATAGATGATAAATAGTGATAAAATAGTAACAACTGATTTTGGATCAGTTAGATCGTCACATATCGTTATTGGAGCAGTTAATAATACATAGTTAACCGTTTTTGCACCATTATACATGAGAACAAATTTGTTCTAGATAGACCAGAAATATGGATAAAATAGTCAAAACAGTTGTTAGATCGGTTAGATCTTTACATATCGTTATTGGAGCAGTTAATCATACATAGTTAACCGTTAGTCATACATAATCGTTATTGCACCATTACATATGAGGACGAATCTGTTATAGATAGACAAGAAATAGGGTAAAAGTAGTCAAAACAGTTGTTAGATCAGTTAGATCTTTACACATAGTTATTGGAGCAGTTGGTCATACATAATTAATCGTTATTGCATTATTATATATGCGGACAAATGGGACTAAATGGACAAAAAATAGAGGGTAAATAGTCAAAACAGTTGATAGGTTAGTTACACCATTAAATCGTTATTGGAGCAGTTAAGTGGAAATAAACGATCGTTATTTGGCCAATTATAAAACTAGACAAAACGGTCCTAGTTCGAGAAATACACAATATTGTATAAATATTGAAATCAGTTCAATAGCAAGACGTCGTTACTAGAGCTGTTAAGCATACAAAAAATGTGTAAAATATATTTTTTGGGCATGTTTGTTGTTTAATTTCATGAAAGTTAAAAGAGAACAACAATTAATTAATAATCTCAACAAATTAAAAGTGAACATTTCGAAATTGCGTGGTTTATAAAACGTTGTTCCACTCCATTTACTTACACAGTACTTCTGTAAATTAAATACGAAATTCTAATATTTTCAAATGAGAATATCTGTATAATTGTACAACATTTAAAGGACGTTCCACAAAAGTGGATAAGTAAGACGTAGCTCTCAGTTAAATATAAAATGGAAGTAAAAAATATTATTTTGAAAACTACCTTAAATAATTCTCCACGTCTTAAGAAAATCTTAACTTGTTATATGTCTAGTTAACTTATTTTAACTCTAATCCTAAAAATGTATAAAGACGTGGTAGTTCTTTTGGTGGTTAACAATAAATTGTTAAACTAAAGTTACTTTCGTAAAATAAAAACGATTTTTAGTAACATATTAATTGCCGATCACAATTGTTGCCCAAATGGAAAACTTCAATCGTTGTTTTAGAGTAATTACTTGTAATTACTGTAAAATCTGGTATCACTATTTTTAGTGATACTAGATTTTTATATTGGTAAAAAAATTGAAACGGATAGAAATCCCGTTTTTTACTTTCTCCCATATGCGTTAGCATAGATAAAGTATTGTGATCGTCCAAAAACGTTTTTTACAAGTTGGTCTAAAACCCATTTTAGGCCCCTGAACCCAAAAAAGTATTTATATATTTTTTATATAAACATTTTTTGTATATCCGCATGTATGTCTGTCTGTGTGTATGTGCACTTCACTGAAGACCAAATGGATGAATCGATTTTACGAAATTTGGTATGCAGGTGTATTTATCACCAGACCATTTTTCATTTTTTTTTAATTTTAGTTTTTTATAGTTTTATGGGCAAAAAACATACAAAATGGAAATCTTCTCAAAAAACAGTTCTAACGTTTTTTATTAACTTTTCAGGAAATATGTAAATTATTATTTAAAATATTTTAGTAAAATCCACATGTCCCTAACTTTAATAGTTTTTAAGTTATAACATTTTCTTATGGTCAAAAACATTAAAAAGGCAACATTTTTCAACATTTATTCTAACGTTTTAGAAAAAATGAAAATTATACTTAAAAATATTTTTATATATTTTATTTTATTTATTAGTTACAACCCCACTCAGTTGGGGCTGGAGGCCAAAGGCCGGAAGCCACAACTCAAGTTGTTAAAAGTTGTTCACATAAAATATGGCTATGTGATAAATTGAACAGCTGTTTTTGAAGATTTTTTTTCATACTTTTATTTAAATAAAATGAGTTTTTCGTCTGTAAATTCCTTACAAATGTAATTAATTGAATATCATTTTTAGTAAACAATCTAACATAACAAGGAGAAAGGGGGAAAGTTTGTGTTAATTATACCTCGTGCCATTTATTTTACTAGAATGTCAAATAGTTTGAACTAAAGACACACGTGTAGAACCCAATCTCTAGCAAATCACGAGACCCCCTCATTGGGAATCAGCCCCTGAAGGCAACGTCTGATTGGTTAGTTGATTTCCCTTAAGTTAACCACAGACTTTCTGAGACCAGCAGCATGGCTTGACCTTATGTTTGAACTACTGTTGGGGCTTGTTCATAATTTATTGAACCTCTCATTCAATTATTGATTTATTATTTATTGTATTTCAAAATCACTCAAACTAATCGCACCATCAATGTTAAATACAAACAGATGCGACAATTGTAGTTTACAGCCGATAAACTGGACACAACTTCGACTGCGCGCATCAGTACGCAACATCAATGTTAAATACAAACATATGCGACAATTGTAGTTTACAGCCGATAAACTGGACACAACTTCGACTGCGCGCATCAGTACGCAACATCAATGTTAAATACAAACATATGCGACAATTGTAGTTTACAGTCGATAAACTGGACACAACTTCGACTGCGCGCATCAGTACGCAACATCAATGTTAAATACAAACATATGCGACAATTGTAGTTTACAGCCGATAAACTGGACACAACTTCGACTGCGCGCATCAGTACAGAACATCAATGTTAAATACAAACATATGCGACAATTGTAGTTTACAGCCGATAAACTGGACACAACTTCGACTGCGCGCATAAGTACGCAACATCAATGTTAAATACATACAGATGCGACAATTATAGTTTACAGCCGATAAACTGGACACAACTTTGACTGCGCGCATCAGTACGCAACGGCCGTAGAACGTTTGGCACACATTTTTGGCCGATTTGGAATGGCACGTTTGGCACAGTCATTAGAGGGGATTAAGAAGGGTCAACCTGTAAGTTTCAGAAAGGCACGATTGGCACACACCGCCCGGCCAGGTAGTAGCAGCCAGGTGGCCAGAATGCGGGAAAATGGGAACTTTTTTGCCCCCGCAAATTCCCTGCTGTGGTGCTTATTGAAGTAAGCAACTAACCTAACCTAACCTGCGGTAGATCACAGCTGCTACCCAGGTAGATCACGGATGCTACCCGAGTAGATCACGGCTGCTACCCAAGTAGATCACGGATGCTACCCAATTGGAACACGGATGCTACCCAAATAGATCATGATCTAACCTAACCTAACCTAACCTAACCTAACCTAACCTAACCTAACCTACGGTAGATCACAGCTGCTACCCAGGTAGATCACGGATGCTACCCGAGTAGATCACGGCTGCTACCCAAGTAGATCACGGATGCTACCCAATTGGAACACGGATGCTACCCAAATAGATCATGATCTAACCTAACCTAACCTAACCTGCGGTAGATCACAGCTGCTACCCAGGTAGATCACGGATGCTACCCGAGTAGATCACGGCTGCTACCCAAGTAGATCACGGATGCTACCCAATTGGAACACGGATGCTACCCAAATAGATCATGATCTAACCTAACCTAACCTAACCTAACCTAACCTAACCTAACCTAACCTACGGTAGATCACAGCTGCTACCCAGGTAGATCACGGATGCTACCCGAGTAGATCACGGCTGCTACCCAAGTAGATCACGGATGCTACCCAATTGGAACACGGATGCTACCCAAATAGATCATGATCTAACCTAACCTAACCTAACCTAACCTAACCTGCGGTAGATCACAGCTGCTACCCAGGTAGATCACGGATGCTACCCGAGTAGATCACGGCTGCTACCCAAGTAGATCACGGATGCTACCCAATTGGAACACGGATGCTACCCAAATAGATCATGATCTAACCTAACCTAACCTAACCTAACCTAACCTAACCTAACCTAACCTAACCTACGGTAGATCACAGCTGCTACCCAGGTAGATCACGGATGCTACCCGAGTAGATCATGGCTGCTACCCAAGTAGATCACGGATGCTACCCAATTGGAACACGGATGCTACCCAAATAGATCATGATCTAACCTAACCTAACCTAACCTAACCTAACCTAACCTGCGGTAGATCACAGCTGCTACCCAGGTAGATCACGGATGCTACCCGAGTAGATCACGGCTGCTACCCAAGTAGATCACGGATGCTACCCAATTGGAACACGGATGCTACCCAAATAGATCATGATCTAACCTAACCTAACCTAACCTAACCTAACCTAGTGAGGTTTAAATTTAAAAATTTGTTATATCACGGGCAAATGACTGCCACGCAGAGTTGACGGGAATAATACAATTCCCGTTTTTCCTCGTTCGATGGCGTCTACCTGGTCGAGCGACTGTGCCAATCCTGCCTTTTCCAAGCAGGCGAGTTGACCCTACTTATTCCGCTCTAATGATTGTGCCAAAACTGCCATGGGCAGAAGGTCCAAAAATGTGTGCCAAACGTCCGATCCCCGTACGCAACATCCATGTTAAATACATACAGATGCGACAATTATAGTTTACAGCCGATAAACTGGATACAACTTCGACTGTGCGCATCAGTACGGAACATCAATCTTAAATACAAACAGATGTGACAATTGTAGTTTACAGCCGATAAACTGAACACAACTTCTACTGCGCGCATTAGTAGTAATAATAATAATAATATATCTTTAATGCATCGATAACAACAATGTTACATACAATGAGTCAATTATTTACAATGTCTAACATTGTGACATGCAAAACACATTCATACCTCTTTCGGACATACAGGTTGTTTACCTCATTTATACAATTAACCTATCATGATCTTCCCTCCCTTCACTCAACTGAATCATTCTCTGGGCCAAGAGTAAGCTCACCTCTAACGGCTGGAAATATATTCACCCACTGAGTAGTAAGCTCGAGACACAAGGTGGCGCTTTAATCTAGCCTTGCAGGCCTGCGCAGTAGGACCATGTTTAATTTCGGCTGGGAGTCCATTAAAAAACACGCCCCTGCCTGTGAGGGCAAGCATTCGTGAACATCCGTTCTGTGTTGCCCAGTGCGAATGTTATTCCTGCCTCTAGTGTTGTGGGTATGTATGTTGCTGCCCCGTGTGAGGCTGCATTTGGACAGACAAAACATTGCTTCTTCTAATATGTAGAGGCAGGGTAGGGTTAACTGCCCCAGTTCGATGAAACCTGGCTTACACGGCTCTCTCTGCTTTAGCTTAAGTATCAAACGAACTGCTCTTTTTTCAGCCGGAATACTCTCGAAAAATCCTTCTTTGAGCATCCACCCCAAAGGGCGATGCCATAGGAAAGATGGGGAAAGATCAGGCCGTAGTAGGCCGTCACTAAAATTTGGGTTGGACATTATTTTTAAAGCCTTCGCAATGCGAAAATTCTAGAAGAGATTCTTGATACACATACAGTGGTAATGACCCAGCCCCCCGCCCATACACGTACAGTGGTAATGAAACACCCGCCCGCCCATACACATACAGTGGTAATGACCCAGCCCCCCGCTTATACACATACAGTATTAATGACCCATCCCCCATCCATACACGTACAGTGGTAATGAGTACCAATGTAACATAGACTAACTTGATGAATATGACTCTGATTGTACCTGCGATACTAGTTACAAAATGAGTAATATAAAAAATTAAAGTGAGAGTGACTTAAGAAATGATTATGTTTCAGCAGATTTATTTCTAACAAGACCCACTCGCCCACCCATACACATACAGTGGTATTGACCCACCCGCTCACCCATACATGTACAGTGGTATTGATTGGTATTGGTATTGGTATGTAAGTGTGTCCAATTCTTAAGAAAAATGACCCTTATTGCACAAATAATTATAGGCCTGTCTCTATTTTGCCAGTGTTCAGCAAAGTCTTTGAAAAACTATTTTTAAATAGAATTATTCAGTTCTTAAATAAACACAACCTTCTTTCTAATGACCAATTCGGTTTCAGAAAAGGAAAGTCGACAATCGACGCAGTCGTGAGTCTCGTTGAAAAGGTTGTCGAGGGATTGGAAGGTCGAAGGTACACACAAAGTGTATTTCTCGACTTGTCCAAAGCATTCGACTGTGTTGACCACGCTACGCTGCTTGACAAACTTGAATTGTACGGCATCAGAGGCATGCCGCTCAAGTGGCTTCACTCTTTTATGTACAGCCGATCCCAAGTCGTCCAAATTTCAGATAAATTCTCTGAACCAATTGAGCTGAGATATGGAGTCCCTCAGGGTTCAATACTCAGCCCAATTCCTTTTCTTATCTATGTCAACGACATAGGGTCAGCATTACTACATGGGGGACTCATACAGTATGCGGATGACACGACCCTCTTGTTCAACAACAAAGTAAAACCACTCCTAGAACAACAATCCTTTGTTGATTTAAACAATTGCGTTCAGCATTTCAATAGTCTCAATCTCGAAGTAAACCCCTCCAAATGTAATGTATTAACTTTTTCGTTGCGACCACAAAATATCATTGAAAGACCAACCGTTTGGTTGGGGGATACCCTACTAAATGAGGCTGCTAGTTCAAAATTCCTGGGAATACACCTGGATCGAGGGTTGACCTGGAATTATCACATCGACCATGTTTGCTCAAAATTGTCCTCAGGCATTTATGTCTTGAGAACTTTAGCCAAATTCTGCCCAACTCAGGTTCTGATGACGGCGTATTACGGCTTGATCAACCCTCATCTCACCTACGGTGTAGTGCTGTGGGGAGCTTCAACAAATAATCAGTTCAGCAGAGCGTTTAGATTGCAAAAACAAGCGATTCGTATAATTGCACAGTTAAAGTTCAGAGAATCTTGTAGAGAAGCGTTCAAAAACCTGAAACTATTGACACTGCCATGCCTTTACATATTGGAAACAACAATGTTTTGCATAAGTAAAAGTGCCATGGTAAGTGGGTGGGATATACACGCGCACGAAACCAGACACAGAGATGACTACCGAACTGGAAGCCACAGGACGGTAGTCTACGAACGCTTGCCCTCACACACGGGCGTTCGTTTTGTCAACAAATTACCGGACTCAATTAAAAATGCACCAACGCTCAAGGCGTTAAAAACTCGTCTTAAACGCTTTTTAGCGTCTCATGCATTTTATAGTGCTGACGAGTATATGGCATGTAACTGGGAGACCACATAATCAGATGACTGACAACCGGCGCCGGAAGTGGGAATTAGGCATGAATGAATGTGTGACTCAAAATGATGTATGTTTGAATGAGGTTTCGATGTGGTATGAATGTATTAATTTGAATATTTAATTTCATTTTGACGATTGCTATACATTTTATAATGTCTTGGCAAAATAAACTTGATTTGATTTGATTTGAACAAACACTGTCTACGTGATAAACTGAACACAACTTCGACTGCGCGCATTAGTACGCAACATCAATGTTAAATACAAACAGATGCGACAATTGTAGTTTACAACCGATAAACTGAACACAACTTCGACTGCGCGCATTAGTACGCAACATCAATGTTAAATACAAACAGATGCGACAATTGTAGTTTACAACCGATAAACTGAACACAACTTCGACTGCGCGCATTAGTACGCAACATCAATGTTAAATACAAACAGATACGACAATTGTAGTTTACAACCGATAAACTGAACACAACTTCGACTGCGCGCATTAGTACGCAACATCAATGTTAAATACAAACAGATGCGACAATTGTAGTTTACAACCGATAAACTGAACACAACTTCGACTGCGCGCATTAGTACGCAACATCAATGTTAAATACAAACAGATGCGACAATTGTAGTTTACAACCGATAAACTGAACACAACTTCGACTGCGCGCATTAGTACGCAACATCAATGTTAAATACAAACAGATGCGACAATTGTAGTTTACAACCGATAAACTGAACACAACTTCGACTGCGCGCATTAGTACGCAACATCAATGTTAAATACAAACAGATGCGACAATTGTAGTTTACAACCGATAAACTGAACACAACTTCGACTGCGCGCATTAGTACGCAACATCAATGTTAAATACAAACAGATGCGACAATTGTAGTTTACAACCGATAAACTGAACACAACTTCGACTGCGCGCATCAGTACGCTTGTCTAGACAGTTTAAACAACAATTACGAGTACAGACCAGCTAATCCTCCTCTGAAAAGAACATTGGAGACTGTTTTGAACCATTCAGACCTACTTCTTCAATGGATTAAGCATTAGATGGCGAATCCAGTGTAACATCTGAGAAGAATTAGTGGGTACACTTTTTCGACTATTCAGGTACGTTTGTCATATGAAAAAACAGCTAAGCCCTCTGAAAATACATTTCAGACCCACCTCTCTCTCATTGAGGACATATTTTAAGATTAGTTTTATAAAAGGACTGCTCTGAGTAAAAGATTCAAAACACGAATGTCAATTTTACAGGTTCTACATTTCCAATATTTTTACCTTTTAAAAACGGTTTAATTCCTTTACTCCTTATGATAAAAACTCTAACTAACCTACTATTTCTTAGTGCAATGTGTTTACAACCACAATGCTTATGGTTTTTGTATGATAATTCGCAAGTTTGAAAATATTTATTTCCGTAAACTTACAGTTAAAAAAATTACTGTCCTTGGCCCAGTCTACAACCTAGGACCTTGGAATATATCGACTGATATAGGACTATGTATCCCTTAGTCATCATGACCCTGACATCATATCCCAAAAGGTCAAGATGGCAAAGGGGCGACCACGTTATTACAAGAGAGCTGAAATCCACACTTTGGTTAGTACCAGAAAATACTGCACACGCCCACTAAGGCAAGACGTATGTAAGGAGAAGCTGTTAGTGAGGCCAAGAACCTTTTTAGGATTGAGTGGCCACATAGGTAAGGTACAATTATACATAGGCCGCTTAGAAAGTGAAGTACTGGTGCGAGTTAGATGCACTGAGTGGTGGAAGTGAGATAGAGAACTACTCTTCCCCCCCACTGCGTATTTTCTTTTAAAGATATTCATTGCAATCAGAATGACGGAAGGCTGCGTGCTGGTGATCCAATAGCAAGCTACGCCCACCACGTTATAAATAGCAGTTGGTTTGATTAATACTAACTAACCAAGCTTAGAACGATTAAATTAAATCTATTTGAATAAAGATTAATAATAAAAGTAACACAATGAACAATAATGTAAACAATAAATAGCATTTAAACAAACTTGGATAGTTCATTACAGTTATTTTTCTTCAACTATAAACCCTGTTGCGGAAGTTGGATACTTGAAGGCGGAAGTAAGTCATGCACTTGATGTACGGCAGAGGAGTGGTGAAAAGACTCATCTCCATCTTCTTAAACCCCTACATGCGCTAAATACAACACGCAGTCACTACTCTCAGGCCCAATTATAGTAACCTTAGCAAAAAACTCTAATATATCCATTATTCTTGCTTGTAACGTTACTGGTATTACAAGCAAACTCACATCTGACAGATGTCCTTTCTTAAACAAAAACAAACTCTAAACTCTTAAGTAGAGGTTTGCCAATCTAAGACAATAATACTACAGACGCCATACTTACCCTAGTGGTTTCCTGGCAGTCCCGACGTATCAAGTTCGAAAACCCCAACAAAACGTTATTAGTGATGGATATTCATCATCGCTGAAGGGGGGGGGGGCTGCGCACGCCACCCGTCACTCACACCTTAATAGCTTTTCCTCAAACCTCTTATTCATCTCTTAATACTTTTATCTTTGCTATAAAAACATAAATGCAGAACCCACCAATAAAATTTTGATGTAGTTTTACTGAAATAGAAAAACTTTTTTTCTTTTCATTTGAATATTGATGAAGTTTTGATAAAATTGAAGAAAAATATTTCTATTTATTTAAATATTGAACACATTTTATTTAGGTGGTAAAACTTTCACGAATGAAGACTATAAGTAACCTTAATTCATTTTTTTTCTTTCTTTCTCTGGAGCCGTTTTATTATCTGGCTAAACTATTGTTTTCTTTCATCAGACCATTTAGGCCTGTATTGCTTCGGTTTTTTCTGGCTCTTGTTCAACTTTTTATATGTATATTTTAGGTTTGTATGTATCTTTGTCTAGGATTTAATCTTGTTTTATGTTTGCATTTTGAAGGTCGTTTTGTGTGTGTATCGCCCAGTTAGTTGTGATTACTGTTATTATTATTATTTTTTTAAATAAATGGTGTCGTTTAAAAACAATGTTACAGTGAATATTTTGAGCTATTAACAAGTATGGTTGTCTTACAAAGTACAAGTATCTACTCAATTTCTTAAGGCCACAATTCTTCATGGAATATGATATTAACAAAGAATATTGATTTATATATATATATATATATATATATATATATATATATATATATATATATATATTTTTAAATTATACTACTCAAAAGTAAATAATACTTGGTGGAATATTAATTTGGGATGCACATGGACCCCCCGAAGGAGATAAAATATACTGAAATATGACGCCTAAATCTTCCTTGGAATAAATGCCCAGCTAAAATGATAACTTGTGATTGCAACTCAAAATTCTAAAATTGGACTTTGTATTACTGCACAACAACGTCTAAAATATGTTTCCTTTGTTTAGCTTCCAAAAGTATTTTTTTTGTGCGAGTAAAGATAAAAAAAATATCCATCTTCTATAAAAAATGTTCTATCCTCACTCGATCCGAATTAAGTGAGGACCGAGCATGGAACCTATCGTCTACAATCTCCCAAACACTTTGTTCCAAAGTAACTGGGTTACAGCACTGCGCCACCAGTAAGTATGTAAAGCACCAGTACACTCACCCGCCCACCCATACACTTGCAGTGGTAATGACCCACCCGCCCACACATACACTTGCAGTGGTAATGTCACTTAATTCCTCAGCTGATGTTGGCTGATGGATTCAGCATATTATATAACTTATTTAATAAAATATTGCATATATTCTTGCCATCCATTTGCCAGACATAGTTTATGGTCTCTGGCCATTCGTAATTTTTTTAACCTCTCACTTACCCTTCCCCCAATCATAGAAAATGGTCTCACTTTACTTATTTATAGTTTTTTAATTAGTATAATACGTGTTAGTACATATACAGTACAAGTAAATGTCACACAACACAAATTTATTACAATATAAGCACAAAATGCACAAATATAATACAATACAAGTACAAAATGCACGGTGATCGATTTCGGTGAACCACGCTCACCTTTCTCAGACCAGAGGGACCCCCTTCCTCACCTTTTGTGAATCCCTCTGGTCTGAGGAAGGTGAGCGTGGTCTACCGAAATCGATCACCATAACATTCGTGCATTTTTTATTTGTGTTGTAATATATTTGTGTATTTTGTGCTTATATTGTAATATATTTGTGTTGTGTGATGTTTACTTGTACTGTTTACTTATTTGCAAAGTTTTTTCCAGTAAAGAGACAAAACGATAAATATAATGCTGGTTTGCAGCTAATATTATTGTTTTATTTATTTTTTTATTAATTTATTAGTTATGAGTTAGCCAGATTCACTAATTATGTACAAACCAATGGGAAAAATTAGGTATAATTAATATTTTATTAGCAATTATCGTGTTGTAAATGAAGAGAATTATGTCAAAGTAATTTTTTATATTTTTATTTAGTTACATATTTTGTAAATTAATTATTTATAGTAAGTAGAATATATTTAAAGGAACTATAATATTACGACCCACAATCTACAATGACAAACTTCCTTTTTTCAAAGCTTTTACTGTAGTTGGAATACGGTGACAAAACTACCAATAAATCAGAAAAAATTGACTCAATAACTTCAAGATATTATACTGAAATATATACAGAAGAAATAGAATTTTCAAAATCCAGCCAAATAGATGGCTTTTTAAAAATAAACTGATTTAAAAATTAGTTAAAATTTAAAGGATATGCAACATTAAAATGAACTACAAAAACATATTGGAATAAGAGGAGAGACTAAGAAACAAAACTAAAATAATAGGCAAGACTGCAGAAACATAACAGAGAAAGAGAAGAGCCTAAATAAGCATTAACGTAAGAAGATACCTAAAAAGATAACAACAAAATAGAAGGAGGACTTACGCACATAAGTGCGTTGATAATGATAGAGCTTAGAAACAAGTAGGCCATCTGAATAAACGGCGTCTACGAATATCTACCTAAGTAAAAGGAGAGGCTCGGAGTAAGTAAAGATCACGATAAATACCTCGGTAACAGGAGATCATATAATTAAGTCATTTGGTAGTCTGGAGAGTCCGTTTACCTCTAACTGGACGAGACTACTTAGTAGATCGTTTGACTTACTCGTATTACATTCTAGAATTACAGAGTACACAATGTCCCGCCTTGCTATTCTGGAATGATCAGCTTCTCTAAAATGTTCAACACATAGGGACTCTGTGCAATAAAGAATAAATATACTTTTCATCCCTTGGTGTGTTTATTGGGTTCCCTACATCCCCACGTCTCAACCTTTCTGCTTGTATATATGGCATGATAAACTATGTAGTGGGAATATTACTTCTTGAATAATATTGTATAGTAATAGCTAAACTGGGCGCCTAGATGAACACTCTTAAAGTCCAGACTATACTGGATGTGTAATACCACTGTATGTGTATGGCTGGGCAGTTGGGTCAGTACCACTGTATGTGCTTGGGTGGGCAGGTGGGTCAATACCATTGTATGTGTATGGGTGGGCAGGTGGGTCAATACCACTGTATGTGTATGGGTGGGCAGGTGGGTCAATACCACTGTATGTGTATGGGTGGGCAGGTGGGTCAATACCACTTGGGCTACTACGAGTTATGTGCAAATAGTATTAATAACGTATTTTTAATATAATCAAATCACCCCTTTAATCAGTGACATTTTAATATGCTTAAAATCAACCAATCGATACATAAATAATTAGTAATTTAGTCAATACACTTTACATAAACGTCATGTTGACACAAACTGCGTATTTTTCTACTCGACAGTTACGGAATGCTGTGGTGGGTGATGTAAAAACATCCTCTTTTATTCAGTAAATTCGGTTAGTCAGTCTGAGATGGGATTTATTGTATGAATAATGCATGGAAGAAACTGCGGGTGATTGGCAGATATGGACGTTGTCGGCGGATAGAGCTTGCAATTTATTGTGGCCTACGGAGGTGTTTTCTCTACTTACTTGTCCAATTGTCAGCTTATAATATTGAGCATTTCTGAGTAAAAAAAAATAAAGTTTTAGTTTTAATGGAAATTGTTTATTCAATAGATAAATAATACAAAAAATTCAATCGACATTAGACAAAACATCAAATTTATAAAATTATGAATTTAAAATTTCCTAATTACTTTAGTGGACGCTCATAAATATTTTGATTCGTAGGCTTAAGCGGTCGGGCTCATTAACTAAAGCTTCCGGTAACGACCGCTCAAGGTATTATCTCAAATATTTACATAACCAAACGTTTTGCCTATGCTCTGATGTTGCTCCTCAGTAGTATCTCTGAGACAGCATGGGCGAAACGTTTGGTGATGTAAATATTGTAAATAACACTTAATACGTAATTTTAATTGGGGGTCCACTAGATCCTCGTGCACGCTCTTGAGTAAAAAAAAAGGGGGTGCGCGCGCTTAAGGGTTAACGCGGTCTTTACCGGAAGCTTTAGTTATTAGTTCATAAATATATTTAATTTAAAATTAATAACTTAAACGTTTAGTAGCAGCTAAAGTAAAAATTGCATGATAAGCTTGTTTTCTCCATTTTAAGCATGTACATGCTTAGTTTAATGTGGGTTCAATTAATAGATGACAAGGCGATGATTTTTAAAATATCAATGAATATGGGTGGTGAATTTCCATGATGAATGTAAATTAACAAGTGTAGTAATTGTAACTAAATTAAATTGATTATTTTTTACTCTTTTAGAAAGGAATATTTATAGCCTGGTAACTAAGAAACCTACAGTTTAATGTGAATTTCGAACACGTATTATTAATTTGATTTTCTCTCTCTTTGTTATATCACCAAAATTCTTCCGGAAACCGTCTCACATAGACATCCCATACTTCTCTAGAAGTCAACCTCGATGGCAACTATTGAGCGGAAAACGTATGGATATTAAGGGGACTGAAAACAGATTTGACCAAAACCATATCTTGGAAAATTATTTATATTGCAAAGTTGGACATCCTGGCACACTTTGCATGCCAACCCCGTCACTCCTATGCTCGTACACATCGGCCTTCGGCCTCGGCATGTCGCTGTTGACTGCAAATTTTAGTAGATAAACGTATCGAGCGAAATCATATTATATAAATTTATTTACAATGGATCAATCACTGAACTTAAGCTGCAACTATTTGTAGTATAAATATAAACAACCAATGTTATTTCATAGTATATTTCAAAGGTTTTTCATTTATATTATTTACAAATTCTTATTCATTTATTATATATAGCTGATGTCTGTGACTACAGATGTTATGTAGTCTTGTTTTTCTGCCTGTGCCCGTGAAGATTGTAGAGAAGTGAATTGTATCATAATTGCTCTGCCTTTGTCAGTGAAGAAAGAAGAGTTGTATGCTCGTTTTCTACCTCTTCCTATAGAAGTGATAGTTCTTAGTGGTTGTCTCGGTTTTTGCACTGTGTACAAAATTTATGCTCGGTTCAAATTTCTTTAGGGTTTTTTTAATTCTTCGCAATATTTTTATTTATGATAAGTTGTTATTTATTTTGTTATCAACAGTTTTACTGTACTGTAATATCACAAATAATCCTAATTAATTACTTTTGGTTTAACTTCCCTCGCTGCTAACTGACCTCTCTGAGTTTAATCCTCTTATTCAAGGTCGTTAAATGTTGGTCGGAGACCTGGTTCTTCTGGCGGAGCATGTACTCCCGGTCCATCAGATTACGGAGAGTCTCGTCTTGGATGGCCTGGAGCCTGAGCACGGTGGCCGACGTGCCTGAGTCCTTGCCGTACATGGCGGAACACATACTGAGCATAAACGACTGTCGCCGCAAGGGCTTGCATGATAATGACGACCCAGAATTGAAAGATCAATAGTTATAAGACGCCTTTTTCATTCTGAGACATCCTTGAGTAACGGTCCATAAAATGTTATAAATCAAAGCGGAACTTACTCTCGACGACTTCTCTAAAAATAAAGAGGCGTGCCGTCTCCGCCCTGATTGGTGGGGGCTGACAGCTTGTTGGCATGTACGGGGTGAAGGCCCCACGTGCCCGATACTCAGTCGTTTCTGTCCCATTAATTACATTTGTTCGACTTTTAAGAAAAATAAAATATATATTTGAGTGAGGTGACATGAAAGCCAGTTCCTTTTAATTGTATCATTTAAAAATAATATGACTAAAATAATTTTCATAAGGATAAACATTCCTTAGTGTAACATGGCTTTTAAAATCAATTAAAATGTTAATTGAAATAAGTTATAATATCTGCTCGATGTGTTTTTTTATCTTTATTATGAGCTTGTTAATATGCTACAACTGATATATAAATGAAAATGAAATACAAGGTGTCAGCAAAATCCCACATCCCCTCCCTTCAATACATGATGATCGAAAATGTTAGTGTTTTCATTGCACTTGATGATACCTTAGGTAAACTTGTTACAAGTCAAGGTTTATATAGAAGGTTATATAGGAGCCATGATATAAGTCAAGGTCTGATTACAAGGTTATATGTAAGCTTTGGTTACAAGTCAAGGTCTACATACAATGTTATATAGGGGTCTTGTTACAAGTCAAGGTTTATGTACATGGCTATATAGGAGCCTTGTTACAAGTCATGGTTTATGTACATAGTTATATAGGGGCCTTGTTACAAGTCATGGTCTATGTACATGGTTATATAGTAGCCTTGTTAGCGAGTCAAGGTCTCCATACAAGGTTATATAGGAGCCTTCTTACAAGTCAAGGTTTATGTACATGGTTATATAGGAGCCTTGTTACAAGTCATGGTTTATGTACATAGTTATATAGGGGCCTTGTTACAAGTTATGGTTAATATACATGATTATATAGGAGCCTTGTTACAAGTCATGGTTTATGTACATAGTTATATAGTGGTCTTGTTACAAGTTATGGTTTATATACATGGTTATATAGGAGCCTTCTTACAAGTCATTGTTCATGTACATGGTTATATAGGGGTCTTGTTACAAGTCATGGTTTATGTACATGGCTATATAGGAGCCTTGTTACAAGTCAAGGTTTATGTACATAGTTATATAGGGGCCTTGTTACAAGTTAAAGTTTATGTACATGGCTATTTAAGAGCCTTGTTACAAGTCATGGTTTATGTACATAGTTATATAGGGGCCTTGTTACAAGTTAAAGTTTATGTACATGGCTATTTAAGAGCCTTGTTACAAGTCATGGTTTATGTACATAGTTATATAGGGGCCTTGTTACAAGTCATGGTCTATGTACATGGTTATATAGTAGCCTTCTTACAAGTCAAGGTTATGTACATGGTTATATAGGAGCCTTGTTACAAGTCATGGTTTATTTACATAGTTATATAGGGGCCTTGTTACAAGTCATGGTTTATGTACATGGTTATATACGGGCCTTGTTACAAGTTATGGTTTATGTACATGGTTATATAGGAGCCTTGTTACAAGTCATGGTTTATGTACATAGTTATATAGGAGCCTTGTTACAAGTCATGGTTTATGTACATAGTTATTAGGGGCCTTGTTAGTCATGGTTTATGTACATGGTTATATAGTAGCCTTGTTAACGAGTCAAGGTCTCCATACAACGTTAAATAGGAGCCTTGTTACAAGTCAAGGTCTACATACATGGTTATTTAGGACTATTGTTACGAGTTAAGGTTATACAAGGTTATATAGGGTCATTGTTACAAGTCAAGGTCTACATACTTGGTTATTTAGGACCATTGTTACGATTTAAGGTTATACAAGGTTATATAGGGTCATTGTTACAAGTCAAGGTCTACATACATGGTTAAATAGGACCATTGTTACAAGTCATGGTTTATGTACAATGGTTATATACGAGCCTTGTTACAAGTCATGGTTTATTTACATAGTTATATAGGAGCCTTCTTACAAGTGAAGGTTTAAGTGCATGGTTATATAAGAGCCTTGTTACAAGTTATGGTTTATTTACATAGTTATATAGGAGCCTTGTTACAAGTTATGGTTTATTTACATAGTTATATAGGAGCCTTGTTACAAGTCATGTTTTATTTACATAGTTATATAGGAGCCTTCTTACAAGTCAAGGTTTATGTACATGGTTATATAGGAGCCTTGTTACAAGTTATGGTTTATTTACATGGTTTATTTACCATGACTAACAAGGCCCCTATATAACTATGTACATAAACCATGACTTGTAACAAGGCTCCTATATAACCATGTACATAAACCATAACTTGCAACAAGGCCCGTATATAACCATGTACATAAACCATGACTTGTAACAAGGCCCCTATATAACTATGTAAATAAACCATGACTTGTAACAAGGCTCCTATATAACTATTGTAAACCACCATGTACATAAACCATTGTACAAGGCTCCTATATAACTATATAGGAGCCTTGTTACAAGTCATGGTTTATTTACATAGTTATATAGGGGCCTTGTTACAAGTCATGGTTTATGTACATGGTTATTTACGGGCCTTGTTGCAAGTTATGGTTTATGTACATGGTTATATAGGAGCCTTGTTACAAGTCATGGTTTATGTACATAGTTATATAGGGGCCTTGTTAGTCATGGTTTATGTACATGGTTATATAGTAGCCTTGTTAACGAGTCAAGGTCTCCATACAACGTTAAATAGGAGCCTTGTTACAAGTCAAGGTCTACATACATGGTTATATAGGACCGTTGTTACGAGTTAAGGTTATACAAGGTTATATAGGGTCATTGTTACAAGTCAAGGTCTACATACATGGTTATTTAGAACCATTGTTACGAGTTAAGGTTATACAAGGTTATATAGGGTCATTGTTACAAGTCAATGTCTACATACATGGTTATATAGGACCGTTGTTACGAGTTAAGGTTATACAAGGTTATATAGGGTCATTGTTACAAGTCAAGATCTATATACAAGGTTATATAGGAACCTTATTACAAGTTACTATCAACGTAAAGTGTGATTTTTAATGTAATTTAATTCACAATTCCTGAGTCCGCTATTTTGGGCTTGATTGACATGGAAACCTCTAGTTAGTGGCATTCTTCTACTATTGTAATGGCATTTATTATGACGTAATGACGTTATTTATTATGACCCCAGTTGTTGACAAATGTTTACTTACCCCTGCAAAAATGTATCTTTCTCGAGGAAGTGATGTTCGTTTCAGTCATGTAATGGTCCCAAACTAACGTTTTTCAAATATTTTGCGTTAAAAATGTAAGTTGGCAACTTTTAGGACACCTTGCATAAACAATGCATATTTATAAATATTTATTATAATTATTTATGTATTATACATACTATACAAGTTTAAAGTATTTATACATTACGATAATTTTTTTACTGAAATCTAGAAAAAAATGTTTTTATTTTAAAATTTTTGTCAAATATCATATAAGTTTTACTGTAAGGTTTCTGTATATAACATTTAAGTCTAAATGTGTGTCTTAATACAGCTGATTTCCACATTTATCTTGAAGGATAAATACAGTTATTCTGGTTTCCACGCATTAAAATATATTTTAAATTTCAAATGCAGACTTCAGAATTACATACTTTATTTAAAGATTTATGAATGAGGTAAAACAACACTAATGCTTATTTTTCATTTACCAATGGGGCATCAAAGAATGCGAATCAAGGAATAAATTATAAACTAAACCGTTCAACATGCTAATACCGACTGGATAAGTAGTTTTTGTTTATTTCATTAAACATTATGAGAGGAATTCAATTAATAAAAATTTAAGTAGACACACTTCGTGTTTAGTTATTGAAATAATTATGGAGTTACATTAAGGGTTGAATTAAATTCAATGCGAAATAAGGGAAATATTTCATTGTAAATTTTTATAATAATTATTTATGTTTTAAAGTTAAGTTCACTAATTGAATTTTTGAAATCTTTATGTTTCAACTTAACTATTAACTAAACGCCCCGTATAAGTTTAATTAATTGCTATTTATTGTTAATTGTGTTATTCCTCTTATTAATTGTTATTTCAATACTAAATAACAATACGATTTAATTTAATCGTTTTAAGCTTCATTCGTTGGTGTTAATCAAATCAACCGATATTCACTGCTGCTAATGATGTAAAATAGGTGGGGATTGCTATATCACCGCCAGAATGCGGACTTACGTCCTGATTGCAATGACAATTTTAAAATAGAATTACACATTGCAGAAGAGTATTTCGGTCTCACTTCTACTACACAGTGCATCTCGGATATGTCATAACGAGTAACAGCAAGATATAGGTTAAGGCTGCTAATTCTATAAAATTGACAATCAACAATTCTACTGCACAAATACGTTGACAGGTTTCGTATATATATATATATATATATATATATATATATATATATATATATATATATATATATAGATTAACAAATATTAAAAAAAATTATAAATATATATAAATAACTACCAGACAATACAGAGCTATTAAATTCACGATACCGTCGTGTCGTGTTACCTGGCGCGTGGGTCTTTGTATTGAAACCCATAATTTCCACCTACGAACAGCTGAGTTCAGAGCCTGTTCTGGGAACCAACAATAGACGATCCCGCCGCACGTCACACACATTTATTAATTATTACGAAGTAATAATGTCCTTCATATTAGAGAGTGTACATGTACAATTATTTAGGTTAGGTTATGTTATATATTAGACACTTTCACAATAGTGCATAATTAATGTGAATATAGAGGACTTGAATAAGCTGTTTAGTTGAAATTGATTTCTTAATATGATAGCGTTTGTCTGTTCCAAGTTTCTAAATGTTCTCATCACTCCCCATCAGAGTCTTGACAAGATTTGAAGAGATCAGGTGATAGTGATAACCTCCGTCTGTTCATTTTTACTTTCTCCCATATGCGTTAGTATATAGCTACTGTATAGTATATGTCCACTGATAGTATCCATTGTGATCGTACAAAAAAAATTTACAATTTGGTCTTTTAGGGTCTCCTGAACCCAAAAAGTGTTTTTTTGAGAAAAATTTTGGTGTCTGTCTGTATGTGTGTCTGTAGTTATGTGCACTGGAGGCCAAATGGATGGATACATTTTTATGAAATTTGGTATTTACGTGTATTTAGCCAATATCTCCAGACTATTTTTTGATTTTTTAAATTTTAGTTTTTTTTTTCAATTTTTATGGGCAAAAAACATACAAAAATGGAATTTTCTCAAAAATGGCTCCAACGATTTTAATTAAATTTTCAGGAAAGATGTGAATTACAATTTAAAATAGTTTATTAAAAACCACATGTCTCTAACTTGCTATCTGTTTAGCTATAACATTTTTTGTATGGGCAAATACACTTTAAAATACAATTTTTTCAAGCTTTATTCTGACGATTTTAATAAAATTTTCAATACAGATGCAAATTAATATTTTTAATGTTTTACTTACCACCTCACTAATCTGGAGCTGGAGGCTGAAGGCCGGAAGCACTACTCAAGTTGTTGAAGGTTGTTAACATACAATTTTCGTACGTAATTAATTGAAAAGCTGTTTTTGAAGATTATTTCTTCCCATACTCTTATCAAAAAGAATAAGTGTTTAGTTTGTACATTCCTTAGAAATATAATTAATTGAACATCTAATTATATTTAGGTGTGTTTTTACATTCTTTATCAATCTGATATAATAAAGGGAATGGGAGAAAGTTTGTGCTAGTTATCTGGTACCATTTATTACTTTTGGACTACTAATTAGAGACACTTCCTAAGGATAATTTGTTCTTAGTTTCTAATAAACTATTTTTGCCTCTTGAGGACTGGTTTTTTTAATACATGTGTAAATAGATAGTAAAAATATTTTTGGCAGTAAAAAAGATAAATTTATTTGGAATCCAAACCGCGGATTTTATTAGCAATGCTGGCAAGATTCGTCAATTAGTTACTTCCCATCCCTGCTTTTGTTCTTTGTATTTCGTGAAGCGGAAACTCCAGAATAATTGTATTTTCCGACTGCGTAAGAAGGCTCTTCGGAACAAGTTTGGTCTTAGAGGTCTGCTATGTAGCCAAATCTCCTGAGAAGGTTTTATTCTAAAATATCCCTGTCTTAAAAAGAATCAGCATCTTTTCAATGGCAACTGAACATTTATTTCTAACCATTCATTACGTCCATGATCACATATTTCAGACAGAGTAAGGGGAGAGCCAATACAGTACAAGGTGAATAACTGATAAATCTTTCAGTTTAGGTCGGGCTCGAACCTGCGCAGTCTCTGACAGGCTAAAAGTCCTGACGCCTTAGACCGCTCGGCCACCGTCTCTGAATTACTAAATTTAATTTTGACCACTTAAAAATTAAAAGTTAATATTTTTAAAGATACAAAACCACTAACAGTGTACTTGTTTTATCATAGCTGTGCCATGTTAAAAGACAATTTTCAGACTACTTTTAATCGTTAAGAACTTAAAAACTGTTTTTCTTTACATATAACTCTAAATATACAATAATAAGTATCTTCTGTAAATGAAGTATTCAGTATTTTAAATAGAATTTTGAACATTTAACCTCATTTAATCTAATTCATATATAGATGAATTGTAATCCTTCCAGGTAATATTCAAAATTAGATCATGGGGGACGGGAACATTGCTATCAAAGACAGAAACCTGACACAGTTGCGTGGGCCAGCTTACAGAATGAGGCGGCAGGGGAACCTTTCGGCACGTTCTGATAAGAGGATTGTGACGTCATCGATACTCACCAGTCCTAAGGAGGTTTGGAAATCAGCTTACAGTAAAAATATAACACCAAGTGTTTGTGACGTAAAATGATACGCAGTAACCAAACACCCTGTTCCCCAGTCACTCAGTGACCTACAGAGACTGCGCGGACGACAGTCCTTGAGTGCTTATGTAATAAAAGATTCGCCTTGAGGGGGGGGGGGGCTATTTCTTACAATCCCTTCATATACAATAAACCACAGTAGATTTTCACTAACTCTTTAAGTATTGTTAATAACAACATAAAACTAATGAAAAATGTAAATGACAATAGAAAAGCCAACCAACCCATCGCAAGCCAATATGAAGTTAAAAGTATTTAGTGGTTAATATTTATTTAGTTACAACTTAACATAAAACACAGGTAACTGGCACAAACATTCTCCCTTACCCTTTGTCAGATCTAAAAATAAAAATAGATGTTCAGTTAATTACATTTCTAAGGAATGTACAGATGAAACACTTATTTTATTTAAAAGAAAGTAGGAACAAAAACAATCTTTAAAAAATGGTGTGTTCAATTAATTAATCAAAATGTCAACAATGACAAGGTTGATTTTATGTGTTCAACCTTCAAAAACTTGAGTTGTGGCTTCCGGCCTTCAGCCTCCTGCCCCAGCTTAGAGGATGGTAACTAATAAATAAAATAAAATAAAATACATAAAAAATATGTTTGGTTATAAGTTGCATCTCTACTGAAAATTTAATCAAAATCGTTAACATTTTAAAAAGTGAAAAAAATTGTCTAGAGATATTAGCTCACATACATAGCAAATTACATACAAATCGATTCATCTGTTTGGTCTCAAGTGAAGTGCACATACACACAGACAGACACACATACGGACTATATCAAAAATTTTTTTTCGAAAACCCCACTTTTTTGGGTTTAGGGGACCCTAAATGGATTTTTAGACTAACCTGTAAAAAGTTTTTTTTTTTTTTTTTTTTTTTTTTTTTGACTATCACAATACTTTCTCTATACTAACGCATATGAAAGAAAGTAAAATTACCCGGGGTCCTCCCCACAGGCCCTAAGAAATCCAATGGTTTTCAATCACTACAGTGTTTATGATAATAAATATAACATCTGTTTATTTTTATACTGGTCTAAACATTGTGTAGTTTTAGCGTGGATTTAACACATTGACTGTCATATGAAATTTTGAGTCAATACTCCTAAGTTTCCATAAAAAATTATTTTCTTTTACTCAGGCCATAAAGGAATATAGCAGGGAATATAGCAAAGGCATTCCCAGCTGATAACATGACTGCCAACGTTAATGCTTTCAGCCTATTTAAAATGCTAAATCTACCTCATTGATCACTGAGGCCAAAAGAACCATTTCTGATATAGAAAAGCATTGACTGTGAACCAGTACTATACCGGCTTATATGGCCCATAAATACAACAATGTTTGTAAGCCTGCTGTGGCTCACGTGGCCCCTGTTACACATATGACTGTAAACCTGATATGGCTCACGTGGCCCCTGTTTTACATATGACTGTAAACCTGATGTGGCTCACGTGGCCTCTGTTACACATATGACTGTAAACCTAATGTGGCTCACGTGGCCCCTGTTACACATATGACTGTAAACCTAATGTGGCTCACGTGGCCCCTGTTACACATATGATTATAAACCTGCTGTGGCTCACGCGGCCCCTGTTACACATTTGACTGTAAACCTGCTGTGGCTCACGTGGCCCCTGTTACACATATGATTATAAACCTGCTGTGGCTCACGTGGCCCCTGTTACACATTTGACTGTAAACCTGCTGTGGCTCACGTGGTCCCTGTAACACATATGACTGTAAACCTGCTGTGGCTCACGTGGCTCCTGTTATACATATTACTGTAAACCTTATGTGGATAACGTGGCCCGTATTACACGTATAACTGTAAACCTGATGTGGATCACGTGGCCCCTGTTACACATATGACTGTAAACCTGATGTGGATCACGTGGCCCCTGTTACACATATGACTGTAAACCTTACAAGGTTTACATACCACTGTATTACACGTGAATGAGCGGGTAAGTAGCATTGTACGTGTATGGGGCTGGTCAGTACCACTGTACTTTACGTGCATGAGCAAGTGAGTAGCATTGTACGTGTATAGGGAGGGCGGGTGGGTCAATACCACTCTATTGAACATGTATGAGTGGGTGAGTAGCATCGTATGTGGGGGAGGACACCATACATTGTACAACACTTCTTATATAGGTTGTTTAAAAATGTTGAGTTACTTCTACGTATGAAGACTAAAATAAATATATATTAAATGAGATATAATAAATAAAAATATAAGTTCATTAATAAACCTTATGTAGATCACGTGGCCCCTGTTACACATATGACTGTTAACCTGCTGTGGCTCACGTGGCCTACTGAAAAATATTAGTGTGAGCCACATGTAGTTCATGTGGCAGTCAATATGTTAAAACTCCCTGATTCTTCATATAATAAAAAACACCTGTTATATGCAGTGTGTCCAGTTTTGACTGTCACATATTTTAGAGGTTTGTTGTTCAGGTTAACAAGGTGGTCCATCTCGAAGTTTTCAGTTTCTGTATCTGTAAGTGATTTTTATAAAATATTGAATATATCAAAAACCGTTTGCCATAAAATACTGAATTTTATTAAGTAAGTTAATCTTAAAAATACACATTTAATATAAATAGTCGGTATGTCTAAGATTATAGATTTAAAAATTGTTGCTGTCTAATAGTTTCTAAGTCAAATATTAAAAAAAACTACACATTTTACCAAATAATGTCGTAGTATTAAATTTGTAGACCACATTACGCCAAACATAATAGATCGAGTGATAAATAACAGAGGAAACTTATTTATTGTTACTGAAACCATTGTTAAAAGAGTACTCTATACCCAAATGGTGTGTCTTTACATTTTTGGGTAAAATGTGTAGTATTTTTGATATTTGATTTTGAAATTTTAGACATTTTGAAACTGATAATTTTTGACATACATCCTTTTAAAATTAAATGTGTCTTTATAAGATCAACTTTCACACCAAGATTCAGTGCTGTATGTCAAACGGTTTTTGAGATATTCAAATTTTTGTAAAAAAAAAAAAACACATACTGACACACAGACAGAAAACGAATCGAGGTGGGACAAATGTTATATGGCCTTATTTGCTTGTATTGACCTAACAAACGATCCTCTAAAACATGCGATAGTCGAAGCTGGACATCCTCTGTTTTGCTCTGTTGCTTTTAATTAATAGTCCTCCTGTTGCTAATGTACTCACGAATCAAAGAGGCGAAGGCCGAAGTGACACGAGTGTAGCGTGTGACGGGGTCTTCCGACAAAATAAATTTAATGATAACGATGAATATCTACATGTTCAACGGTCCATGTTATTTGGGATTATTTTATACTTATCCTAGTTGTAAAATAAAAATATAACAATATCAGAAAGAAACCCCTAGGGGTCATAGTAGTAGTAGGAGGTTGTCTCTGACTTTGGAACTGTTATCGCTATCTTGGGGATAATTCATAAGCTTGTAATTTATGGATGATTTGTTACAATGGCATTGTCTTACACATCTCCTGGGCCCCCTTGATATCCCAGAGGTATGGTGCACGGAAAGACTTGCAATGGAAGTGAGCTTTATCTCAATTTCTTTTTCTTTGATTGTCAGTAATGCTTGCCTTGTTCGCTTTCAGCGAGAAAAGCACATATGTTTTCGATGATGATTTGTTTCATATCTATATTTGCGCGATATGACTATTTGTGTATTTTGAATTCACCTTAGGGCCGAAATGATTTGAGTTTTGTTTGATTTTTAATATAATAAATGGTACCAGGTAAGTGGAACTAACTTTCTCCCTTTCCCTTTTTAATAGATTTCTTAATTTTTTTTAATAGATTTTACATTAGATTCCCTTTTTAATAGATTTTACATTTCTAAGGAATTTAAAGATGAAACATTTATTTTATCTAAATAAAAGTATGGACAAAAATAATCTTTAAAAACAGCTGTTCAACTAATCACATAGTCAGATTTTATGTAAACAACCTTCAACAACTTGAGTTGTGGCTTCCGGCCTTCGGCCTCCAACCCCAACATAGGTGGTAACTAATAAATAAAATAAAATATATAAATATATTTTAATTTGTAATTTTTATCTTTACCGAAAATTTAATAAAAACTGTTAAAGCCATTTTTGAGAAAATTCCGAATTGTTATGTTTTTGTCCATAAAAATAAAAAACTATAATTTCAAAAAAGAGAAAAAATGTTCTGGAGATATTGGCTAAATACACCTACATACAAAATATCATAAAAGTACATACAGGCACCAGAAATTTTTCAAAAAACCACTTTTTCGGCTTTAGGAGGTCCTAAAATGGATTTTCATACTAACTAAAATGGATTGGAAAAACTTTTTTGGATGGTCACAATTCTTTCTGTATGCTAACGCGAATGGGAGAGAGTTAAAAGTTATGTTAAAAAGTAAAAAAATCAATGTTGCAACCGAATGTTTTTGTAATTTTAAACTGTGTGACTCCATTCATGGGTTATTGTAACCGTGTTATAAATTTGTGAATATAATAAACTAGGGACACCCCTGCACGCTTCGCGTGCCAGTTTGAAAGGACTTGTTGGCTTGTTTCATCCCTCACTAAGATGAATACATCATCTGCGTACATACATAGTTTTTATTGTCTGTTTAAGTAATTTAAATCATTTATGTACAACAGGAACAGGACTGGGGACAGAATACAGCCTTGAGGGACACCTACTTTTGTTTCGAGCCAAGATGATGGGCCCCGAGTATGAGTGATGCTTACCATTTGCTTTCGTTCCGTAAGAAATGATTTTATCCAACTCAATGCAACTCCTCGCATTCCATAATGATTGAGTTTCTCCAACAACAGAGAGTGATCTACACAATCGAAGGCCTTCGACAAGTCGCAAAAAACACCAACTGTCTTCTGCAACCTGTAAAAAGCCTTCAACACGGCGTTAGTGAAATCAAACACAGCTGAATCATTTTATTTCCCCTGTTGAAACACATGTTGAGAACCGTCTAATATCTTCCACTTGAGAAGAAACTCTGTAAGACGTGAAAGAAATATTTTTCAAATACCTTGGATAAGACAGACACTAAGGAAATAGGACGATAGTTTTATATCTGAAGCCGATCATTTTTCTTGTGAAGAGGTTTGATTATGGTATATTTGAGTTTCTCAAGGAAAATTCCAGATAGAAATTTTTGAATATCTCAAAACCCGTTTGACATACAGCACTGAATCTTGGTGTGAAAGTTGATCTTATAAAGACACATTTAATTTTAAAAGGATGTATGTCCAAAATTATCAGTTTCAAAATGTCTAAAATTTCAAAATCAAATATCAAAAATACTACACATTTTACCCAAAAATGTAAAGACACACCATTTGGGTATAGAGTACTCTTTTAACAATGGTTTCAGTAACAATAAATAAGTTTCCTCTGTTATTTATCACTCGATCTATTAAATTGACACATCTATAGGTTTGGCGTAATGTGGTCTACAAATTTAATACTACGACATTATTTGGTAAAATGTGTAGTTTTTTTTTAAATATTTGACTTTGAAACTATTAGACAGCAAAAATGTTTAAATCTATAATCTTAGACATACCGACTATTTATATTAAATGTGTATTTTTAAGATTAACTTTCTTAAGAAAATTCAGTATTTTATGGCACACGGTTTTTGAGATATTCAATTTTTTATAAAAATCACTTACAGATACAGAAACTGAAAACTTCGAGATGGACCACCTTGTTAACCTGAACAACAAACCTCTAAAATATGTGACAGTCAAAACTGGACACACTGCATATAACAGGTGTTTTTTATTATATGAAGAATCAGGGAGTTTTAACATATTGACTGCCACATGAACTACATGTGGCTCACACTAATATTTTTCAGTAGGCCACGTGAGCCACAGCAGGTTTACAGTCATATGTGTAACAGGGGCCACGTGATCTACATAAGGTTTATTAATGAACTTATATTTTTATTTATTATATCTCATTTAATATATATTTATTTTAGTCTTCATACGTAGAAGTAACTCAACATTTTTAAACAACCTATATAAGAAGTGTTGTACAATGTATGGTGTCCTCCCCCACATACGATGCTACTCACCCACTCATACATGTTCAATAGAGTGGTATTGACCCACCCGCCCTCCCTATACACGTACAATGCTACTCACTTGCTCATGCACGTAAAGTACAGTGGTACTGACCAGCCCCATACACGTACAATGCTACTTACCCGCTCATTCACGTGTAATACAGTGGTATGTAAACCTTGTAAGGTTTACAGTCATATGTGTAACAGGGGCCACGTGATCCACATCAGGTTTACAGTCATATGTGTAACAGGGGCCACGTGATCCACATCAGGTTTACAGTCATACGTGTAATACGGGCCACGTGATCCACATAAGGTTTACAGTAATATGTGTAACAGGAGCCACGTGAGCCACATAAGGTTTACAGTCATATGTGTAACAGGGACCACGTGAGCCACAGCAGGTTTACAGTCAAATGTGTAACAGGGGCCACTTGAGCCACATCAGGTTTATAATCATATGTGTAACAGGGCCACGTGAGCCACAGCAGGTTTACAGTCATTTGTGTAACAGGGGCACGTGAGCCACAGCAGGTTTATAATCATATGTGTAACAGGGGCCACGTGAGCCACAGCAGGTTTACAATCATATGTGTAACAGGGGCCACGTGTGCCACATTAGGTTTACAGTCATATGTGTAACAGAGGCCACGTGAGCCACAACAGGTTTACAGTCATATGTAAAACAGGGGCCACGTGAGCCATATCAGGTTTACAGTCATATGTGTAACAGGGGCCACGTGAGCCACAGCAGGCTTACAAACATTGTTGTATTTATGGGCCATATAAGCCGGTATAGTACTGGTTCACAGTCAATGCTTTTCTATATCAGAAATGGTTCTTTTGGCCTCAGTGATCAATGAGGTAGATTTAGCATTTTAAATAGGCTGAAAGCATTAACGTTGGCAGTCATGTTATCAGCTGGGAATGCCTTTGCTATATTCCCTGCTATATTCCTTTATGGCCTGAGTAAAAGAAAATAATTTTTTATGGAAACTTAGGAGTATTGACTCAAAATTTCATATGACAGTCAATGTGTTAAATCCACGCTAAAACTACACAATGTTTAGACCAGTATAAAAATAAACAGATGTTATATTTATTATCATAAACACTGTAGTGATTGAAAACCATTGGATTTCTTAGGGCCTGTGGGGAGGAACCCGGGTAATTTTACTTTCTTTCATATGCGTTAGTATAGAGAAAGTATTGTGATAGTCAAAAAAAAAAAAAAAAAAAAAAAAAAAAAACTTTTTACAGGTTAGTCTAAAAATCCATTTAGGGTCCCCTAAACCCAAAAAAGTGGGGTTTTCGAAAAAAAATTTTTGATATAGTCCGTATGTGTGTCTGTCTGTGTGTATGTGCACTTCACTTGAGACCAAACAGATGAATCGATTTGTATGTAATTTGCTATGTATGTGAGCTAATATCTCTAGACAATTTTTTTCACTTTTTAAAATGTTAACGATTTTGATTAAATTTTCAGTAGAGATGCAACTTATAACCAAACATATTTTTTATGTATTTTATTTTATTTTATTTATTAGTTACCATCCTCTAAGCTGGGGCAGGAGGCTGAAGGCCGGAAGCCACAACTCAAGTTTTTGAAGGTTGAACACATAAAATCAACCTTGTCATTGTTGACATTTTGATTAATTAATTGAACACACCATTTTTTAAAGATTGTTTTTGTTCCTACTTTCTTTTAAATAAAATAAGTGTTTCATCTGTACATTCCTTAGAAATGTAATTAACTGAACATCTATTTTTATTTTTAGATCTGACAAAGGGTAAGGGAGAATGTTTGTGCCAGTTACCTGTGTTTTATGTTAAGTTGTAACTAAATAAATATTAACCACTAAATACTTTTAACTTCATATTGGCTTGCGATGGGTTGGTTGGCTTTTCTATTGTCATTTACATTTTTCATTAGTTTTATGTTGTTATTAACAATACTTAAAGAGTTAGTGAAAATCTACTGTGGTTTATTGTATATGAAGGGATTGTAAGAAATAGCCCCCCCCCCCTCAAGGCGAATCTTTTATTACATAAGCACTCAAGGACTGTCGTCCGCGCAGTCTCTGTAGGTCACTGAGTGACTGGGGAACAGGGTGTTTGGTTACTGCGTATCATTTTACGTCACAAACACTTGGTGTTATATTTTTACTGTAAGCTGATTTCCAAACCTCCTTAGGACTGGTGAGTATCGATGACGTCACAATCCTCTTATCAGAACGTGCCGAAAGGTTCCCCTGCCGCCTCATTCTGTAAGCTGGCCCACGCAACTGTGTCAGGTTTCTGTCTTTGATAGCAATGTTCCCGTCCCCCATGATCTAATTTTGAATATTACCTGGAAGGATTACAATTCATCTATATATGAATTAGATTAAATGAGGTTAAATGTTCAAAATTCTATTTAAAATACTGAATACTTCATTTACAGAAGATACTTATTATTGTATATTTAGAGTTATATGTAAAGAAAAACAGTTTTTAAGTTCTTAACGATTAAAAGTAGTCTGAAAATTGTCTTTTAACATGGCACAGCTATGATAAAACAAGTACACTGTTAGTGGTTTTGTATCTTTAAAAATATTAACTTTTAATTTTTAAGTGGTCAAAATTAAATTTAGTAATTCAGAGACGGTGGCCGAGCGGTCTAAGGCGTCAGGACTTTTAGCCTGTCAGAGACTGCGCAGGTTCGAGCCCGACCTAAACTGAAAGATTTATCAGTTATTCACCTTGTACTGTACTGGCTCTCCCCTTACTCTGTCTGAAATATGTGATCATGGACGTAATGAATGGTTAGAAATAAATGTTCGGTTGCCATTGAAAAGATGCTGATTCTTTTTAAGACAGGGATATTTTAGAATAAAACCTTCTCAGGAGATTTGGCTGCATAGCAGACCTCTAAGACCAAACTTGTTCCGAAGAGTCTTCTTACGCAGTCGGAAAATACAATTATTCTGGAGTTTCCGCTTCACGAAATACAAAGAACAAAAGCAGGGATGGGAAGTAACTAATTGACGAATCGTGCCAGCATTGCTAATAAAATCCGCGGTTTGGATTCCAAATAAATTTATCTTTTTTACTGCCAAAAATATTTTTACTATCTATTTACACATGTATTAAAAAAACCAGTCCTCAAGAGGCAAAAATAGTTTATTAGAAACTAAGAACAAATTATCCTTAGGAAGTGTCTCTAATTAGTAGTCCAAAAGTAATAAATGGTACCAGATAACTAGCACAAACTTTCTCCCATTCCCTTTATTATATCAGATTGATAAAGAATGTAAAAACACACCTAAATATAATTAGATGTTCAATTAATTATATTTCTAAGGAATGTACAAACTAAACACTTATTCTTTTTGATAAGAGTATGGGAAGAAATAATCTTCAAAAACAGCTTTTCAATTAATTACGTACGAAAATTGTATGTTAACAACCTTCAACAACTTGAGTAGTGCTTCCGGCCTTCAGCCTCCAGCTCCAGATTAGTGAGGTGGTAAGTAAAACATTAAAAATATTAATTTGCATCTGTATTGAAAATTTTATTAAAATCGTCAGAATAAAGCTTGAAAAAATTGTATTTTAAAGTGTATTTGCCCATACAAAAAATGTTATAGCTAAACAGATAGCAAGTTAGAGACATGTGGTTTTTAATAAACTATTTTAAATTGTAATTCACATCTTTCCTGAAAATTTAATTAAAATCGTTGGAGCCATTTTTGAGAAAATTCCATTTTTGTATGTTTTTTGCCCATAAAAATTGAAAAAAAAAACTAAAATTTAAAAAATCAAAAAATAGTCTGGAGATATTGGCTAAATACACGTAAATACCAAATTTCATAAAAATGTATCCATCCATTTGGCCTCCAGTGCACATAACTACAGACACACATACAGACAGACACCAAAATTTTTCTCAAAAAAACACTTTTTGGGTTCAGGAGACCCTAAAAGACCAAATTGTAAATTTTTTTTGTACGATCACAATGGATACTATCAGTGGACATATACTATACAGTAGCTATATACTAACGCATATGGGAGAAAGTAAAAATGAACAGACGGAGGTTATCACTATCACCTGATCTCTTCAAATCTTGTCAAGACTCTGATGGGGAGTGATGAGAACATTTAGAAACTTGGAACAGACAAACGCTATCATATTAAGAAATCAATTTCAACTAAACAGCTTATTCAAGTCCTCTATATTCACATTAATTATGCACTATTGTGAAAGTGTCTAATATATAACATAACCTAACCTAAATAATTGTACATGTACACTCTCTAATATGAAGGACATTATTACTTCGTAATAATTAATAAATGTGTGTGACGTGCGGCGGGATCGTCTATTGTTGGTTCCCAGAACAGGCTCTGAACTCAGCTGTTCGTAGGTGGAAATTATGGGTTTCAATACAAAGACCCACGCGCCAGGTAACACGACACGACGGTATCGTGAATTTAATAGCTCTGTATTGTCTGGTAGTTATTTATATATATTTATAATTTTTTTTAATATTTGTTAATCTATATATATATATATATATATATATATATATATATATATATATATATATATATATATATATATACGAAACCTGTCAACGTATTTGTGCAGTAGAATTGTTGATTGTCAATTTTATAGAATTAGCAGCCTTAACCTATATCTTGCTGTTACTCGTTATGACATATCCGAGATTGTAAATGGCAAACCCTAAAATAGAATAATATTCTAAGCTTTGAGCAATGTAGTCATCCATGATTTGTTAGTTTGAAATTTGACCCAAAAATCAAATGTTCAAACAAAACAAGTCAAACTAAAGTATAAAATATTTTAGTTTCAATTTAATGTTGTAAATCTTGTTGTTTACGCTTCAGTAATCTTAGATAATGTTCAATAAATAGAAACACAGCATTTAACCATCATTAAGGAGGGTTTATAGGGAAGAATATAGTATCCTTAGTTAGGTAGGGTGGGTTATATTTCATAGGTTAAGGTAGTATTAGTTAGTTAGGTTGGGTTATATTTCATAGGTTAAGGTAGTATCCTTAGTTAGGTAGGGTGGGTTATATTTCATAGGTTAAGGTAGTATTAGTTAGTTAGGTTGGGTTATATTTCATAGGTTAAGGTAGTATTAGTTAGTTAGGTTGGGTTATATTTCATAGGTTAAGGTAGTATTAGTTAGTTAGGTTGGGTTTTATTTCATAGGTTAAGGTAGTATTAGTTACTTAGGTTGGGTTTTATTTCATAGGTTAGAGTAGTATCCTTAGTTAGTTAGGTTGGATTACATTTCATAGGTTAGGGTAGTATCCTTAGTTAGTTAGGTTGGGTTACATTTCATAGGTTAGAGTGGTATCCTTAGTTAGTTAGGTTGGGTTACATTTCATAGGTTAAGGTAGTATTAGTTAGTTAGGTTGGGTTATATTTCATAGGTTAAGGTAGTATTAGTTAGTTAGGTTGGGTTTTATTTCATAGGTTAAGGTAGTATTAGTTACTTAGGTTGGGTTTTATTTCATAGGTTAGAGTAGTATCCTTAGTTAGTTAGGTTGGATTACATTTCATAGGTTAGGGTAGTATCCTTAGTTAGTTAGGTTGGGTTACATTTCATAGGTTAGAGTGGTATCCTTAGTTAGTTAGGTTGGGTTACATTTCATATGTTAGAGTAGTATCCTTAGTTAGTTAGGTTGGATTACATTTCATAGGTTAGGGTAGTATCCTTAGTTAGTTAGGTTGGGTTACATTTCATAGGTTAGGGTAGTATCCTTAGTTAGGTTGGGTTACATTTTATAGGTTAGGGTAGTATCCTTAGTTAGTTAGGTTGGGTTACATTTCATAGGTTAGGGTAGTATCCTTAGTTAGTTAGGTTGGGTTTTATTTCATAGGTTAGAGTAGTATCCTTAGTTAGTTAGGTTGGGTTTTATTTCATAGGTTAGAGTAGTATCCTTAGTTAGTTAGGTTGGATTACATTTCATAGGTTAGGGTAGTATCCTTAGTTAGTTAGGTTGGGTTACATTTCATAGGTTAGGGTAGTATCCTTAGTTAGTTAGGTTGGGTTACATTTCATAGGTTAGAGTAGTATCCTTAGTTAGTTAGGTTGGGTTACATTTCATAGGTTAGGGTAGTATCCTTAGTTAGTTAGGTTGGGTTACATTTCATAGGTTAGAGTAGTATCCTTAGTTAGTTAGGTTGGGTTTTATTTCATAGGTTAGGGTAGTATCCTTAGTAAGTTAGGTTGGTTTATGTTTTTTTAAGTTATTTTTAGTAATTTAGTGTCTGTAAATTAGCTAATTTTAACGTATCCTTCGATAAAATAAATTTTACTTTATTTAGTTTTACAATATAAATGATAACCACCAAAAAAGTCCAATTTTATTTTTCATTGTATTTTAAGTCATACAAATTGACATACATGCATTAAGTATTGTGTCTGTGTACATTACTTAAAACAGTGGACATTCCAGTTAGTTTTCATACACCAAAGACTCAATACACGCCTTATCTTAGTTTCTGCCTGTCTATCAATAAACCCCTTTGTTCGAGGTCTTAGCAGCAACAACTAAATTGGCCTTTTGTTTTCGGTGATATTTTTTACTTTGGTATATACACATTCTAAAAAAACTATATAGGCTATCAAAAGATTTGGAATTTATTCTAGATTTATAGGTACCTCTGTAGGAGGTTGATTTCAACCGCGTAAATTTGTGTTTAACCAAAAAATGGAAACTTTTTTTGTCTGATAGTGAAAAAACAAATGGTTTTTAATTCAACTTTTTACATACCTAACCAAACATAACCTAACTTATCCTAATAGTCTACTTACTTAACAAAAATTCGTAATTTGCTTTTAATTCTGGTGTGTGCTGTGATAGAGATGAATTCAGTTTTTGTGTTGGTGTTTATAATGATAACGTAATGACCAGTAATGAATATCCGCCATGAAAGTAGTTTTCTGTTATATCTTCAGAAATAATTGTTTTAGACCAAAATAGTTTTAAAAATAGTATTAAACGCATAAATAAACACATCAAAATAAAAAAAGATTATTATTAAAATATTATTTAAATTAACAAAAATATTTCAAATGTACATAAAAATGTGACACTAGTTTTTTTAATCTTTCTGTAAAATATGTAATTTCCGCAGAATAGAAAGCATATCTCGTGAAAATATGGCCAATTCATAACCCATTTCAGGCAAAGTTTTCACATTTCGTTAGGTGGCAAGAAACTGCATAGTAAACAAAGAATGTATTAGACAATTAATTGGCAAGTTTAAACCCCAAGACGGGTCTACACATATAAAGTAAATGTATTTTAATCGTTCGCACGTGTTATGTATGAACATCTGGAAAGACAAAAATATGATTTGCTGAGGTAAGTGTACAATACATGTCAATCTTGTTACGAGTGACATGTATTGTTGTTCCGCCAGACATTGCCGCCATCAGTCAGTTCCCATGGTGAGGTTTGTACTCCATGCACTCTGAACATTGTCTTCAAGTGTTCTTATATTATTTACCACAATAAATTAGTCTGTTTTGAAGTATTCTTACATTATTTACAAGAATATATTATTATGTCTTGAAGTGTTCTTACATTATTTATCACAATATATTAGTCTGTCTCAAAGTATACTTACATTATTTACAACAATGTATTATTTTGTCTTTAAGTGTTCTTACATTATTTACCAAAATATATTAGTCTGTCTTCAAGTGTTCACATTATTTACCACAATATATTAGTCTGTCTTCAAGTGTTCTTACATTATTTACCACAATATATTAGTCTGTCTTCAAGTGTTCTTACATTATTTACCACAATATATTAGTCTGTCTTCAAGTTTTCACATTATTTACCACAATATATTAGTCTGTCTTCAAGTGTTCACATTATTTACCACAATATATTAGTCTGTCTTCAAGTGTTCTTACATTATTTACCACAATATATTAGTCTGTCTTCAAGTGTTCTTACATTATTTACCACAATATCTTAGTCTGTCTTCAAGTGTTCACATTATTTACCACAATATATTATTAAATAAATTCATCTTAGCCCCAGGGTCGTGATTTGACTATTTTATTTATTAATAATGGTGATCCTTCAATGGGCATTTAACCGACCGGTTTCGCTACTATTGTAGCATCTTCAAGGGGAGTTGAAATTTCTTCATCTTGCAATATTTCGTCAGATAAAACATAAATAAATACTAAAAACACAGTCAAAGTACATTGTTACACTTAACCTAATTGTTATGTCACTTTCTCTCTCCCTTTTCTGTTATCATATGTTCCTTCGGTATCTGGTTTATTTAGTAGACAGTTGTATAGGATGTGGGATTTGAACTGTAGTTTTTCATTCATTAGATTAGGGTCGTTTTTGGTTGATTTGTAAATTTCAAATTCTTCTAAGCAGTTCAAAAGTTGTCTATTTCGGCAATAATATAAAATGTCCATGTTTTCTTTTTTTTTTAATTGAATGTAATGAATGGTTTTTATCAATGAGATGCTGGGCAACAGTGGATTTTTGGTTTTCGAGCTTTGGGTCAGGGTGGTGTTCTTTAAATCTATTGTGGAAAGGTCTGCGGGTCTGTCCAATATAATTGTCAGGGCAATTGTCGCAAGTGATCAACGCAAGTGTCGTTATATATAGAGGTATATAGATATATAGGTGTATACTCCCGTTTTTTCATATTTATCCAAAGATTTTTTGTCTGAATTCAAGAGATTTTGTATTTTGTTTGTAGTTCGGAAAGTTAGTTTTATATCGTGACGTTTCAATTCGTTCTTAAGGTAGTGCTCAATGACCAAAGGTTAAATGACCATTGAAGGATCGCTAGACGAAGGTATTAATAAATAAAATAGACAATATATTAGTCTGTCTTCAAGTGTTCTTACATTATTTACCACAATATATTAGTCTGTCTTCAAGTGTTCACATTATTTACCACAATATATTAGTCTGTCTTCAAGTGTTCTTACATTATTTACCACAATATATTAGTATGTCCTCAAGTGTTCTTATATTATTAACCACAATATATTATCTGTCTTCAAGTGTTCTTATATTGTTAACCACATTAGTCACTCTTAAAGTTTTCTTACATTAGTTATTACAATATATTAGTTTGTTGACTAACAGGAAATTGATATGTCAAAAGTTAGTTACCTGGATAAATTCAATCTATACTAGTATCTTGTTACAGAAATTTAATCAATTTGACGCTCTGGTGACATTTCTCCCATCGATGCGTGACTGGCCGTTAGTCGGTAATCGCAACTGTTGAGTGGGATAATAGCAGAGCTTAGGCTACTGTATTAAGTTATACTCGGAATTTCTTTTAAAACCTCTGTTCATAGTTAATTTGTGTTGTATAGTAGTCGAAAGTTGAAATTCATTTAAAATAACTTAACTTTTATAATGAAACAAATTAATTAACATACCTGTGGGTTAATTGACCTAGGTGGGTGATTAAATGACCATATACTTCCTCGAGCTGTGTATTACAAGTAGAAACTACCACCGTAAAAGCCTGTTGATGTTAGCTACTCACTTACACAATTTTAGACTCAAGGTTTCCCTCTCGAATACAATCGTATACTTCGTAGTGTTTCACAGCGTCCACCAAATTTCTTACTCACAGAAATTTTCTACCTTCATGGAACATTCAGAATAACTTCCAAACCTTCATATTATAATTGGTAGAAAATATTTGGAGAGTGTTTGTTCCTTAAAACAATCCAATCGCTGGAAATCTCCAGATATGAACAATCCAATGCTAACAAATGATTTTCAAACAACACTTCATATTATATCTTAAAGTGTTACATTACCTAGTTTTCAACTAAAATATGTCCATCATCTACAATACTTCTCATGGTGGCCTACTCACCAAGACTTCTCTGTTTCTGAGTCATCTCGCCCAGCATTAAACAAGAGAGATTCCTTTATCAAACTTACAGTAACTTCCTAGTATATCCCATCCAGTTTTCAATTAATATCTTCCATATTTTTCAATACTAATCGTAATTGACCACCCACAAAAATCTCCAAGTTCGCTGTGAGCAGATTTCATCCTAGCCTAATAGGTGTTGATCGACTGGTGTCACCTACTTCCTGGTTTCATGATCTTTATAAGATTAAACGAAACTAACAGTTCTAGCAACAAGCTGTTCCACTTAGATTTAAGTTCAGCGGTTTGAGCCATTAACAGGTTACAGTGTTCCACGAAGCAGTGAACGTGATGGATGCCTCTTGGACTGATGGTAGAGGAGAGGTTGGACAGAAGAGGGATAAGGAAGCAGGAATGGATAGTATGGAGAATGAAAGGATAAGTAGGGAATAAACGCTGGAGAAGTGGGAAAGAAGATGTACTTTCTTGTGGTGACGGGTGGGAGAGAGTGGGAGACGGACCTTAACACTCTGCAGTTAGCGAGGACAGTTAAACTTCAAGGTTAACTTACAAAGTTTCGACTTTGTTGAAAACTATAGATAAGACAATTGTGAAGAGCCCGAGGCGGCGTGATGATGAGAGTGCTGGTTAAATGAAATAAAAAAACTACGTATATGATTGTAACCCACCCTCGTGCTATCACAACATTGCTGGGTCCATCGAGGGTGGGTACGAAGGCACCGGACTCAGCAGGACAACACAAAAAAAAAAAAAAAAAAAAAAAAAAACACTCAAGTTGAATAGCAAAAATACTGTTTATTATATAAAATTAAAAAAACATTAAATTCAAAAGTATTAAAAAGTATTGTCACAGGAAAAAATGTTTAAAACATTTACGTACAAAACGGGCTGTTGACCGTTTGTGAAATGTTATAAAAAGAGAAAATGAATACTGACTTTACTATAAAAAGGTGGTAGATAAAAATGAAAAATTCAATTACATCTAAAAATAAGTTTAACGGGACAAAATAAGATAATAAATATAAATACATAATAACAATTACAGTTACATCGGCACATGGGCCTTCACCATAGACATAGACTTGCCTTCATAGACTTGCTGAAAAATAAAAAAAATTGCACAAACAAGCAACAGCTTTATTAATTAATGAAGCAGCGCACACAAAAGAACAAGAGAGATCAATAAACAATATTTTTAACCAAACTGTAACAAAAGCAAACAATTTTGCGAACACTTACCTAAAGTTTCTAGCCACAAAACATGTCGTGTCGGCAGCAAAGCTAGAATGGCGAGCTTGCCGTTCGACCCCAAGGAACACAGAAAATGAAACAACGAAACACAGAAAATAAACACAAAGACACAGAAAGTAAACTAAACACAAAGGAACTGTCCGAGGGAGACGAACGTAATGTGCAAACGGCACATGATGGAGTTTCTACAAGTGTCTTCGGAATCGGGAGAAAACAAATTTTGCAGTAATGTGCAAAATAATAAAACCAAAGAGAACGAGCAAGGATAAGTAAGAAAGCAAAAGCCTGAGACAATGTAAATAGAAAAGGAAGAGAAAACAACAATAAAACTAAAAATCTCGAGAATATCCTGGTGTCCAGAGGTATATGTAGGTTTGGTATGAATATTCCTAAATAAACAACAGAGTGTAGGTGGATTAGGGACCAAGGATTTTCACCCAACACCCTTCAGACGTACACAAATATTTACATCCCACTCACACACTCTTGAAACGTACATGACAACTGACGGCTCCCCACCCACCCTTGACGCGTAAACGACTAGTAATAGCATTTCCACTCGTCATTAGATTATCATTACCCGACCAATATCGCCGTGCGTGTAATCTAGACATGGATGTCCGAATCCATAACACCGACATGGTGTTAAACTGTCGGACATCCATGGATCCGTGCTGTCTGCCTGCCAGTCTATGAGCGTCACTAATTGATCGTGTAGGCAGAGCTTCTCAGTAATCTTACCATATTGTATACCTTTTCCTTGGTCGAATACCAGCGAAGCTGGATAGACTGTGTCACACTTTTTAGATTCACTTTGAAATATAAATTTAAAACTACTATAAATTTAAAACTACTATATAAATACTTCACCTACACAAAGTTCGTATTGCAATATTATTCCTGGAACGTTTGTTTTAAGTCTGTATGGTTGTGTAGTAAATATAACACATCACTTTTTTTCTACCTGACAAAGAAATTAAGTTGAATTTCTGGAAAAACATTGATATTATACTCCATTTTTAATAACACTCAATTCAACAATGAAAAAGCCATTTTAGTTTTGAAAGCAATGAATTAAATTGGCCCCTTACTCTATGGAAGAATTCTGGGAAAGTTCTTACTGTTAATAATTCATTATATTCATTCATTATATGTCCATAACATTTCATTTTAATTTTATTTTCAGACTTGAATTATATTTTTCAATTATTTTGTTAAATATACCATTGAAGTGTATTCATATATCTGAATTTACTTTTTTACATCATTAACAATGCTAAACATAAAATCTGAAATTATATTGTATCTGATAAAATGTTATCTGGTATGTTATACCTGATAAGGTTTATCTGATAAAATATAAAAGTGTCCTAATTCTATAAATATATATTTACAAGAACTCTAAACTTAATATTCTCAGTAAATTGACAAATAAAATGTTATTATATTTCTATTTGATTGCCATCTTCTAATATCTGCTTTCTCAATATATGAGAAGTTTTAAACATGTATTAATAAAAATACTGGATTACTCATACATAAAAATAATATACTGCATTAGGAGATTACGTATTCACAAAATTGTTAGTCATAGGACAAATGGAGGATAAAATTGTTAGTTGTTGGAAGAACGGAGTATAACATTGTTAGTCATAGGACAAATGGAAGATAAAATTGTTAGTTATTGGATGAACGGGGTATAAAATTGTTAGTCATAGGGCAAATGGAGGATAAAATTGTTAGTTATTGGACTAAGGGGGACAAATGGAGGATAACATTGTTAGTTATTGGAAGAACGGAGTATAACATTGTTAGTCATAGGACAAATGGAAGATAAAATTGTTAGTTATTGGATGAACGGAGTATAACATTGTTAGTCATAGGACAAATGGAAGATAAAATTGTTAGTTATTAGTTGAACGGGGTATAAAATTGTTAGACATAGGACAAATGAAGGAAAAAATTGTTAGTCATAGGACAAATGGAGGATAAAATTGTAGTATGATTATGTATGAAAAGTTCGATTAACTTTAAAGAAAAAAATAAATACAATAATGCATTTACAGAAACCTGGGCTCTTAAAAAATGTGAACTTTATTGGTATGCATTCACAAAGAAAACTATATTTTCGTTAGAATTTTTGAGATTAACAAATCTATTCTATCCATTGCAACAAAATATGTCATCATTGCAGAAAAGTAAAATAAAAAACACTGCAATAAAACTAATCGACTGCACTAACATAAATTATTAATCTTTAATACAATTTTAATAAAAAAATATTGATGAATTTCAAATACGTTTTTATTTAAGTGGACACGATAAAAAAATTTTAATGAGTTACATAATAAGTGATAATGAAACCATCAAAACCATAATTAACATTTGTAATAAATAAACAATCGAAGATAAATTGCAATATTCAAATTTAGACCTTATTTGTAATTCAGTTTTCTTTAAAATGCTTATTTTTACAACCTTAGGGAACCAAAAGCAATAGCAAGGGACTGTAATAATGAGCTGAGATAACAGAGGCCATATTAACGAGTGAGGTATGAGAGTATGTACTCCAAACACAATGAATATACTGTGCCCACACAATAGCAAGGGACTGTAATAATTAGCAGAGATAACAGAGGCTATATTAATGAGTGAGATATGAGAGTATGTACTCCAAACACAATGAATATACTGTGCCCACACAATAGCAAGGGACTGTGTAATAATTAGCAGAGATAACAGAGGCTATATTAACGAGTGAGGTATGAGAGTATGTACTCCAAACACAATGAATATACTGTGCCCACACAATAGCAAGGGACTGTAATAATTAGCAGAGATAACAGAGGCTATATTAATGAGTGAGATATGAGAGTATGTACTCCAAACACAATGAATATACTGTGCCCACACAATAGCAAGGGACTGTGTAATAATTAGCAGAGATAACAGAGGCTATATTAATGAGTGAGATATGAGAGTATGTACTCCAAACACAACGAATATACTGTGCCCACACAATAGCAAGGGACTGTGTAATAATTAGCAGAGATAACAGAGGCTATATTAATGAGTGAGATATGAGAGTATGTACTCCAAACATAATGAATATACTGTGCCCACACAATAGCAAGGGACTGTGTAATAATTAGCAGAGATAACAGAGGCTCTATTAATGAGTGAGATATGAGAGTATGTACTCCAAACACAACTAATATACTGTGCCCACACAATAGCAAGGGACTGTGTAATAATTAGCAGAGATAACAGAGGCTCTATTAATGAGTGAGATATGAGAGTATGTACTCCAAACACAATGAATATACTGTGCCCACACAATAGCAAGGGACTGTGTAATAATTAGCAGAGATAACAGAGGCTCTATTAATGAGTGAGATATGAGAGTATGTACTCCAAACACAATGAATATACTGTGCCCACACAATAGCAAGGGACTGTGTAATAATTAGCAGAGATAACAGAGGCTCTATTAATGAGTGAGATATGAGAGTATGTACTCCAAACACAATGAATATACTGTGCCCACACAATAGCAAGGGACTGTGTAATAATTAGCAGAGATAACAGAGGCTATATTAATGAGTGAGATATGAGAGTATGTACTCCAAACACAATCAATATACTGTGCCCACACAATAGCAAGGGACTGTGTAATAATTAGCAGAGATAACAGAGGCTATATTAATGAGTGAGATATGAGAGTATGTACTCCAAACTCAATGAATATACTGTGCCCACACAATAGCAAGGGACTGTGTAATAATTAGCAGAGATAACAGAGGCTATATTAATGAGTGAGATATGAGAGTATGTACTCCAAACACAATGAATATACTGTGCCCACACAATAGCAAGGGACTGTGTAATAATTAGCAGAGATAACAGAGGCTATATTAATGAGTGAGATATGAGAGTATGCACTCCAAACACAACTAATATACTGTGCCCACACAATAGCAAGAGACTGTTTTAATGAGCAGAGATAACAGAGGCCATATTAACGGGTGAGATATGTGAATATGCACTCCAAACATAATGAATATACTGCGCCCACACAATAGCAAGGGACTGTAATAATTAGCAGAGATAACAGAGGCTCTAGTAACGAGAGACTGTAATAATGAGCAGAGCTAACAGAGGGCATATTAACGGCTGAGATATGTGAATATGCACTCCAAACACAATGAATATACTACGCCCACACAATAGCAAGGGACTGTTTTAATGAGCAGAGATAACAGAGGCCATATTAACGGGTGAAATATGTGAATATGCACTCCAAACACAATGAATATACTACGCCCACACAATAGCAAGGGACTGTTTTAATGAGCAGAGATAACAGAGGCCATATTAACGGGTGAGATATGTGAATATACACTCCAAACACAATGAATATACTGTGCCCACACAATAGCAAGGGGCTGTAATAATTAGTAGAGATAACAGAGGCCATATTAACGGGTGAGATATGTGAATATGCACTCCAAACATAATGAATATACTGTGCCCACACAATAGCAAGGGACTGTAATAATTAGCAGAGATAACAGAGGCCATATTAACAGGTGAGATATGTGAGTATGCACTCCAAACACAACGAATATACTGTGCCCACACAATAGCAAGGGACTGTAATAATTAGCAGAGATAACAGAGGCCATATTAACGGGTGAGATATGTGAATATGCACTCCAAACATAATGAATATACTGTGCCCACACAATGGCAAGGGACTGTAATAATTAGCAGAGATAACAGAGGCCATATTAACGGGTGAGATATGTGAATATGCACTCCAAACACAATGAATATACTACGCCCAGACAATGTTTAATGTAGCAAGCTGTGTTTATTGCCAAATGGATGTGGCAAATTTTATCACGTGTATAAGATTCAATGACATTGAAACCAAACAGGAATTTTTTATTTACAAAAACTGTAAATAAATTCTGGTAGTTACAGTTACTTTTCACTGGATAAGTTTAGTTGTCTTGAAATGAAGAAGTATGCAAGAATACGTTAAATAGTAACGAGTGGTACAAAAATAAACAAATTCCATACGAGATTTCTGGCATAGTTTCTATTATTAAATAATTAATGATGATGCTTTACTACCATTAAAACTTTATTCATACAAGTTCAAACTTACTTAGATACCCAACTGTTTAATGAAGATTATTGTAAAATGAATCATAAAACTGACCATTTTATTAAACGTACAAATTCTATGTGAAATCGAAAGAAAACTTTTGTGAATTTTAGATATTTAACGACTACTGCTAAATATAATAAGTAATGGTGGTATTAAACATTAAAAGATGTATGAATGTATGTATATATACCTTTACCTCATAAACGTTTAATAGGCGCTACGAAGAGAGTGGGATTTTATATGTACGTTTTCTTCGGAACGACCAGACCAAAATATTACTGGAGTAAAGCCAGCCAAATGCTGTTATAGATTTACACAGTAACTACTGACCTTACGTACACAAATAATTTTATATAAAAAGACACACACATACATGACTCGCCCATAAATGACGAGCCCGACGATCAACAGTTGGAATGCCCATTCATCCACCACACATAACACTTGCGAAACCCATTCACCCACTCTACGTTCACGTGACACTATACTAGCCCACTCCACTAGATTGGCATACTCACGGACTGTACACTCCCATGACACATAACAAGCCACTCAACTGCGAATTTACAATGGTAAATTAGTCTACCCACTCATACTACGTTCTCGTGAGACTAAATATGCACTCTTCACCACGAATTTACAATAGTATATTTTCCTACCTACGCACTCTACGTTCTCGTGATACCAGGCAAGCCCTCTAAACTACGAATTTATAATATTATATTGGCCTACCTACGCACACTAAGTTCTCGTGATACCAGACAAGCCTCTAAACTACGAATTTACAATATTAGATTGGCCTACCTACGCACACTAAGTTCTCGTGATACCAGACAAGCCTCTAAACTACGAATTTACACTTATTAGATTGGCCTACCTACGTTCTCGTGATACCAGACAAGCGTCTAAACCATGAGTTTACAATATTAGATTGGCCTACTTACGTTCTCGTGATACCAGACAAGCGTCTTAACCATGAGTTTACAATATTAGATTGGCCCACCTACGCACACTAAGTTCTCGTGATACCAGACAAGCGTCTAAACCACGAATTTACAATATTAGATTGGCCTACCTACGTTCTCGTGATACCAGACAAGCGTCTAAACCACGAATTTACAACATTAGATTGGCCCACCTACGCACACTAAGTTCTCATGATACCAGACAAGCGTCTAAACCACGAATTTACATTATTAGATTGGCCTACCTACGCACACTAAGTTCTCGTGATACCAGACAAGCGTCTAAACCACGAATTTACATTATTAGATTGGCCTACCTACGTTCTCGTGATACCAGACAAGCGTCTAAACCATGAATTTACAATATTAGATTGGCCCACCTACGCACACTAAGTTCTCGTGATACCAGACAAGCGTCTAAACCACGAATTTTCAATATTAGATTGGCCTACCTACGTTCTCGTGATACCAGACAAGCGTCTAAACCACGAATTTACAATATTAGATTGGCCCACCTACGCACACTAAATTCTCGTGATAACAGACAAGCGTCTAAACCACGAATTTACATTATTAGATTGGCCTACCTACGCATACTAAGTTCTCGTGATACCAGACAAGCGTCTAAACCACGAATTTACATTATTAGATTGGCCTACCTACGCATACTAAGTTCTCGTGATACCAGACAAGCGTCTAAACCACGAATTTACAATATTAGATTGGCCTACCTACGCATACTAAGTTCTCGTGATACCAGACAAGCGTCTAAACCACGAATTTACAATATTGAATTGGCCTACCTACGTTCTCGTGATACCAGACAAACGTCTAAACCACGAATTTACAATATTACATTGGCCTACCTACGCATACTAAGTTCTCGTGATACCAGACAAGCGTCTAAACCACGAATTTACATTATTAGATTGGCCTACCTACGCATACTAAGTTCTCGTGATAGCAGACAAGCGTCTAAACCACGAATTTACATTATTAGATTGGCCTACCTACGCATACTAAGTTCTCGTGATACCAGACAAGCGTCTAAACCACGAATTTACAATATTAGATTGGCCTACCTACTCATACTAAGTTCTCGTGATACCAGACAAGCGCCTAAACCACGAATTTACAATATTAGATTGGCCTACCTACGTTCTCGTGATACCAGACAAGCGTCTAAACCACGAATTTACAATATTAGATTGGCCTACCTACGTTCTCGTGATACCAGACAAGCGTCTAAACCACGAATTTACATTATTAGATTGGCCTACCTACGCATACTAAGTTCTCGTGATACCAGACAAGCGCCTAAACCACGAATTTACAATATTAGATTGGCCTACCTACGTTCTCGTGATACCAGACAAGCGTCTAAACCACGAATTTACAATATTACATTGGCCTACCTACGCATACTAAGTTCTCGTGATACCAGACAAGAGTCTAAACCACGAATTTACAATATTAGATTGGCCTACCTACGCATACTAAGTTCTCGTGATACCAGACAAGCGTCTAAACAACGAATTTACATTATTAGATTGGCCTACCTACGTTCTCGTGATACCAGACAAGCGTCTGAACCATGAGTTTACAATAGTAGATTGGCCCACCTACGTTCTTGTGATACCAGACAAGCGTCTAAACCACGAATTTACAATATTAGATTGGCCTACCTACGCATACTAAGTTCTCGTGATACCAGACAAGCCTCTAAACCACGAATTTACATTATTAGATTGGCCTACCTACGTTCTCGTGATACCAGACAAGCGTCTAAACCATGAGTTTACAATAGTAGATTGGCCCACCTACGCACACTAAGTTCTCGTGATACCAGACAAGCGTCTAAACCACGAATTTACAATATTAGATTGGCCTACCTACGTTCTCGTGATACCAGACAAGCGTCTAAACCTCGAATTTACAATATTAGATTAGCCCACCTATGCACACTAAGTTCTCGTGATACAAGACAAGCGTCTAAACCACGAATTTACAATATTAGATTGGCCAACCTACGTTCTCGTGATACCAGACAAGCGTCTAAACCTCGAATTTACAATATTAGATTGGCCTACCTACGCATACTAAGTTCTCGTGATAACAGACAAGCGTCTAAACCACGAATTTACATTATTAGATTGGCCTACCTACGCATACTAAGTTCTCGTGATACCAGACAAGCGTCTAAACCACGAATTTACAATATTAGATTGGCCTACCTACTCATACTAAGTTCTCGTGATACCAGACAAGCGTCTAAACCTCGAATTTACAATATTAGATTGGCCTACCTACGCATACTAAGTTCTCGTGATACCAGACAAGCGTCTAAACCTCGAATTTACAATATTAGATTGGCCTACCTACGCATACTAAGTTCTCGTAATACCAGACAAGCGTCTAAACCTCGAATTTACAATATTAGATTGGCCTACCTACGCATACTAAGTTCTCGTGATACCAGACAAGCGTCTAAACCTCGAATTTACAATATTAGATTGGCCTACCTACGCATACTAAGTTCTCGTGATACCAGACAAGCGTCTAAACCTCGAATTTACAATATTAGATTGGCCTACCTAAGCATACTAAGTTCTCGTGATACCAGACAAGCGTCTAAACCTTGAATTTACAATATTAGATTGGCCAACCTACGTTCTCGTGATACCAGACAAGCCTCTAAACCACGAATTTACAATATTAGATTGGCCTACCTACGCATACTAAGTTCTCGTGATACCAGACAAGCGTCTAAACCACGAATTTACAATATTAGATTGGCCTACCTACGCATACTAAGTTCTCGTGATACCAGACAAGCGTCTAAACCACGAATTTACAATATTAGATTGGCCTACCTACGTTCTCGTGATACCAGACAAACGTCTAAACCACGAATTTACAATATTACATTGGCCTACCTACGCATACTAAGTTCTCGTGATACCAGACAAGCGTCTAAACCACGAATTTACATTATTAGATTGGCCTACCTACGCATACAAAGTTCTCGTGATACCAGACAAGCGTCTAAACCACGAATTTACAATATTAGATTGGCCTACCTACGCATACTAAGTTCTCGTGATACCAGACAAGCGCCTAAACCACGAATTTACAATATTAGATTGGCCTACCTACGTTCTCGTGATACCAGACAAGCGTCTAAACCACGAATTTACAATATTACATTGGCCTACCTACGCATACTAAGTTCTCGTGATACCAGACAAGCGTCTAAACCAGGAATTTACAATATTAGATTGGCCTACCTACGCACACTAAGTTCTCGTGATACCAGACAAGCGTCTAAACCACGAATTTACATTATTAGATTGGCCTACCTACGTTCTCGTGATACCAGACAAGCGTCTGAACCATGAGTTTACAATAGTAGATTGGCCCACCTACGTTCTCGTGATACCAGACAAGCGTCTAAACCACGAATTTACAATATTAGATTGGCCTACCTACGCACACTAAGTTCTCGTGATACCAGACAAGCGTCTAAACCACGAATTTACATTATTAGATTGGCCTACCTACGTTCTCGTGATACCAGACAAGCGTCTAAACCATGAGTTTACAATAGTAGATTGGCCCACCTACGTTCTCGTGATACCAGACAAGCGTCTAAACCACGAATTTACAATATTAGATTGGCCTACTTACGCACACTAAGTTCTCGTGATACCAGACAAGCGTCTAAACCACGAATTTACATTATTAGATTGGCCTACCTAAGTTCTCGTGATACCAGACAAGCGTCTAAACCTCGAATTTACAATATTAGATTGGCCTACCTATGCATACTAAGTTCTCGTGATACCAGACAAGCGTCTAAACCTCGAATTTACAATATTAGATTGGCCTACCTACGCATACTAAGTTCTCGTGATACCAGACAAGCGTCTAAACCTCGAATTTACAATATTAGATTGGCCTACCTAAGCATACTAAGTTCTCGTGATACCAGACAAGCGTCTAAACCTCGAATTTACAATATTAGATTAGCCCACCTATGCACACTAAGTTCTCGTGATACAAGACAAGCGTCTAAACCACGAATTTACAATATTAGATTGGCCTACCTACGTTCTCGTGATACCAGACAAGCGTCTAAACCTCGAATTTACAATATTAGATTGGCCTACCTACGCACACTAAGTTCTCGTGATACCAGACAAGCGTCTAAACCTCGAATTTACAATATTAGATTGGCCTACCTAAGCATACTAAGTTCTCGTGATACCAGACAAGCGTCTAAACCTCGAATTTACAATATTAGATTGGCCAACCTACGTTCTCGTGATACCAAACAAGCCTCTAAACTACGAATTTACAATATTAGATTGGCCTACCTACGCATACTAAGTTCTCGTGATACCAGACAAGCGTCTAAACCTCGAATTTACAATATTAGATTGGCCAACCTACGTTCTCGTGATACCAGACAAGCCTCTAAACCACGAATTTACAATATTAGATTGGCCTACCTACGCATACTAAGTTCTCGTGATACCAGACAAGCGTCTAAACAACGAATTTACATTATTAGATTGGCCTACCTACGTTCTCGTGATACCAGACAAGCGTCTGAACCATGAGTTTACAATAGTAGATTGGCCCACCTACGTTCTTGTGATACCAGACAAGCCTCTAAACCACGAATTTACAATATTAGATTGGCCTACCTACGCATACTAAGTTCTCGTGATACCAGACAAGCGTCTAAACCTCGAATTTACAATATTAGATTGGCCTACCTAAGCATACTAAGTTCTCGTGATACCAGACAAGCGTCTAAACCTCGAATTTACAATATTAGATTAGCCCACCTATGCACACTAAGTTCTCGTGATACAAGACAAGCGTCTAAACCACGAATTTACAATATTAGATTGGCCTACCTACGTTCTCGTGATACCAGACAAGCGTCTAAACCTCGAATTTACAATATTAGATTGGCCTACCTACGCATACTAAGTTCTCGTGATACCAGACAAGCGTCTAAACCTCGAATTTACAATATTAGATTGGCCTACCTAAGCATACTAAGTTCTCGTGATACCAGACAAGCGTCTAAACCTCGAATTTACAATATTAGATTGGCCAACCTACGTTCTCGTGATACCAAACAAGCCTCTAAACTACGAATTTACAATATTAGATTGGCCTACCTACGCATACTAAGTTCTCGTGATACCAGACAAGCGTCTAAACCTCGAATTTACAATATTAGATTGGCCAACCTACGTTCTCGTGATACCAGACAAGCCTCTAAACCACGAATTTACAATATTAGATTGGCCTACCTACGCATACTAAGTTCTCGTGATACCAGACAAGCGTCTAAACCTCGAATTTACAATATTAGATTGGCCTACCTATGCATACTAAGTTCTCGTGATACCAGACAAGCGTCTAAACCTCGAATTTACAATATTAGATTGGCCTACCTACGCATACTAAGTTCTCGTGATACCAGACAAGCGTCTAAACCTCGAATTTACAATATTAGATTGGCCTACCTACGCATACTAAGTTCTCGTGATACCAGACAAGCGTCTAAACCTCGAATTTACAATATTAGATTGGCCTACCTACTCACACTAAGTTCTCGTGATACCAGACAAGCGTCTAAACCACGAATTTACAATATTAGATTGGCCTACCTACGCAAACTAAGTTCTCGTGATACCAGACAAGCCTCTAAACCACGAATTTACATTATTAGATTGGCTCACCTACGTTCTCGTGATACCAGACAAGCGTCTAAACCACGAATCTACAATATTAGATTGGCCTACCTACTCATACTAAGTTCTCGTGATACCAGACAAGCGTCTAAACCACGAATTTACAATATTAGATTGGCCTACCTACTCTTACTAAGTTCTCGTGATACCAGACAAGCGTCTAAACCACGAATTTACAATATTAGATTGGCCTACCTACGCAAACTAAGTTCTCGTGATACCAGACAAGCCTCTAAACCACGAATTTACACTTATTAGATTGGCCCACCTACGTTCTCGTGATACCAGACAAGCGTCTAAACCACGAATTTACAATATTAGATTGGCCTACCTACGCAAACTAAGTTTTCGTGATACCTGACAAGCCTCTACACTACGAATTTACAATATTGGATTGGCCTACCAACTAACACTACGTCGGTAACCCAGATTTTTGGTGGGACAATTTAGGGAGTTACAATGTTAAGTTGTAAATTGTTTCACTATTTCACCTACAACAGCTTCACTTATTCAAAGCTTTTATAAATATTTTCATCTTTTCTCAAAATTGTCAATTTTTCTCAAAATGTTTAACTTTTCTCAAAATTGACTACCTCACCACCCATACACGTACAGTGGTATTGATCCACCCACATACCCTTACAAGTACAGTGGTATTGACCCACCCAACACAATGGTGGTTACCATCAGATTAGTTTATTGTACAAAAGCATAAAATATATGTTTCAGAAAATTAAACTAGTAAATATTAACATAAATGGATATGTAGGCGACAGGCTTAAATGCTTACAAATTTTTACAATATACTCGTGCTTCTCTACGGGATAAAAATATAAATTTAATTTTGAAAAATCAGAATATCTGACGAAGCACACCATCTGTTGAAAATCTTGATAAAAAAGAAACACTCTTGTTTTAAATAATAAAACATTACAATAAGTAAATACCAAGCAAAATACAACCGTAGAAAAAACAAATAAATTACATCATTGATTATACGAACCCATCTATGTGCAATAGTAATGACACACCCGCTCACCCATATACGTACAATGGTATTAACCAAAACAGCCATCCATATACGTAGGCGGTATTGATCCACTCACCCACCCATAAACGTACAGGGGTGTTGACCCACCCACCCACTCATATACATACAGTGGTTATAACCCACCCGGTCACCCATATACGTACAGTGGCATTCACCCACCCGCCCACCCATATACGTACATTGTTATTGACCCACCCGCTCACCCATATACTTAGTGGTATTGGCCCACCCGCCCACCCATGTACATACAGAGGTATTAACCATACCGGCCATCCTATACGTAGTGGTATTGATCCCTCTCACCCACCCATAAACGTACAGGAGTGTTGACCCACCCACCCACCCATATACTACAATGGTTGAGATATTCTACAAATAGAATGCTGTTTGAAGAAAATCTCAAGCAGAAGGTGAAATTGAGTAACAATTTACAACTTAACATTTAACATCCTTCCCACTCGGGGTTTCCAGCCTATTGGTAAAAAAGCGGATACTCGCCACGATTATGAGATCAGTCTCCACATTTTCGTGTGTTCAATTGTACACCTGATGAGACTATAAGCCCAACATCTGTACTCCCCGTACTCTTGAATCCTTACGGATAGCCTGCGTGTTAGAGAATAGTGGCTCTGAAGTCGAAACATTGTGACAACATAAAGTCCACACTGCAAGAAGTACATAGTTCTTCGTTGTACCCTCACTTCTTATAATTGCCTTAATTTTCTTGAAGATGTTATAGCAGTAGTGGAGCGTAATACATACAGGATGACGGATAATCATCAATTCCCTATAGTGTATTTGGAGTCAACCTCTACCGTTCAGGTGTTCCTGAACGCAAGCAGTCGCCGCGCAGTCCGTGTAGTGATGTGCAGCAATTTAGAACGTCTTCGCCTTCTAGGCTGAGTGTTATGGTGACACTGTGATAATTGACCAAAAATTCATAACCCTATTTGGTAGTATGCGTTCTAGGACAAAGCACTACTGTTAATGCTAGTCCCGAGACGGTCCGACTGGACTTACATATAGGCTTGTGCTTCGCTGTTTCGATCTTTTGGATCTCTTCAGGTATGTGTAGGTTGCGGTTATTAGCAACCAACCTACGACAGCTTTGGTTATTCAACTTTGTTTGCAGAAGCTCACAAGCGGAAGGTGAAATCGAGTAACAATTTACAACTTAACTTAACACTGCGTTCTCATGACACATAACATGCCACTCAACTGCGAATTTGCAATACTACATTGGCCTACCCACTCAAACTACGTTATAATATCACATAATAAGCCTACTCAACTGCGAATTTGCAATACTACATTGACCTACCCACTTACACTACGTTCTCATAACACATAACATGCCACTCAACTTCGAATTTACAATACTATATTGGCCTACCTACTCACACTACGTTCTCATGACAAATAACATGCCACTCAACGGCAGATTTACAATACTGTAATGTCCTACCCACTCACACTACGTTCTCAAGACACATAACATGCCACTCAACTGCGAATTTACAATAGTAAATTCGCCTACCTACGTAATCTACGTTCTCGTGATACTATACAATCCCACTCATCCACGAGTTGGCCCCAATACTATCCAAATACTATCGAGCTGCCATACTCACTCTACGTTTTTATAACGTGACAGCTAGACCTATCATAATATCTCTTTTAGTTTCTTGGTGATGGACATTTATTTTGTATGTATATACGCCACTGGCACTGGTGGCGAAATGCTGTAACCCAGCTACTTGGGGACAACATTTTGAGGAGATTATATGTTCTATGCTTGCTCCTTTTAATACCGATACGCCGTCCGTTCAATGGTTGCCATCGAAGTTGGACACTACTAGAGAAGTCTGGGGTGTCCATGTTGGATGGTAGTCAAGGTTTAGATTTTGTGTAGGGAAGACAACTGAGTGTCAGGATTAGCTTTCCTAGAAATTCATCCAACACTACCTGGTTTGGATCCCACGTAAAGCTATAGGTTCCAGTTGCCCTGGGGCTATTAATAAATAGCTCTCTCTGAGGAATAGTCGACCTTAGTTAGTAACAATTAATTACTACACTCGTTCATCTACACTCTTTCGCCTCTCATATTCGCCCATATCGAGACGATCGGCGTCTTACTGATGAATAACAAATTATTACATCCTCAATATCTTATTGAGTATCTTCTAAAAATAACTAATACAATTTAACTAAACACTGGCCGTAAGAAAGTTAAACATTTGGCAGTGTTTTTTTATTTAGAATCCAATCTACCTTTAAAAAAAAATAGCTTAATATATTACTTAGCTGTTGGCGTTTTCAGCTCTATTAATCTATCACTGAAAGTTGGTCAATGAAAAAATTGCGCAATTTACGTAGTGACAGTTAAGGAGCATCCACAACACCTACATCGAGGGTGCACCACCCTAAATTGTGGGTGGGAAGGGGTGTGTTATATAGTGGGGGTGCCCTCGTGGTGCGTTAGTCCCGCAACAAGTGTTCCCCGCACACCCTAGGTGAGTTCAAGGCATAATTTATACAATACTTAATTTGATATTTAATATTATAAATAATTATTAATTATTTAAAAATTACTTGTTCTTAAACAGTTTGTGAACTTTTGTGTGTTGGTGACCTCGTAAAGTTTAAACTAAAACAAACCAATGTGTGTAATGTAAGTAACTTGTTATTTTTAAGTTTGATAATAATAATAGTCCTTATTTTCTAAACTTAAAACAAATAAATATATAAAAAAGTAAATAAATAATAGACAAATAATTGGTAATATTTTTAAAATTCTTAAACTTTAGAAACTTCGATTTTATAAAAAATATATTCCTGGTCATGTAATTTTTTATGTTTTCTTGAAGGTATCTTCTTTTTATTTACGTTTTTAAAAAATTTTTGTTATTTTGTAATATGTATAATACTTTATTCTTACATTGTCTTTATTTCTTATGTAATAGCTATGCATACTCCTTTAACTTTAGTTTTAGAAAAAATTTGTTTGATGTATAATAAGCAGTGAAAATCATATAAAGAAGGTAAGGACATAATATCCCGTTTTTTTAAGAATGTTTTACAGCTTGCCGTTTCTGGAATATTTTATACTATTCCACAGATTGTTTTGTAATTTGAAGGTGTTAAAAGCACCAATATTGTTTCCCCAGAGTAGAGTGAGGAATTATTGAGGAACGAGTAGCATGTTATTAATAAAATATCTATAGTTACATGATGTTTCATTCTTCGAAGAGCCAATGTATTTGATATAATTTTTTTATAGGTGTGATCAATACAGGACGCCAGGTAATATAGTAAATCAACTATGCCTCCTAAATTTGAGTTCGGTTATTTATAGTTTTAATTAAAATATTGATATTATTGTTTTATTTAAATTTATTGAATTTACGAAAAAAATTCCAAACACAACGTGATCATAATTTGAGATTGATCTATGCCTAAATGATTTTAATTAATTCCTTGCAAAATAAGTGTTTCATCATCGTTTGTTCATCGTTCATCATCGACTGTCACGTTCATCATCATCAGTAAGAATTTCGTAAACATCACCGCTTAAATTAAAATATATTATAACATAAGTATTCAGTTGTATAAATAACAATAACAGAAGCAATATCTTTAATATCGCCAAATAACAGTCTCACATTTATTCACATATTTTAATAAACCAATTGTTATTTTATTATTATAATAATAATACAATTTAATAGTATACTAATTTTATAATAATAAAACTTAACTATTAATTACACATATACTTGGACTATAATATGCGTAGTAATACTCTCAGATTATTCATTTTACCAAAAGTAAACAAGTTTATAATAAAACAATCATTTTTATATCTGGGACCGAAGTATTTCAATAGATTACCCACTGAAATTAAAGAAATGAAAAATTTAAACTTTTTTTTTTTGCAAAGAATTGAAAACATGGCTTTTAAAAAATAAAGAACTTATTTATCTACAAGAAAACATTTGTTAAATATAAATAATGTTAATAAACTGTCTTTTCCCGATGCTATTATACTGATTAGAAACTATATGCTTTTTAATAAATTAAATAAAATCACTCAGTAATTTGTATACTTAAACTAAATAATTGGAAAGATGTAGATATATTGATGAAATGCAGTAGTTAGTCTAAATCCATTGTAATTGTTGTAATTGTTGTTGTCTGACTATCTTATCTTGTCTTTTGTACGTCTCCCTCAAAATGAAACAATGAATCAAGCCACAAACACTGCAAAGCTGCGCGTCAATTTGTAATTACTAAAACTGAACTCAAATTAATTCATTTTGTATTTATCTTGTATTCTTTCTTACTTACTTTGTAAATTAGTTTGTATTTAATCTATACTTTTAGTTTATTTAAAAGTATTTAATCTATACTTTTAGTAACCACAATTACTGGAAACAGTGGTTAGTTCTATTCCATAATTGCCATGACTGTAAACTAGTATTATCTGTGGAATAAACTTCATTTATTCATTTATTCACATTTTAATCTATAATTTTTCTCAAACATTGTATCATAAAAACCCACCATTAGTTTTAAAAATAAATATAATCTTACAATATATTATCTGTCATAATTTTTTCCTACAGTCTCTTACATTCACGATGGACCTCTTTTAGTTCCATTCAGAAACTCTGGGTTCATTGTGTTCATCACTTAATTTATCAAAAGAAATAGTAACGACATATTTAATTGACTTAGTTCGTATTTTTTATATTTTTGTCAAGCGGGGTAGATATGTTTGTTAGTTTTATTACTTTAAAATGTTCAAATTGAGTTGTTTATAATGATGGGTTGGATATTGAACTATAATTATTTTGATGGCTTTTGATTTTGTTGTTTCTTTAACATAATGTTCAGTGTGTCATGTCAGAGTCAAGAACATTGCTACAGGATCCACCTCATCCAACAATGCAATGATCTATCATTCTATTAAATAGAGATTAATGGATTCCCATTAGTGTTTTTAATGTTATTATGTTTACTAAATAATGAAGAAGAAGGTACCTTGATACATATAATGATGAAGAGGACTTATTTATTAGATATTTTTCTAGAAATCAAACTAGGTTTCATTATCAAAAACAACATACAACTAAATCATATTTTTTAAATATTAAATAAACATAACAGCTAACATAACAATTAATATATATTTTATATCATATACATTTAATAGAAATTATATGTTTTATATAATATACATTAAAAAAAATATATTTTATGTTCGTTTATGTAGTACATAAGCATCAATATAACTTGGTTTTATAACTTCTTCTAACAAATCGATGTATGAAAAAGTGTTTTTTTGGATGGCTAAATTTTTTCGATGGTCAATTTTAAAATGTCTTAGGGATCGTTAATCTCGTTTTCAAATTTCGATTATTTTGGCTTAGATATTTTTTGTTGCAGTCATCAGATTTATCTTCGTATATTCCTTATTTATATTCATTTTTAATTTTTCCCTCATATTTGGAATAATGTGTTTTAAAAAGATCTTTGCTATATTCTATATTTGGTCAAGTACTTCTATTAGACTTTTGATTTATTGATTTATTTTTGTATGATCATCTTATCAAAAATATGTTCCTTATATCCGTTGAATACAGCAAAATTCTTTTATTTTTCTGACTTCTATACTAAAATTTTCTTGATACAATCAAGTGTTAAATAGTCTATCTTAATGTGCGAACATTTCCTCTTTTTTGTTCTGGAGAACGTAAGGAATCTTTCGGGGTGTATCTGTAGTTATGAGAAGGTTTTCTGTAGGTGTCTAATTATATATGTTTTGAGATGTTTTTTTTTTTTAAATTAAAATGTCTTAAAATGGTAAAGAATTGTGTGATTCAATTCCGTGAATAAATTTAATGGTTGGATGTAATTTTGTTTTTTATTTTTTTATTTTCATAATGAAAAGTTGTTTTCGGAAGACTTCAAGCATTCATAAATTTCATAAATTTTATCGGTTTATGAGAGTTTTATTTTTACAAATCATAGAAGGTTCCTAGTTCAATAATTAAGTGTCGATGGCGTTGAAAGCTGATTGTAGGTCAGCCAATGAGCAATCGTAGAGTGGAGAGTTATGTTCGTTTCGACATAATCCCCTGTGTCAAGAGTGTCACGGCTGTATTGTCTGAGTAAGCAATATGTGTAGCATTAAGTTATACAGTCCTAAATCAGTAATGTAATTTTTTTAAAGACCGTTCCTAGGAATGTGCCTTGTGGTACTCCTGTTTTTTTCCATTATTGTTATCTCAATTAACTTGAATCTTTCGTTTTACCTATTTCGTAACTTTTAATCAAGTTAAAGGTATTCCGTAAATCTGTATAGTTCTTTCTATAAGCGAATCACTCCTTATGAAATAAGATCACTCGATTAGATTTATTTTAAATCTTAAAGGCCGAGGACGTTGGAAAAAATATTGTAAATGTAAAACATTCCCTAACTTGCACCTAAAATATTTTAGGTGATTTTCTACCACTACAGTGTGGTGGTTTTGAAAATAGTTTTTGAAAATAGCTTACGTTTTAAAAATTAAAAATTGACTAAGAAAAACTATTAATATTCCTATCCTAAGCTATTTCTAAACGGTTGAACGAGAAATTTTGAAAATCATTGTATGTTTGGGTGCTTGATGCCTTACTTATCCAAAATTTGAAATCTGTGGAATTTGTGGTTCCTGATTTATTAATGTATTTATAAAAATCACAAACATACGGATAGACGGTTAACAAAACGAGATAGACCATACTGTAATATGACATTTTTTGTTTGTTTTCATGTCTATCCTACCAATCTGACCTAATAATGATTTTATGTCTATCCTGTAATTTTGCATAGGACCTAATCATACAAAAATAGTCCTAAAACCTTTCTGAATATTTTTTTTACCGTATATAAATTGGCTCTGATGCTTATAGACTTCTATGGAATTTACCGATCCGATATGATCCATTTTTACTATAATGGAAGCGTCAATATATCTGCTTATTCTACTCAGGATAATTAATTTAAATAAAATAATTTTTTTAAGATATGTATTTATTTATTTTTTACCACCAGAATTCCAACAATCACGTCAATAATGGCCTTTACAAAGTCGTTGCACAGTTCGAGACGGTAAAAAACAACTCACCATTATTTTCATTTCTGTACCCACGTGGGTTAATGCAAAGTACAAATAAGTGTAACTTGAGTTACCTTGCACATGAGAGTAATCCTAACTACGTAAGCAGGTTAATGTCTTTGAGGCTAAACATACGTCATGTAATATGGAACTTGAGTTACCTTGCACATGAGAGTAATCCTAACTACATGAGCAGGTTAATGTCTTTGAGGCTAAACATACGTCATGTAATATGGAACCTGAGTTACCTTGCACATGAGAGTAATCCTAACTACATGAGCAGGTTAATGTCTTTGAGGCTAAACATACGTCATGTAATATGGAACTTGAGTTACCTTGCACATGAGAGTAATCCTAACTACGTGAGCAGGTTAATGTCTTTGAGGCTAAACATACGTCATGTAATATGGAACCTGAGTTACCTTGCACATGAGAGTAATCCTAACTACGTGAGCAGGTTAATGTCTTTGAGGCTAAACATACGTCATGTAATATGGAACCTGAGTTACCTTGTACATGAGAGTAATCCTAACTACGTAAGCAGGTTAATGTCTTTGAGGCTAAACATACGTCATGTAATATGGAACCTCAGTTTTGTCAGTCTCTTACATGGATGCATTACATAATAATGAAGTTTGAATTATTTGCTAGTACTGTATATGTATTTTGGACAAAATTTGTTTTTCAAAGCGTGAAATTATTTGTTTTAAAATTGAACGTACAGATGAATTTTACGCTCAATTTTTGAGGTTGATTTGGGTGATTTTATACTGTATATTAATCAAACATCATTCACAAAGCCTAAAACTAATGAATTCCACTAATGTTTAATACAACTTGTAGACTTTCCTGAGACTTTTATTACACCTCAGAGTGAATAGACGCTACATTTGGAATTTTTCTGTCAAGTTGCTCTTTCAAGGTTTTTAATAACATGCAAGAGCATGTTATTAAATGCTTAAAGATATAATTCTTTAAGTATATTTTAATTCCAAACGTAATAACTCAAGAGAGTTATTACGTTCGGAATTAAAATATACTTAAAGAATTATATCTTTTCAAAGAAGTCTAAGGGTTTCTATTTCTATGTCTTCTTAGTTGAAATTAAAAATACGATTTCTTCTAGGCTTTAATTTTAGTTTCAATAAATGCGGGTATTTTAGTCCTTCACTTTTAATACGTTGTAATTTTTCATATTTTTAACTGCATGACATGTCATCTAGTAATGTTATAATGCTTTATTTTGAAATAATTTTTATTATGTAGTAATATGACGAAAAATCGGGTTCTTAACCATTTGCAAGAAAAAAACTGCATTCGGTGTTTTATGGCAATTTATGATTTATTTTATTTTAACTATTGAACTTTTATGGAAGCAGGATCGTAAAATCAATATGAGCCTTTTATTACTTAAATGTCTGGGTTTATTTGAACTTTATAATTTAACTTTCTCCCATATGCGTTAGCATGGAGAAAGTACTGTGATCGTCAAAAAATATGTTTACAAGTTGATCTAAACATCCATTTTAGGCACCCCTAAACCCAAACCCCCTTTTTTTAAATAAATTGTTGGTGTCTGCGTATACGTCTGTGCACTTCGCTGGAGATAAAAACGGATGGATCGATTGTTAATAAATTTGGTATGTAGGTGTATTTAGCCAATATATTCAGACAGTTTTTTACATTTTTGAAACTTTAGTTTTTTATGTGCAAAAACAAACAAAAATGGAATTTTCTGGAAAATGGCTCTAACAATTTTGATTAAATTTTCAGGAAAGATGTAAATTACAATTTAAAATATTTCAGTAAAAATGTAATGTCCATAACTTTAATAGTCTTTGAGTTTACAACATGTTAACGAGCATAAACACTACAAAACCCAATTGTTTCTAGCGATTTTGATTAAATTTTCGGTAAATTATAAATATTTTAATTCCATTCTAATAAGTTGGGGCTAAAGGCCGAAGGCCAGAAGCCATAACTAAAGTTGTTGAAGGTTGTTTACATAAAATCTGGCTTGTACATAAAATTGAAAAGCTATTTTTGAAGAATATTTTATCCATAATTTTATTTAAATAAAATAAGTGTTTCGTCTGTACATTCCTTAGAAATGTAATTAATTGAACATATGTTTTTATTTATGTTTGTTTTTTATCCTTTAATTCTTATTAAATTCAATAATATATTCATAGCCCTCATACAGTTTTGACAGTTACTTGGTACCATTTATTTAATTTCTGCCAAATTTATTTCACTGATTGAACAAAATACGCTATCAGCTGATATGAACTGATATGAACAAAATACGCTAAAAAACGAAAGTTTTAGCTCCAAAAAGATAACAACCAATTAAAAACTTGCCTTACGAAGGATTTTTATTCGGAGATTTTTACCTTTTGTAGTTGTTCTAAAGTCACTCTAATTTAAATATGTACGAGTATAAGAATTAACAGGCACCATAAAATGGTATGTTTAGCCAATATCTACAGGCCGTTTTTCTTTTTGTTTGTACTTTTTTAAATGTTAGTTTCTTTTATTTTTGGGCAAAAATGTAATTTTCTCAAGAACGGCTTTAATGATTTTGATTACATTTCCAGGATGTAATTTTCTCAAGAAAGATGTAAATTACATCTTTTTACATTAAAATGCACCTGGGTAATTGATTACTGGTTCCGTTTGTATAAATAAATAAAATTAATTTGTTGAATATAAAATAAATGTACACATTAATGCGTGATTGATATTGCTGTTCTGAACAGTGCATAGTTTACGTCTTGATTTGCGTTGTTTATAATATATTTTTATTTAATTTGTTAGTATCAGATTTGTTGTTTTTTATTGTTTGTAATAGTGTTACTGTACTTCTTATCAGGCTTATAGATATTTTAAAGATATTGATATTAATATATTGTTATGCCTTATGTAACTTATGTTTATTGTTGAAGATATTGTCTCCGGACGCTACACTAAACTATCTCACTTATTATTTTTTTAACAAGCTTAGTACATTTTTTAAACAATCTAACCAAACAAAGGAAAAGTGCTAAAGTTTGTTCCAGTTACCTGATACCATTTATTGGTCTAATAGAAATGCCTTTAAGATATTATTAAATTATTGATAACAATAGCCGAATATCAATATATTCCAGACTCATACATTCTTTTAATATGTTTATAGGATGGTGTCTTGTCCAATTGCAGGGTATTGCCTCAATATGGTTCATACCAGTGGTCAATTTATACATCTTGTGAATCAATCAAGGAAAAAATGTTTTAAAAAATTAGTTCTTTAATTTTCAAACAGTTTTAGTTTTATTGAAAATATACTGAATGTATATTGTATAAAAAACTTAAATGCAATATACATACGTTTATTGTATTTCACGTATGTCTATTATAGTACGTAAAATACAATAAACCTATGTATTTAATGTATGCACATACAATAAACGTATGTATATTGTATTTTACATACTCTATACATACTAGTACTACTCTAGTATTGTAATATAGTGTAGTATATTTTAAGTATAGTCTACACCATACTTTTTAGTCTAAACATAGATATATTATACAGCGTTTTTAACAAAACAATACTTTTAACATTAAACTAGAGATTTAAGAAAGCATTTATCGAATAACAAGCTCCAATAGAAGTTTCTTTAACGAACCTTTAAATTTTCTATTGGTATTTTCTAATTTTATTAGTACAGATAGGTAATTGTAAACCAATGTTGTGGGGAAGTAGGGAGGCAAGTTCTAACCTATGAGAGGCCTGTCTTTGCCTTGTGTCGTAATTATGTCTATTTTCCCCAGACATAATTTGTATAGACTCAAATCTGTTAAATATTAACATCTCATACATTTTTATTGAGGGCAATGTTAAAATGTTTAGTATTAAAGTAAGACTTTCGAGATACTCTACTGTTTATTCTTACTATAATATGAGCCGGAATAAACAGAAGAGGTTTTCATGGGGCCGGAATATTCTTTTTATGGGGACGGAATATTCTGTTATAGGTACGGAATATTCTTTTATGGGGCCGGAATATTCTTTTATGGAGCCGTAATATTCTTTATGAGGACGGAATATTCTTTTAAATTTATCGCATTCGTATAGCCCTGTAGTATAAATAATTTTGTATCTTAACCTTGATGATTTGCAAATCTTGAAAAAAGAAATAATGGAGATGATAGCTTAGAGGAGAGACCATTATATGTCTCTTCTACGAAAATTTGCTGTCTTGATGACAGCAATGGAAATGGAAAAATGAAGTTCAAATTTATTCTTAAGCATTGCCGGGTTTATTTTAAAAGTTTTATTTTTTCTAAAATTTAAACAGTTAGTTTTATTAATAATTAAATGCAAGTTATTGTTCTTGAGCTATTGGTGCAAAACGTTCAGTTGTAAAAGAACTTTCAACTTCTAAACTACTTAGAGATTTATTTTTAAAATAAATTAGTAGTATTGAATGCATATAAAATGTTAGAAAGTAAATTCGAGTTATTTTAGTTAACTTTAACAATAGTCAAATTCTCAGATATGTGAAGCTGACACAACTTTGTGCGTATTTCAATGTGAATATGAATGATTACATGAGTGTAGAATGATTGGGAAAATTCCAATTTTGAATAAAGTTTATAAGAAGCTGACGTCCAGCTTCGAGGAAGGTGCCCCAATTTCACAAGAAAACCTCACTTGCACAAATTAAATTAAAAGTGAAGGTGATATTGTGCCGACAAACACTTCGCCTTATCGAATTATAACACTCAATTTGCCTGTAAGGGTTTCTCAGGAAATGACGAACCACTCAATGTTAACATTATTAAGTGTAAGTGCACACTATTAAAGAGACGTTCCCACTCTATACAAATATGTAAGTATTTGAATAAAAGATAATTGCTGTACCTTACTGCAAATAAACAGTTTTCATATATTGACAAAATATTTGTAATAGTTTAAGGTCAATTCCTATTAAAATTATCAATGTTCTGTTTTTTCTTTTTTTCTATGAATTGGATTTAGAAAATTCATTTTCAAAAAATACATCTTAATATATTTAACTCTGTTTTCCATAAGATCCATTGTTACAAACAATGAGTTCAAAATTCAATTTAATCGATTTGTTTGGTGACATAATACATGCAATATGCTCGTATTAAGAAAGCAAATAGTTTACTCTTTTAAATTAATAATACAGTAGTACCATCGCTATTTTGGTGGATCCAATATAGTATTTATAGATTACAGCAATCAAATTTGAATAGAAATGTCTATCGTTCACAATTATAAAGGAATCGATCGATATCGATATTATGTACCAGGAGATAAAAGATATCTGTAATTTTTGTTTTAAAATTGTGTTGTTTATAGACTTGATATGAATTCATTACTGTGGCGTATTAATATTTGTTCTCGGTTGAACGCTTTGTATTTCAGTATTTAATTGTACAAGATAACTATTTAATTACCACCCCTCTCAGTCTCTGACTAATTATTCCGGAGCACGAATCCGCCGTTCAGTTGGCAACACTGCAGCCTGTCTTTGCAGAATTTCATTATATCATACCACATTTTAAAACTAAAAATGTTGCTATTCATTGCTAGTCACTTGGTCACTGGGCATTTCATCTTCTTTTTTAATTAATAATTTTCCTCGTAATCTGTCCAAAATAAATATTAAATAAGGACACGCCTGCAGAAGAAAACTACTATGGAATCTAAACGGATATCGCTCATCATGAATCATAAACTTTTGTCGATTATTTTTTAATCTTCTATCCTTATTTTTAAACGTTTTGTGTTAGCTGCTATAATTAGGAGATCACAAACTCATTGTGATGCACAGAATTTTAGCTCCTCCAATACTACCCAGGGGGTACGTACAGCTTTAAAGATTGGCTATGAACGTGAACAACATCACACCCATGAAATAATTTTGATGGACGAAATAAATTGTTTGTTTAGAACATATAAAGGTTTATTATGGGATTATTTGAGATTTTAAATTACTTCTTTTTAAATAATTCTCCAGTAAAGGACTCAGAGAAGAAAATTAAGTTTCTTATTATCGAACCCTCAATACCTGTAGGTGGGATGAATCTCCCTCTTAGGGAATGGACACTGTTAAATCGCATCTTAACTGATGTATTGACTGAATTAGCTTCCAGTATGTATTCAGTATATGAAACCGAATGTATTCAGTATATGGAACTGAATACTGAATTAGCTTCCAGTATTCCAGTATTGAGATATGTACTGGAGTACTGGAATCATAAATGTACATTGGCACTAGACCAGTCATGTGATTGCGGGGAGTCTTTCCAAACTATGTTCTCTACACTCTTTTACGGAGGGATTAGCTAGCATAAATAGAATCAGTAATATAAGTACTAAATGTCTAGATGGACTGGATTCAGCTTTGTAACATGAAAATTATTTACAAAGTGTAAAAAGACTAATATATATAGTCTATATATATATATATCAGTCTTTTTACGCTAGTGGCACTTTAACTTATTCTACGGTCTAAACCCATAAAGAAAATTTTTAGTGGACCTCACGCGATTTCAACCCATGACCCTCTGCATACGAAGCAAAGGTGCTCACCAGTAAGCTAGCAAGAGGCCTAAATAAAATGAGTTTTGGATCTTGTTACAGATATGTATTACTGTATTTTTGTTTTCTTAAAAAGTAAATTCCAGCTGACAAACCGTACTCTATATACTGTAGAAGCTAGACCACCTTAATGAGCACATCCACTAGAGAATCCTAATATGTCAATAAACACAAATCAATCTATACAATCCTAAAAACGTAACTCATTAACAAAAAAACTCCATTTCATACAACTCGTTCACTGAAGGATTACCCACCTACAACAACGAACCTTAATTTATTTTTAATTTTACTTTAAAATGTTTTCAATGTATTTATTTATTGTATGATATATACATAACTATACATAAGCACTTGTCAATACAAAATTACAATGAGGTAATTAAATATATAAATTAAACATGTCTAATTATAATAATCTAGGTAATAAACTAAAATATTTGCAACACTTTACTAAATAAAATTGAAAAAATCGTTAATACTATAAGGAACCAAATCTACTAGATTATCTTTCAATATTCGTTTAGCTGTAGTTAGCTTTTGTTCCAGTTTGAGGTTATTTGGGAGGTGATTGTACAGTTTAATTCCATTGTGTAAAAGGTGTCTTTTGGAGAAGGAGGTTCTTTGATTTGGGATGATCAGATCCAGTTGGTTACGAAGGTTGTATGTATGTGGAAGTTGAGAAACTATGGAAAGAGGTATGGATTTTTTTAAACAAATAACAATGTTTCTAAAATACATATGGACGGTTTAAGTTACAAATCTCTTGTTGCTTAAAAAGTGGACGGCATGATACAGTTTTTTTTTTTTTTTTAGTTCAAACATTGTTCGAATGGCTCGTTTTTAAGTTTGAAAATTTCGTTTGCTCTGACTGACTGAGCCCCCAAACTGGAATGCCATAAGATAAGTTCGAATATATGACTCCGTAATAAACAGTCAGTATTTCACTGAATAGGGACAGCCTTCTTAAGATTCCGGAGCTGATAGATCTTGAAATTTTAGTCAGATGGTCGTGAAAATTAAGATTTTTATCTAATATCAATCCTAGGAATCTTAGTACATCCGTTTCATCATTTACACAGTACAATTCAGAATCTTCCTTGTTTTGTATGGAATATTGCAATAAGCTTTTTTTTGCGTTAACATAGAGACGATTTTCACCAAACCACTGTACGAGGCAATTGACTTTCATAAAAAGCTCTGTTTCAATAAGCTTCCTACAGGGTCCTATTACCGTACACAAGTTTGGATTTGTAACACCATAACTGACGTCATTAATGAACAACAAGAAGAGTAAAGGTCCAAATACCGAACCCTGTGGTACCCCTGCCAAAGTGACTTCTTGATCAGTACTTAAGTGACTAAGTAGAATCGATGTAAGGAATTTTGACTAACTGTCGCAGGCTACAAAGATATGTGCGAAACCAGTTTAGGGGGATACCTCGTATTCCCCTAAACATCTTCTGAAACTTGTTTATAAGAATCTCGTGGTCGACCATATCAAATACCTTGCTGAGGTCAATGAAGGCACTTGCAGCAAACCATCAATTTTATTGATCAAGTGAAACATAGCATCTACTGTTGATTTATTTTTGAGGAACCCAAAATGATGCTTGTGTATTGTTCTGTAAAACTGTGTATTGTACTGCTTGTGTATTGTGATACATTGTAAAACTGTTTAGTCTGGCATTTTTTAACATAATTCAGAGAATATGTTCAGGATAACTAAAAACCCGTTCTCACCTTATTTACTGAATCCAATGCTGAGCCCAATGAGGTCTGGCACACTATTGATAAACCTACAGAACCTGAGATAAACATACGTGTAGAGATGGATGTGTGGGTCATCACCTCCGTACGTGTAAGGATGGGTGGGTAGGTCATCAGCCCCATACGTGGGCGGGTGTGTCACCACCTACGCACGTGAAAGGGTGAGTGGGTTGGTCATCACCTCGACACGTGTAAGGTTTGGCATGTAGGTCATCAACTAAATACGTCTAAGGGTGGGTAGATAAGGATAGGTTGTCACCTCTATACGTGTACGGATGGGTAGGGAGGTCGTCACATCCCCAAGGGTAAGTGGGTGAGTACTGTACAAGATTCATTTCATCACTCTTAAAGAGGGCATATACTGTCTTTAAATAATTAATTTTTACTAGTATTCAGCTTAATTGTATTAGGCTAATTGTAAATTGCGGTGAAATAGCTGGTTAAACTATTTTACAAATGTCAAGTGTCAAAAGTGACTAGTTTGTACAACGTCACTTAACATAAGTTTCATATACGAGTACTTATCGATTACAGCGATCAAATTCGAAAAGAAATGTCTATCGTTCACAATTATAAAGGAATCGATCGATATCGATATTATGTACTAGGAGACACAAGATATATGTAATTTTTGTTTTAAAATTGTGTTGTGTATAGACTTGATATAAATTCATTACCGTGGCGTATTAATATTTGTTCTCGGTTGAACGCTTTGAATTTCAGTGTTTAATTGTAATATAGATAACTATTTAATTACCACCCCTCTCAGTCTCTGACTCATTATTCCGGAGCACGAATCCGCCGTTCAGTTGGCAACACTGCAGCCTGTCTTTGCAGAATCTCATTATAAATAAATGCAAATAAAGCTTGCTGTAAACAGAATTCCTTATGGAAAGACAATCTAATTAAAGTCTGTTTCTCTGCACAAGTCCTTCTAAATAAACTTTTCATTTAATGTTCGTTATGCGGCAGTATTTCGTAATTAATTTTTCCCAAGCATGCTGAAAATTTTTTGAAACTTATTAAAAATAAAATTGTTATTTGTCCAATGTTTTTTATATAAAATGTGGAAATTCAAAGGGAAGTTGAGAATTCTATGGGACAAGCCAAACAAGATCGCCCGGCTGTACAAGTGGAATCATTCCCCCTTCTTATCCAGGAAGTTGGTCTCTTCGTTGCCTTTGAGGCCGCTGTGCCTGGAATCCACCTCAACAGAACATTGTTTAGGTAGGCTCTTGCAAGTAGGTCTTGAGATAAACTGGCAAGAGTAAATGCCTTTTAAGGTATCTTGACTATTTGACAATATATATATAAGTTCATTTATACTTGAGTTGTTTTGCAAGCCCTAGTTGGGCGAAAACAAGGATAGCAGATCTCAGCTTGGTACATGTACAGCACCTCCCTAGGCTGCTTAAAAGGCGAGACCCAGTAGAGAGACCAAAGATCCCATCCCCACCCTTCGTAACAACAATATTATCCAAAAATAACAAGTACGAGTAGGCCTAGGAATTGAATATCCATTTCTAAAGTTAGAATTTTAATGCTAATATGCAAAGTCTTAAAAGTTATCGGTGCTTAGAAGAGAATCGTAATGGTTAAAGTTATGTATAAATTATTAATTTTTTCATTATTTATAGGTTTCCTAATAAATAGTGTTAATTTATTAACAATGGATGTATTATATTCCACTTATCACATATCTGAATTGTAAAGTTATTTCCCTTACGTAGTTCGACAAGACTACGTACGGCTTGTTGTGAAACTCACACTCTAACGCCTTTTCTTGTGGTCATGCTCACCACAAATTTCATCTTTCTTTATTGTCGAGTATATTTAGAAGGTTATAACTATTTAGCTCAGTGGATTTGAGCAGAGGGACAATGTATTTGTTATTTCTAGTCTGAATTTATAATCCCTATGTTCCTATGCAGGAGAAGCATGTCTTTAATTTGATACTCCATTGAGCATTAACCATATTATGGTGCTAAAACAGTGAAATTATGTGCATTTTCAAAATTGGCTGACATTTTATAAGATGAATTTTTTAGCTGAATATCTGTGAGTTTCCTAGATGGAAGTCATACAATGAGATACACGTTTGAGTAACGAGGTTTTGAGGATTTACGCTACGTAGAAATGAGTTGTTTTTCTGTACTAGACAACACCTTGAAACCAAATTTGGGCCATCTTTTTTAAAGTTTTGAGTTTTAAAGAAAAAGCTGTGTACAAGTTTATGATAACATACCTTACAAATGACAAATTTGCTGTTTACTCTTGTAATTTTGGAATTGTGAATATTCAATTTACAAAACTGTATATCCATATACCCACCCATAAACGTACAATTTATATACTCTTTCGACTCTCTCACCCACCCAAATTCGTAAAGACCTCTCATCCTCCCACATACGTGCGATGAACCTCCCACCCACTCACTCATGTACAGTGGCGATGGCCCTCCCACTCGTCCATATGCTCCTATTACCTTATTACGTTAATGAGTGGGTGGGTGAGTAATCACAAACCATACGTGTGTGGGTAATAATTTTGTATAATTATTTAACAATCTTTTGCATAATGGGTAATACTGATAGTGTCATAAAAATGTGAGAGATCCCTAGAGCAAAAACTGTACAGTTTAGATTAGGAGTAGTGAGCAATGATTATGATATGATTGAAATTCTTGAGACCTAGCTAAATGACTTAATGGCTAAATAATTAAACAAAGGCTTATACATATTTCTTTTAGGGATTATCTTTAAATTTATGAACTGAATATATCGAATTATATTTATTTATTCTTAAGACGCAGATCGTCAATATATGGGCGAATATGGACTTCGAATGAGTGTGACGAGTTTAGATGAGCGAATGTAGTCATTATTACAAAATAAGGCCGACTATTCCTTAGAAAGTGTCATTAATTAATAGCCCTATGACAAATGGACAGCGTCCACAAAAGCGCCAATTGTTGACATTTCTTCAGATATTTTTGAAGCTCGGTCATAAAACACATTTTTCACCATTAACTGACTTTAAAATTGTTAAATGTTATATAGTTTTCCTAATGGGCTGAGCCCAAGGCCCACAAACAAGTATCAGTAAGTGGGTGTTATTATTGCCACTAGATATTGGGCGTAAAAGTTTTAATTGCCTTTTCATTACGAACAAGTGCTCAACATCCATCTTCCTGACAAGCCTTACTTGTCAACCAATATTGAAACACGGGGTGACAAGCATTCTAGAGTTTGACAAAATACAAGGACAAGAGCCTAATTTACATAACTTGTTACTTGTATTCGTTTGTTCTTTGTTTTGTTGTTTTCAAAATAAAAACGGAATTTAATGAATGTTGCCGTACAAACAACACTATTTTCATTTAACAATATGTTTATTTTTAAACATTAATACAACAAGTACAGTACGAGCACGTCAAGCATAACCTTTATTTGGTCAGATACCACGAGGTCAGCACACATAACCTTTATTTGGTCAGATACCAGGAGGTCAGCACACATAAGCTTTATTTGGTCAGATACCAGGAGGTCAGCACACATAACCTTTATTTGGTCAGATACCAGGAGGTCAGCACACATAACCTTTATTTGGTCAGATACCAGGAGGTCAGCACACATAACCTTTATTTGGTCAGATACCAGGAGGTCAGCACACATAAGCTTTATTTGGTCAGATACCAGGAGGTCAGCACACAAAACCATTATTTGGTCAGATACCAGGAGGTCAGCACACATAACCTTTATTTGGTCAGATACCAGGAGGTCAGCACACATAACCTTTATTTGGTCAGATACCAGGAGGTCAGCACACATAACCTTTATTTGGTTAAATACCAGGAGGTCAGCACACATAACCTTTATTTGGTTAAATACCAGGAGGTCAGCACACATAACTTTTATTTGGTTAAATACCAGGAGGTCAGCACACATAACCTTTATTTGGTTACATACCAGGAGGTCAGCACACATAACTTTTATTTGGTTAATACCAGGAGTTCAGCACACATAACTTTTATTTGGTTAGATACCAGGAGGTCAGCACACATAACCTTTATTTGGTTAGATACCAGGAGGTCAGCACACATAACCTTTATTTGGTTAGATACCAGGAGGTCAGCACACATAACCTTTATTTGTTTAGATACCAGGAGGTCAGCACACAAAAAACTTTTATTTAGTCAGATACCAGGAGGTCACCACACATAACCTTTATTTGGTTAGATACCAGGAGGTCAGCACACATAACTTTTATTTGGTCAGATACCAGGAGGTCACCACACATAACCTTTATTTGGTTAGATACCAGGAGGTCAGCACACAAAAAACTTTTATTTGGTCAGATACCAGGAGGTCACCACACATAACCTTTATTTGGTTAGATACCAGGAGGTCAGCACACATAACCTTTATTTGGTTAGATACCAGGAGGTCAGCACACAAAAAACTTTTATTTGGTCAGATACCAGGAGGTCACCACACATAACCTTTATTTAGTTAGATACCAGGAGGTCAGCACACATAACCTTTAGTTGGTTAGATACCAGGAGGTCAGCACACAAAAAACTTGTATTTGGTCAGGTACCAGGAGGTCACCACACATAACCTTTATTTGGTTAGATACCAGGAGGTCAGCACACATAACCTTTATTTGGTTAGATACCAGGAGGTCACCACACATAACCTTTATTTGGTCAGATACGAGGAGGTCAGCACACAAAAAACTTTTATTTGGTCAGATACCAGGAGGTCACCACACATAACCTTTATTTGGTTAGATACCAGGAGGTCAGCACACATAACCTTTATTTGGTTAGATACCAGGAGGTCAGCACACAAAAAACTTTTATTTGGTCAGGTACCAGGAGGTCACCACACATAACCTTTATTTGGTTAGATACCAGGAGGTCACCACACATAACCTTTATTTGGTTAGATACCAGGAGGTCAGCACACAAAAAACTTTTATTTGGTCAGATACCAGGAGGTCACCACACATAACCTTTATTTGGTTAGATACCAGGAGGTCAGCACACATAACCTTTATTTGGTCAGATACCAGCAGGTCAGCACACATATCTTTTATTTGGTCAGATACCAGGAGGTCAGCACACATAACCTTTATTTGGTCAGATACCAGGAGGTCAGCACACATAACCTTTATTTGGTTAGATACCAGGAGGTCAGCACACAAAAAACTTTTATTTGGTCAGATACCAGGAGGTTACAACACATAACCTTTATTTGGTTAGATACCAGGAGGTCAGCACACATAACTTTTATTTGGTTAGATACCAGGAGGTCAGCATACATAACTTTTATTTGGTCAGATACCAGGAGGTCACCACATATACTTTTATTTGGTCAGATACCAGGAGGTCATCACACATAACCTTTATTTGGTTAGATACCAGGAGGTCAGCACACATAACCTTTATTTGGTTAGATACCAGGAGGTCAGCACACATAACCTTTATTTGGTTAGATACCAGGAGGTCAGCACACATAACTTTTATTTGGTCAAATACCAGGAGGTCATCACACATAACCTTTATTTGGTTAGATACCAGGAGGTCAGCACACATAACCTTTATTTGGTCAGATACCAGGAGGTCACCACACATAACCTTTATTTGGTTAAATACCAGGAGGTCTGCACACATAACCTTTATTTGGTTAAATACCAGGAGGTCAGCACACATAACCTTTATTTGGTGAAATACCAGGAGGTCAGCACACATAACCTTTATTTGGTTAGATACCAGGAGGTCAGCACACATAACCTTTATTTGGTTAAATACCAGGAGGTCAGCACACATAACCTTTATTTCGTTAGATACCAGGAGGTCAGCACACATAACCTTTATTTGGTTGAATACCAGGAGGTCAGCACACATAACCTTTATTTGGTTAGATACCAGGAGGTCACCACACATAACCTTTATTTGGTTAAATACCAGGAGGTCAGCACACATAACCTTTATTTGGCTAGATACCAGGAGGTCAGCACACATAACTTTTATTTGGTTAAATACCAGGAGGTCAGCACACATAACTTTTATTTGGTTAGATACCAGGAGGTCAGCACACATAACCTTTATTTGGTTAGATACTAGGAGGTCAGCACACATAACCTTTATTTGGTTAAATAGCAGGAGGTCAGCACACATAACCTTTATTTGGTTAAATACCAGGAGGTCAGCACACATAACCTTTATTTGGTTAAATACCAGGAGGTCAGCACACATAACCTGTATTTGGTTAAATACCAGGAGGTCAGCACACATAACCTTTATTTGGTTAAATACCAGGAGGTCAGCACACATAACCTTTATTTGGTCAAATACCAAGTGGTCACCACACATAACCTTTATTTGGTTAAATACCAGGAGGTCAGCACACATAACCTTTATTTGGTTAAATACCAGGAGGTCAGCACACATAACCTTTATTTGGTTAGATACCAGGAGGTCAGCACACATAACCTTTATTTGGTTAGATACCAGGAGGTCAGCACACAAAAAACTTTTATTTGGTCAGATAATAATAATAATAATAATAATAATAATAGTAATAAATGTTTTATTGCATATTTTTACATTTGTATAATGCATCGCAATCGTCATAACTATAAAATATTTAAACTAAGCTAAAATTATTTATCCACGCTTACATCCAGATCCACATTCATACATACAATAAGCATGCATTCACACACCCATTCTTTCAAAAAAAGAAAAAAATGTTTCTCACTCAGCCAGTCTACTCTTGCAATTTTACTAGATCTCCCAGTTATGTGCCAAAAACTCGTCCGAACTGTAGAATGCCTCTGCAATCAACACTTGCTTCAGACGAGATTTGAATGCCTTCAGCGTAGGAGCACATTTGATTGAATTTGGCAGCTTGTTGTCAAATTGACACCTGCCTGTGCGGGCAATCGTTCGTAAGCTACCGTCCTGTGTTTCCCAATTCGGTAGTTACCCCTGCCTCTAGTCTCATAAGAGTGTATGTCGCAACTTCTTATGGACTCGCATTTTGATTTAAAAAAGAGACATGTTTCAAGAATGTAGAGGCAGTGTAATGTCAACAAGTTCAGGGTTTTGAATGTTGCTCTGCACGACTCTCTCTGCCTAAGTTTTGCGATTATTCGAACCACTCTTTTTTGAAGAACAAAAATTCTTGAGAGGTTCACGTTGGAGCAACCTCCCCACACCGCCAGTCCGTAGGAGAGATGTGGGTAAATTACTCCGTAGTACGCCGTCATCAGTACCTGAGTTGGGCAATACTCTGACAGTTTTCTCAAAACATAAATTCCTGAGGACAGTTTTGAGCAAACGTGGTCATAACTTTTATTTGGTCAGATACCAGGAGGTCACCACACATAACCTTTATTTGGTTAGATACCAGGAGGTCAGCACACATAACTTTTATTTGGTCAGATACCAGGAGGTCAGCACACATAACTTTTATTTGGTCAGAAACCAGGAGGTCAGCACACATAACTTTTATTTGGTCAGATACCAGGAGGTCATCACACATAACCTTTATTTGGTTAGATACCAGGAGGTCACCACACATAATCTTTATTTGGTTACATACTAGGAGGTCAGCACACATAACCTTTATTTGATTAGATACCAGGAGGTCAGAACACATAACCTTTATTTGGTCAGATACCAGGAGGTCACCACACATAACCTTTATTTGGTTAGATACCAGGAGGTCAGCACACATAACCTTTATTTGGTTAGATACCAGGAGGTCAGCACACATAACTTTTATTTGGTCAGATACCAGGAGGTCAGCACACATAACCTTTATTTGGTTAGATACCAGGTCAGCACACATAACCTTTATTTGGTTAGATACCAGGAGGTCAGCACACATAACCTTTATTTGGTTACATACCAGGTCAGCTCACATAACCTTTATTTGGTTAGATACCAGGAGGTCAGAACACATAACATTTATTTGGTCAGATACCAGGAGGTCACCACACATAACCTTTATTTGGTTAGATACCAGGAGGTCAGCACACATAACCTTTATTTGGTTACATACCAGGAGGTCAGCACACATAACTTTTATTTGGTCAGATACCAGGAGGTCAGAACACATAACTTTTATTTGGTTACATACCAGGTCAGCTCACATAACCTTTATTTGGTTAGATACCAGGAGGTCAGCACACATAACCTTTATTTGGTTACATACCAGGTCAGCTCACATAACCTTTATTTGGTTAGATACCAGGAGGTCACCACACATAACCTTTATTTGGTTAGATACCAGGAGGTCACCACACATAACCTTTATTTGGTTAGATACCAGGAGGTCACCACACATAACCTTTATTTGGTTAGATACCAGGAGGTCACCACACACAAATAATAAATAGTTTTTTAATTAGTATAATACGTGTATGTACATATACAGTACAAGTAAACGTCACAAAATACAAATTTATTACGATATAAGCACAAAATGCACAAATATATCAAAATAAAAGCACGAAATGTGCAAATATATCACGATACAAGCAAAAAGTAAACAAATATAACACAATGTAAGCACAAATGCACAATATTTACACTATAAATACAAAATGCACAAATATTATGGTGATCGAAGATTCTTTTGGGAATCCCTCTGGTCTAAAGAAGATGAGCGTAGTTCGCCGAAATCGATTACCACAATATTTGTTCATTTTGTATTTATAATAATATTGTATTCGTAGTTAATAAATATTTCTACAATTTGTACTTGTATTTTAATATATTTGTACATTTTTTATTTTTTTAACATACGCACTCTATAAAACCATTTCACAATACATTAATTTACTTAATTTTCTAAATGAACAGATTGTAAATGCAGTATATGTTGAAAATTAGAAATTTTTAAGGCATTAAGTTAGTCATTTCACTACTGTTTTTTATTTTTTTCTAAACTACCCCTGTGATTTCTTGTATTATATTTAATATATATATTATTATATATATATATGTATTAAATTCCACAGTACGTGTAGGTGGCCAGACGAGTGGGTTAGTACCACTGTGCATGTATGGGTGGGCAGGTGGGTAAATGTTGACACGTAATTAAAAGAAAGCCTAATAGTAGTTGCCCTTGGTATAACACAAACTGATGTTTAAATTAAGACTAAGAAATTTTAGTAAAAAATTTGTCAGAGGATGACAGAAAAGAACCGGAACTAACTGGTTTAGTAAATAAAGAGAGCTTATTTTAGAAGAAAGAAATAACGTATGAATGAAGTTTAGAATAAACATAACAAGTACCGGCCTATTAAGGAATATAATATATTCCTTTTAAAAACTCAGCTTAAACAATTTATAGACGTCAGCTATTTTTATTTATTATTATTTTTATTTTTTTCTATTTTTGCCAGTGGCATTTTAACTTATGCTACAAAGGTTGTTATGGGAAGACCAAACCCATTTTTTGTAAACTTTTTTACAATTTCTTCGGCTCGTATTTTGTTTCCATCGGTGTTTGTCTTACTAACTCGGTGACTTTGGATTCTTGTAGATTACTAGTGTTTAATTACATTAGTTCTCTATCAGCGTAATGTATAGAGAAAACAGTTCTTAAGAAAACAACCTTCAAACTTGGATACTCATAATTTCTGGGCTGACAGTAAATAGTAATCATCACGGCGTTTGCTGCTCAAAATTGGTATCCAAGCCTGCATATGATAAAATAATTTTTTGTCACACGCATCCTTATATATAATAGCAATAGCACTGTACCCGCCCGCCCATACAGGAACCCCACCCGCCCCACCCATACACAAACAGTGCCATCTGTTGGTGGGTAGGTGGGCCACCGATAGTCTTACATATTTGTTGGGAGGGTGAGAGGGGGTCGCCGATAGTATTACATATTTAATGGATGTGTAGGTGGGTCACCGATAGTCTTACGTATCCGTTGGCTTAGTAGGTAGGCCACCGATAGTCTTACGTATCCGTTGGCTGAATAGGTGGGCCAACGATAGTCTTACGTATCCGTTGGCTCAGTAGGTAGGCAACCGATAGTCTTACGTATCCTTTGGCTGAGTAGGTGGGCCAACGATAGTCTTACGTATCCGTTGGCTGAGTAGGTGGGCCAACGATAGTCTTACGTATCCGTTGGCTCAGTAGGTGGGCCACCGATAGTCTTACGTATCCGTTGGCTTAGTAGGTAGGCCACCGATAGTCTTACGTATCCGTTGGCTGAGTAGGTGGGCCAACGATAGTCTTACGTATCCGTTGGCTCAGTAGGTGGGCCAACGATAGTCTTACGTATCCGTTGGCTCAGTAGGTAGGCCACCGATAGTCTTACGTATCCTTTGGCTGAGTAGGTGGGCCAACGATTGTCTTACATATTTGTTGGGAGTGGGGGCGCCGATAGTATTACATATTTATTGGCTGGGTAGGTGGGCCGCCGATAGTCTTACGTATTCGTTGACTGAGTATGTGGGCCACCGATAGACTCACATATTTGTTGGGAGGGGGGCGCCGATAGTATTTCATATTTATTGGCTGGTTAGCTGGGCCGCTGATAGTCTTACGTATCCGTTGGCTCAGTAGGTGGGCCACCGATAGTCTTACATATTTGTTGGGAGTGGGGGCGCCGATAGTATTACATATTTATTGGCTTGGTAGGTGGGCCACCGATATTCTTACGTATCCATTGACTTGGATGGGCCGCCTATAGTATATAACAGTTGGTAGACATCTCCAGATTCGTGAGTACCCATCTATGTTCTAGTGAGTAAGTCTATCATGATAGTCTTACATGTTGGCATATTGGATGTTGAAGACACTGCAGTCAAAATATAGGGACTAAGCATAGTGTCAGCCAGTTATTCTAGTTGTATTAAAAAGTTTCTATTGCAGATTCTCTCTGGCATTATAACTTTGCAATATATGAATGCGATTATTTGCATTTTTTTAATTGAAGGACAAATTCTTTTGTCAAATAGACGATGTTTGAGCAGCACTACTATAAACTTATGTAGAAAATACGGGAGATTACTCTAATTGTCATCATATTGATACGAATATTTATGATGTTGACTCAGCAGAAAAATTGTAGAAATTGAAATGCTACGAGTGATTCAGTCAATATGGGGCGTAAATTTCTTTGACAGTTTTCTCTAGTGAATAATTTTGATCAGAACAGTCGTGACTCTCCAGTTAAACATAACTTCACTTGAAAACGTTTCAAGCTTACGTTTTTTAACATGCGTATTTCAAATTTCAACATACTATAAGTGAGACTAGTGCCCTCTAAGACAGATTTTTTTCTAAATGTTTTGGTTTATTTAAAAACAAAATTAAATCAGAACAATAGTAATTTGTATATAAAAATAAAACAAAACTCCTAGAACAAACCTGTGTCCAGGGAGCACTAGACAATTGTGTCCTCTATATTAAAAAAAATCTAATTTAAAGTTACATATTAATAAACAAAGCTGTAATCTTATTTGGAAATTAAGATTAACTTTAACAGAATCAAATCCAATTTGGTGGTGCTTATAGAAGAATCTTAATTATCTACAGTAAATAATTGCAGGGACTTTTATTTAAATGCTGAAATTCTACCGGGTCATATTATTTGTACACATGGAATCATTAATAGATCATTTGAAAATGAAATGAAGATGAAAAATTCCTTTATTAATGGGGCGAAGTTAGGACTGTATAGGACTCCAACACTTAATCCCATAATTTAAAATAATCATAATTTATGAAGGCTTAATTTAAAGCAACAAATAGGGTTCATATAGGGTTTCTCGTAAGCTCTGAGAATGGAACACAGTGTTGTAAACGATGTGGGGTCTTAAATCTATCAATTCCAGACGGTCAATATTGTGTAGGGGTTATTGTCCGAGGATTGAGACTAATTAAGATCGTCATTAACTTAATTATTAATTATCTTCTTTTGATTGATGAAGAAGGTTTAAATAACTCTTATGGTTTTGCAATTTTAGCATTACTGATTTACTTTTAACTGCACTTCCAGTTAGTTCCAGTTCGGGCTAAAATCTTACACGTGAATTTTATTCGATTATTAAGAATCCAATTTTGGATCTGTGGGGTATCAAACATTGCATGTTTCACTTTAGAAAACTTATCCGTCGAATGAAAACTTATCCATATTATTTAAGTGAATATATAGTTTTTATTATTATTATTATTATTATTACTATTATTATTATTATTATTATTTTTAAGGACAAAGACAGCTAGCAAAGGATAGACTGAACAACAATCCATATTAAAATATTCAAGATATTTTTAAGGTAATTGGGTTTAATTGGGTTTAAAGTAAGGTAATCTTTTAAAAGTCTCAAAAATCCAACAGCTTGGAAGAAAAAGCTGCATACTAATATCAATAAATGATTATACGAATATTTAATCATTGGTTAGAAAAGTCCACATTTATTTCATATTTCCTAATTAATTTTACTAATTAATACAAGATTAAAATTGAAAATTATTTTTCCTATTGAAAATATGCAGGTATATAAAGCAATGCAAGTAATACAAATCACATGTAATACAACGGGTTATTATAATGTAATTTATTATGGTGTCATATAATTTATTATAATACTACGATTTGATACTACTTGATTAGTCATAGTATCAAATTATAAGGAAAATATAGTAGAGTGCGTTATGTGTTGGTGGGAGGGGGGTTTGGGAGTGTTGCTACAGACCACTCCATTTCAATTATAATGGAGGATACAAACTAACATAGTTAAGCACAAATGTTCATGTGTCACTCAGTGATAAGTCAAAGTATCAACTCAGAAAAAAGCCCGTTTAGTTACATTGTGGTGTCAAACCACATAAATTATAAAGTACTAAATTTTTAGGCACCTAAATAGAAGATTAGTTAAGTTAAGAAGAAAATAAGAAGCAAATGAAGTAAGCGTGTTGAGGTTATGTTTCATTGTCATTGTATTGCAATTCCCTACAGTGCGTACTGACATTCAGCTACGGGTCATTTAAAGACGACTACACAATGAAGTAAGCGTGTAGAGGTTATGTTTCATTGCCATTGTATTGCAATTCCCTACAGTGAGTACCGACATTCAGCTACGGGTCATTTAAAGACGACTACACAATTAAGTAAGCGTGTTGAGGTTATGTTTCATTGTCATTGTATTGCAATTCCCTACAGTGCGTACCGACATTCAGCTACGGGTCATTTAAAGACGACTACACAATTTAGTAAGCGTTTTGAGGTTATGTTTCATTGTCATTGTATTGCAATTCCCTACAGCTACGGGTCATTTAAAGACGACTACACAATGAAGTAAGCGTGTAGAGGTTATGTTTCATTGCCATTGTATTGCAATTCCCTACAGTGAGTACCGACATTCAGCTACGGGTCATTTAAAGACGACTACACAATTAAGTAAGCGTGTTGAGGTTATGTTTCATTGTCATTGTATTGCAATTCCCTACAGTGCGTACCGACATTCAGCTACGGGTCATTTAAAGATGACTACACAATGAAGTAAGCGTGTTGAGGTTATGTTTCATTGTCATTGTATTGCAATTCCCTACAGTGCGTATCGACATTCAGCTACGGGTCATTTAAAGACGACTACACAATGAAGTAAGCGTGTTGAGGTTATGTTTCATTGTCATTGTATTGCAATTCCCTACAGTGCGTACCGACATTCAGCTACGGGTCATTTAAAGACGACTACACAATGAAGTAAGCGTGTTGAGGTTATGTTTCATAGTCATTGTATTGCAATTCCCTACAGTGCGTACTGACATTCAGCTACGGGCCATTTAAAGACGACTACACAATGAAGTAAGCGTGTTGAGGTTATGTTTCATTGTCATTGTATTGCAATTCCCTACAGTGCGCACTGACATTCAGCTACGGGTCATTTAAAGACGACTACACAATTAAGTAAGCGTGTAGAGGTTATGTTTCACTATTATTGTACTGCAATTCCCTACAGTGCGTACCGCCATTCAGCTACGGGTCATTTAAAGACGACTACACAATGAAGTAAGCGTGTAGAGGTTATGTTTCACTATTATTGTATTGCAATTCCCTACAGTGCGTACCGACATTCAGCTACGGGTCATTTAAAGACGACTACACAATGAAGTAAGCGTGTTGAGGTTATGTTTCAATGTCTTTGTATTGCAATTCCCTACAGTGAGTACCGACATTCAGCTACGGGTCATTTAAAGACGACTACACAATTAAGTAAGCGTGTTGAGGTTATGTTTCATTGTCATTGTATTGCAATTCCCTACAGTGCGTACCGACATTCAGCTACAGGTCATTTAAAGACGACTACACAATGAAGTAAGCGTGTTGAGGTTATGTTTCATTGTCATTGTATTGCAATTCCCTACAGTGCGTACTGACATTCAGCTACGGGTCATTTAAAGACGACTACACAATGAAGTAAGCGTGTAGAGGTTATGTTTCACTGTCATTATATTGCAATTCCCTACAGTGCGTACCGAAATTCAGCTACGGGCCATTTAAAGACGACTACACAATGAAGTAAGCGTGTAGAGGTTATGTTTCACTGTCATTATATTGCAATTCCCTACAGTGCGTACCGACATTCAGCTACGGGTAATTTAAAGACGACTACACAATTTAGTAAGCGTTTTGAGGTTATGTTTCATTGTCATTGTATTGCAATTCCCTACAGTGCGTACTGACATTCAGCTACGGGCCATTTAAAGACGACTACACAATGAAGTAAGCGTGTTGAGGTTATGTTTCATTGTCATTGTATTGCAATTCCCTACAGTGCGTACTGACATTCAGCTACGGGCCATTTAAAGACGACTACACAATGAAGTAAGCGTGTTGAGGTTATGTTTCATTGTCATTGTATTGCAATTCCCTACAGTGCGTACCGACATTCAGCTACGGGTAATTTAAAGACGACTACACAATTAAGTAAGCGTGTTGAGGTTATGTTTCATTGTCTTTGTATTGCAATTCCCTACAGTGCGTACCGACATTCAGCTATGGGTCATTTAAAGACGACTACACAATGAAGTAAGCGTGTTGAGGTTATGTTTCATTGTCATTGTATTGCAATTCCCTACAGTGCGTACTGACATTCAGCTACGGGTCATTTAATGACGACTACACAATGAAGTAAGCGTGTTGAGGTTATGTTTCATTGTCATTGTATTGCAATTCCCTACACTGCGTACTGACATTCAGCTACGGGTCATTTAAAGACGACTACACAATGAAGTAAGCGTGTTGAGGTCATGTTTCATTGTCATTGTATTGCAATTCCCTACAGTGCGTACCGACATTCAGCTACGGGTCATTTAATGACGACTACACAATGAAGTAAGCGTGTTGAGGTCATGTTTCATTGTCATTGTATTGCAATTCCCTACAGTGCGTACTGACATTCAGCTACGGGTCATTTAATGACGACTACACAATGAAGTAAGCGTGTAGAGGTTATGTTTCACTATTATTGTACTGCAATTCCCTACAGTGCGTACCGACATTCAGCTACGGGTCATGTAAAGACTACGATGCAATAAAGGCAAGTCTCTCGGCCGTTGACGACGTCTCTTTGAAGAGGTAGGCGCACACAGATCGTCATCGGACGGACGGCACGCATCGGACGGATCGTACTTTTTTTAGGTGCTGCGCACACTAGTCGTCATCGGAGCATCGGCATTTTCAGTTCATTGCGACGTATGTCGAGTCGTGTGTGAATGGTGTTATATGTAGGAATTTAATAAACAAATATTACAGTATATAAGTTATGGATAGCAGTAGCGAAGAAGAAGTTATAATTGTTACTTGTTTGTTAGCTGAAGATGGTGTCCCAATGGTGTCCCTTCGTTGCTGGTTCGAATAATCGGGATGCTTTAAGTTGTACAATTCTTCATATTCTTGAACAATAATAATCAATTTCGCAGAATCCATAATTGTGTGTAGAAAATAAGAATACCACGTGTTCAGTCGCTACTGTACTAGTCAATCGTCTGTAGAAATGGATAATGCGTGACGGTCCTACTGCGCACACCAGAACGGAAATGCCGGTGAGTCATTCAATCCGAACGGAGCCGTCGGCTTCAATGCCCCTCTCGGGATTCCTGACGACATTTCCGATCTACGATGCGTACGATGCGGATAGGTATGCGCACTCCAATTGAAAACAATGCATCAAATCTAATCGTCCGATCCGTCCGATGCGTGCCGTCCGTCCGATGACGATCTGTGTGCGCCTTCCTTTAAAGACCCATCCGTGTAATGTCTGCGTGGGTATCACTATCCCGGGAACTAATACGAGATTACACTCTATAAAAAAAATGGACTCACTATTTTCTTTCTAGGTAAAAGAGAAGTAAATACGGCAATGTTTCACGTAAGTAGAATGATTTTACTCAATTTATATTCCATGAAATTTCAGTCAAATTAAACTGTTACAAATCCACCAAAAGTGCTTGTTAGTTTAAATAGTTTTAAAGAATCTTACTGGAGCTTTAATTTATAAAATTAACTTTTTATCGTCAACACTACTAATTCTCACCTTATATTCAGATTTAGAAAAAAAACCAAGATTATTTTCAAAAATATCCCATATGTTGCGTTGAGACATTATGTACATAGTAAGGGACATTAAAGTAAATAATTTTATTTTTCATACAAACCTATTTTAATCATATTATTTACCGTCCACAGTTTCTTTTATGTTCGATCATCACATGGAACTTAAGTCATAAAATTAACTAAGGGTAAAAGTAAGAGTGGGGGAGGAGGTTGTGAAGTAGGAAGTAAAGGGAGGTATGAAGAGAGGGAGGGAGTTTGAAAGAAAAAGAGTGAGAGAAAGGGAGGCAGAGAGAAGTGTGAAGCAGTTGAATTTTACTAGGTAAAAAGAGCGTATAGTTATCATTACTATGACAGGAGAACTAAAATCTGTTATTTGTAAAGATAGTGATTTATTCATAAAGATATGATAACATAATGCCGTCCCAGTCCAGATACACGTAGAGGACACACTAAGAGACACCGCTTTATTCGTATGTCAAGTTTTATCTTTACACGCTCATCATTTTGTACGTCAGCTATCACCCTCAACTTTTACCCCGACACGTGCTGCTCATTATATTCTCATGAGGAAGCAAATTGACCTCATTAATTTATTACGTTTGGCTTTTTGATTGAAAATAAGAAGTTATTACTGTAAGGGTTAAAATTTGTATTAATTCGATACCCAGCGTGGCTGGTCTACTCATTATTATTATTCATTCATAAGATTTTCAGCAAACTGACAAGCCTGACACTCAGTTCTCTTCCCTAAACAACATCTGAACCTTGACTACCATCCAACATGGACACCCCATGTAGTGTCCATGTCGATGGCAACCATTGAGCGGACGCCGTGTCGGTATAAAGAGGACCGAGCATTGGACGTATCGCCTACAATCTCCTCAACACTTTATCCACAAATAGCTGTTTTTTCTTCCTTGTTTAGTTTGTTACATTATTTTATTCAAGTCCCTTTTTTAAAAACGTAATAAGAAATAAATTCAAAATGTTTAACAACTTACGGTAACATTAAAATTAACTTTAAATGTACTAATTAGGTGTTATTCTATGAGAGTTATAAAGATATCGTAAAATCTGTTATTCTTTTAAGTAAGTTGCAACCCAACCTCACACAAATTACACTGAAGGTGGGTGCGATGGCACCGGACTCAGGAGGACATAGAACAAAAAACACAAGTTACGTCCAAAATGCAGTTTTAATTAAGAAAAAGAGAAAGAATTAAATGTTGAAACATTTTTAAAAACATTGAAAATAGCAAAATGGGCTGTTGCCAGTTCAACAGAACAAAAGTATAGGCCTATCCAAATATGTATATTGTTCCTTTTCTTTTTTTTGGAAAAATGTTCAATAAGCACATAAACTCTAAAAATATAACAATAAATAAATTACATTATTAATAACAACTCACAGATACATTAACAATAGAAACATAAAACACCTGAAAAAAATAATACATACAAGTGAATGAATACCGGTACCACAAATAATAAACATGAATAGAGAAAACGATATTTTAAAATAACTATAAATAAATAAACTTAACAAAATTATCAAAAAATATAACAAACAAAATAATCAAAGGCAAAATAATTCGGGGCCTCGGGAACGCAAAAATAATTTTGAGGTTAGGCCGATTTAGAAAAGTTAAAAAAATTAAATAAAAACATTTAATTAATTTTTGTGAAACTGGGTGGTCCCTAACGGGAAAATGAAATGTAATAGCAAGCCCCAGAACCCCGTTTACAAAAAAAACCCTATCACAGCAGTCAAATATTATATTTAAAAAATATTAAAATAAAATCTAACTGTCTCTTCTATAAAGCCCCGAAAACGACTCTCTTTAACAAAAGTCCATGATAGTAAAAAGTTCCACACCAATTCCATGAACTTCAAAAGAAAATCACTACACAGATTTTTATTTTACATTCTTCGTTGCTGTTTCTTTTTCTTTTCTTTCACAAATTCACATAGGTGGCCGTTAGGGTGAAAAAAATAATGGAAAGATTTCACCTGCATGCTGAAGTCATCTGCCTAGAGAAACAGTCAACAGCGCCGCGAGGAAGGGGACGCAAAGACGGCCCAGCCCATAGGACATCCTCTCGCCTCCAGGTTACAACAAGTTGGAATGCAATGCAGGTGACTATCCACCTCCCCTCCCGAACCCTAGAGCCAAAAGCTGAAATGACCTCACTAAATTAATGCAGCCCCGCACAGGAGAGAAAACACAAAACATTTTAAAAATATTAGGAATAAAAAAAATTAAAAATCTATAAAATCAAAATATATAATTAAAATGGAAGGCAGAAAGGTTTTTACAAACTCACAAAATTTAAATTTAACAGCGTATGTCCTTAACTAACAAAATACCAAAAAATGAGTTTTACCTAAAAATTTAAATCAACAAAAATGACAATTTTTTTATAACAAATTTATTTGGTCAAGATTGATTCTAAAAACAAACAAAAATTTGCCCAACAAAAATATACACAATTAGCAAAAGAGTATGTAAGGTCAGGGAAAATCGTGAAAAGTGGGCTAGGCCTAGAATAAGATACATTTGAATAATAAGTTCATTTGAATAAAGCGAATCTAAGTAGATTCGCAAAAATTTGAACATTACTTAAATAATTAATAAACCAAATAAAAATAAAATAGAATTTAATAACCTTAACCATGACCTACAAATAAAACTTAAAAAAGATAGGCTAGACATGTCTAAAGTGACAGAAAGAAAAATATTTTAAATTACAAAAATAGATAAAGATTAGACAGAAACATCATTAAAAAGCAATCTTAAATAATATTACCGTTACAAATAACCTTTAACAACATGAAAATCGGCAGCCATGTGACTTGCTAACCTATCAACAGGACAAAATGAATTAAATAAACGGGCAACAGCGCTATAAACTGAAATCAGACAGACACAAACATTAATTAACAACAAAAAAAAGTAAATTTCGGCCTTAACTGTGAATAAAACGGAAAATTACGAACACTTACCCAAAAGACTCAGCCAACGATGCCGACAAAGACAAACGGCAGCAGTCCAGTAACGTCTAACAAGACATAACCAACACGAACAAAAAACAAAGAACAACGAAAAGAAACACAGACACACAAACTAAACAAACAACGAGACTATTCGAAACGACTCGACTGTGCTACAGTACTATTTCGGCACCAAGACTCAAAATATTTTCAGACCGTGTTAAAAATTTACTTTATAATACTGTAGCATTATTTAATTCAAATACAAAAATAAATTTAACCAGTGCCATGAAATGAGAATTATTATGTGTTGAATCAATAGCCCTGCAATAGATGCAGATTGCAGTTTTCATATTGATTTAAAATTGCATCTGTTGCCAGAATGCACTGTTTAATTAGGCCGATTCATTGGTGACATTGTAAAATACGAGGCGTGTTTTTAAAGTAAGTACCGTTTTTAATTTACGCCGCCGCAGCGCTGCAGTCGCCGTTTAGCGCATGCGCACCGTGTAGCCGCATCTGTTGGGAAGCCACAGACGCCATTACGGAACCATCCGATCGAGTCTACATCTGTTTGCGTGATTTTAAAATGACTCCACCTATTGAGAATCCCGCCGACTGTAAAGTGCGTGCTGTAATACGGTTTCTCTGTGTTCAAGGCTTCAAAGCAGTTGACATTCATCACCAAATCAGTGAAGTGTATGGTGAAAACATTATGAGTGATGGAATGGTTCGGAAATGGGTAAGGGCCTTTAAAGATGGCCATACAAATCAGATCATCGGTAATGACTGAAGGTCGCCCACTTCGTTCCTCATCATTAAAGTTTGTACGGCCATCTTTAAAGGCCCTAACCCATTTCCGAACCATTCCATCACTCATAATGTTTTCACCATACAATTCACTGATTTGGTGATGAATGTCAACTGCTTTGAAGCCTTGAACACAGAGAAACCGTATTACAGCACGCACTTTACAGTCGGCGGGATTCTCATTAGGTGGAGTCATTTTAAAATCACGCAAACAGATGTAGACTCGATCGGATGGTTCCGTAATGGCGTCTGTGGCTTCCCAACAGATGTGGCTACACGGCGTGCATGCGCTAAACAGCGACCGCAGCGCTGCGGCGGCGTAATTTAAAAACGGTACTTACTTTAAAAACACGCCTCGTATATGTAATGGAAAAGTTTAATTTGACTTTTATTTTAAAATTTAAGTTTTGTTCTGTTTTTCTATTAGGATCAGATTATCTTCTGTTTGGTAATTTTGGATCATATTATAATTATTAGATTTACTATGTTCAAATACGTTTATATAGTTCAATACATCTATAGGCAAATACAAGAATTTATATTAATTAGATTTATATAATTATTATTGATGTATATCCCTTTATGATGTAGGCTAATCAAAATTAATTTATAAATTTTCCTTGGGAGGATGCTTTTAACCTTTCTTTGTACTAACATTTACCGATAGCGTATTACAAACTTATTTATTCTTCCTCTTTTAGGATTATAAACAACGAAGACACTCTGTAAGTGTTTATAAGACAGTAAGTGTCAGAGCAATCAAAGACTCTCATTCTGTCAGATCAGCCGTGGACCTGGTGGTGCATTTATCGTATGGAAATCCCACAAAACTAGCTTAATTACTGTTTTTTTTTTACGTTTCTTCTGCAAATAAATAAAAAGGTTTAATGGTAAAGGTTTATTTGCTATACGAATTAGTTATCTTTTAATTTAACGTTTACTATAATTACGTGCTCCCCGATATTGATTTCGAAGCGAGATCAATTAACTATAATCACTTGTTTATTAATTAAATCTATTTTCATTTAAACAAATTAAATGAAACTCAATATTGAATAAAATGTTAAAAATAACAATTTAGTAATTGTAATTTGTGGTTTAAATTATGATAACAATGTATTTATCAATAATAAAAAATAAACTTAATAAAATTGAAATCAGGTATTAAATTTATTAATTAATCAATTTTTTAAATAGATACTCATAATTATTTTTAACAGAAATTTCAAAATGAAATACACGTGCGGTTTAAGACTAGTCTCTCGGATGGTCGTTAGGTTGGGGGGGGGGGTCATATTGTTGGGAAGAACTTGATGTTCCAACATTAATTCCACTGAGTAATGAACCCATAGGGATGTATTCAACTTGATAAGTGTACATAAATGAATACAAAACATATTGAAACAATTAATTGTTGAAGGTAAGCGTATTTATTTGCCAGTAAGCGACCTGCGTGTACCAGCACCAGAGGGGAATAGTTCCACCACTGTGCTGCTTGCCTTACTTCACGGGTGTTATTAACTTCCACAACAATGTTTAGTTGAAAAATAGTTTTAGTGAATTGTAAAAGTGTGTTTGAATGATATGTATTGTTTATATTATTAATATTATTATTTTTTATTTCATTTATTAAAGGTAAACACAATTTTTACAAAAGGTTTAGCCCAGTTATTTAGACACCACACTTAGATATACAAGATAATTAACAAGATATAGATATATAATATAAAATAGATAACAACCAACAGGAAAAATATATCATTTTGAAAATTATATATATAACTTATACAACAAAAATTATAACACACGATAAAAATATTTAATTGTATAACAAATAATTTATGATTACAACAATTTAACATCAAATATACCTAAATGGAACAAAAATATAAATATAATAAGGTTAATAAAGATGCAAAATATTAAGGTATACAAAAATAAAGATTGGCATTGAGAGCCCAATCACACTAAGTCACATTCTCATAAAACAACAATTTTAACTTAGCTGCACTGTTGCAGAAAAAATCAAAGTCGTTAGATAATGTATTATCCAAACGGTGGAACCTATGGATAGGGGCTTGCATCGGTTAACGAGAACATGTGCCTACAATCTCCACAACATTTTGTCCCCAACTATCTGGGTTACAGAACTGCATCACTAATGCCTACAATCTCAACAACACTTTGTTCCCAACTAGCTGGGTTACAGCACTGCAGCATCACTAGTGCCTACAATCTCAAAAACATTTTGTTCCCAACTATCTGGGTTACAGAACTACATCACTAGTGCCTACAATCTCCTCAACACTTTGTTCTCAACTATCTGGGTTACAGCATTGCGTCACTAGGGTCAACAATCTCCACAACACTTTGTCCCCAACTATCTGGGTTACAGCACTGTAGCATCACTAGTGCCTACAATCTCAACAAAACTTTGTTCCCAACTATCTGAATTACAGAACTACATCACTAATGCCTACATTCTCAACAACACTTTGTTCCCAACTAGCTGGGTTACAGCACTGCAGCATCACTAGTACCTACAATCTCAACAACACTTTGTTCCCAACTATCTGGGTTATAGCACTGCAGCATCACTAGTACCTACAATCTCAACAACACTTTGTCCCCAACTATCTGGGTTACAGCACTGCAGCATCACTACTCCACAACACTTTGTCCCCAACTATCTGGGTTACTGCACTGTAGCATCACTAGTACCTACAATCTCAACAAAACTTTGTTCCCAACTATCTGAATTACAGAACTACATCACTAATGCCTACATTCTCAACAACACTTTGTTCCCAACTAGCTGGGTTACAGCACAACATCACTAGTGCCTACAATCTCAACAACACTTTGTTCCCAACTAGCTGAGTTACAAACTCTGCCCCACTAGTGTCAACAATCCCCACAACACTTTGTCCCCAACTATCTAGGTTACAAGTACTGCGCCAAAAATGCCTACAATCTCCACAACACTTTTGTCTCCAACTAGCTGTATTACAGCATTGCGTCACTATTGTCAACAATCTCCACAACACTTTGTCTCCAACTAACTGGGTTACAAGCACTGTACCACTATTGCCTACAATTTCCACAACAATTTGTCCCAAACTAGCTGGGTTACAGCAATGCGTCACTTGTGTCATTGTTAGACCAATGAAGAAAATGAATAATGAACAAGAGAAAGGTTTCGCCAAATAGCGGCACCCTTTGACACCCGAAAGGCTTTGATACCTGAGCTTCAACCCCTTTGGAAGTGATTTAAGGGTGTAATGATGTATTACCTTTTCCCATGTGTCTCTGGTTCTTATATATTGTGAGTGTAAACGAATTTCCAGAGTGTACTTTGTAAGAAATATTTTACGTTTAAATATACATTTATTTGTATTTAATTCTGCAATTTTAGATTTTTATTTAAATTTTAAGATGTACCAACAAACTGAAAAGCGTAAATTGAAGAGTATTAAAAATCTTTTATTATAAAATAAAACTGTGAAAAAAGTATATAGTAATTAGAATGTTTTTAACTACTTTAAATTGATATTTATTCAGAACCTTTGACGTAAGTTTGTTGCATGTTATCGTATCACAATAAACCTAATTTCTAACCATTAAATTTTAATTTCTTATTCATTTCATTCTTTACAAGTAAACCACATGAACAGTTAAGGACCATTGTGTGTCGTCTGGTGGTCGGAGGGGGGGGGGAGACATTGTTGTGTATATTCTGTGAGACTGAATGTTAGCGTCGTTGACCGCTGTCTGGTCAACATTAATACCACGGAGGGCAGTGATCCCACAAAGATGAGGTAATTGCACATGAAGAAATAAAATTTATATTGATTGTTAAGACGCCGATCGACGTAGAGATATGAAGGAATATGAGGGTCAAATTAATGTGATAAATGTAGACGAAGGAGGGTAGTCAATTTTAGTAACTACGGTCGGTTATTCCTTAGAAATAGCAATTTATTAACAGCCCAATGTCAGGGCAACTAAGGAACCTATAGCTTCTCGTGGAATACGAAACATGTAGTAGTGGTCTGGTTTACAGCTAATTGACAAGCCTAATACTCAGTCCTCCCACTACATAATATATGGGCACTGACTACTACCAAAAATGGACACCCCAGACTTCTCTATTATTGTCCACGCCGTTGGAAACCAATAAGCGAACCAAAGGTGACTACAATAAATCGATTGGCACTGGTCTCAATCCTGGGAAAATTCAAATTTCTTCCCCAGAGGCTCCTAGACGACCCGTGTTATCGACTTCTAGCAGAAAAAAACAATATGGAACCATTATTGACTTCTAGCAACAAAAAAAAATTAATTAAAGCTGATGTGATGAGAGGACAACCCGCGTCAACAAACAACAGCTGATCTAAAGTATTTTTCCAGTTTTTATTATTTTTGGGGATTTTCCTTCCCAATTAGTTTTATTTTTGTATGAGGTTACCTTGTCAAGTTTTTTTAGTGTGGAATGTTTCCAAGAATGTCGTTTTCGCGTGTTGCTATAGTTACTTAGCAGTATAATGTTATTTATTTTGCATTTTGCAGAGTAAGGTTAATCCTTACAAAATAAGCGTTGTTTGCCCGAACTATATATTATATGTTTGAAAACTTAGAAATTAAACACGGAAGACTTCTGAAACGAAATTTTGTTAATAACCTGTAAGGTAGAGTAATAACAAACGATCCTTAGGATCCTCTGGGAAATATGGATCCTCTTCAATTTGCAAAATACAACTAAGTGAAGCTCTGTCTCCAGGTACTTTACAAGTTAAACACATGAGATGCTAAATTTTATTTTCACCATCACTTCCAATCAAACAATAAAGTTTATTTAATTAAACCATAACCTTGGTTTCTTTTGACAGCTCTGATTTATCATCGATATAGTTGAGATACAAAACAATAAAATGGTTGCCTATGACGTCACTATTTAATTATTGAGTTTCCTGTTTTCTTGTAAATCTGTTTTTCCGTCCATGACGAATTACAAAGAAAGCGGCTTATCCTAGCCGCCATGTTTGTTGTACAGTTACAGCATTCGGATGGTAAATGAAATTTACAAATTTTCCTAAAATTAATTTTTAATTATTTTGCTGTGGGTCTTTGTCAATGACTTTAATTTTACTTTACGAGAAAATAACAATTTCTTATTTTAATTAAGTCTCAATGAAATTCGTTACAATCTCATACTATTCCAAACTTATTGAAGCACTTTTGGGCATTTTCAAAATTAATCCATCTTCTTTTAATGTCTATCTACTTACTTGACCCAAACATTATGACGTTATGGTTTTAAAAGCATTACCCATTAGGCATAAGAATAACTTGCTAGGCATGCTGTAGTTCATAACTGTCTCACGAAGTTTAAAATATGATGGTTAAACAATTGGGTAAAAATAAATAAAATGTCCATTTTGACGCCTAAAATATTACACCTTATCATTAAAAATGGCCTAATATTAAGTCTTAGTATAGAAAGGAAATCACAGCTAATACCATTGTTTCTGTGTCAATAGGATTATTTTGTATATATCTGCATGTTTTTATCGAAAGGTAATCAGTAAATAGCAAATAAATATAATTTCGAACTAATGATTCTATATCTTAAAACAATGAAGAAGTCATTTAGTTCACTAACTTTCTGAACTTTTTACTTGACCGATTTTGATGAAATATTTTTTATTCAAAAGCTAATTTTGATTTCTAAGTCGTAACGCAGATATATTTTTGAAATTACCATAGGTTTTTGTCCTACACGGCATCACAGATGCAATATTATTCTTATGGAGATTAATTTTAATTGACCAGGTGACGGGATAAACAAATGTTAAATGGTTCAAATAATTTGTTAGGTTAAACATAGAGAGCAGCACAGTAAAACGTTAAGTTATTTATAATAGAGCGAATACATGTCTGTCTGTCTGTTGTTATCATCAGCCGTTAAATAAAATGAAAATATATGAAATAGGCTTAGTAAAAACATTGTTTATTTATTTTTTTTTTTTTTTTATTTTTATACTGTGAATAGAGTGCAAATAAAGTGCAGTGATTGAGCTACTGTAAATGATAATATAAATCATTCCACATCACAGCAGTGAATCGTAGCAAACTCCCAAAAGACTTCCAATCAAAATTCAGTCACTTCCACTCACATATACTGACGTTGAAGTGAACGTACGCAATATAAATAATGTATTTTCACTTAAACTGATTCAACAGACTAAATAACTGGTATTTTTTTATCTCAATTTATAAAAGCGCCAATTTTTCTTATAAAAGTATGAAGTACCAATAAAAAGTTGTTTTAAAAACTTAATTTAAAAACTTGAATTCGAAAAGCGAGAATTCCCGTTTAACTTCCATCTAGGTGTATCTTGTTTGCTTGAATCTCAGAGTATAAGAAAATTATGTAGTCAGTTTAAATTAGGTTTTTACGTTAAATTACTTAAACTGTATAAAATATAAAAAATTTAACCCTCTTCACACGATCCTAATTAATGTTCTGTATTGGTAATCAATAAGCATACATCTGGTCTTTAAAAAAATCTTAATTTATTTAGTAGTCATTTATTTATTTGTTCTTAAGAAACTATTCATCAAGATAAGGGCGAATATGAAATTAAAATTAGTATGATGAATTTAAATGCGGGAATGTAGTCTTCGTCATAAATTAAGGCTAAGTATAGAAAGTGTCTTAATATCCAATGACAAATGAAATGGTGGTTATCAGCTGATGCCTTTCAAAATTTGCTATGGCTCTGATTGAGATTCAAATCATAATCTTTAGCTTATGAAGATGAGTTTTAACCAAGTACGCGCGCAATCAATCATAAATGATATTAATACGATTTCTTTTTTATTTCCCCTGTTTTAAAGAGATTGAGTTGATAAGTACACATCAACTGACTTATTTCCTTCCTTAGTGGAGCATAGAGCTTCAAGAACAGCAACCAAGGCCTAGTCTGATCTCCAGCTTTCCTCTCGTTCTTTGCTTTAGATCTCAACTTTTGTTTTTCTCCCTTTTCTCTTATCTAACGATCTTCCTCTTTCCTTCCATCTTCGGGATTCCAACTAAAGCCAGTTTTTCTAGTGTATCTTGGTATTTTCTCATAGTGTCTCCTATCATCTTACAAATTTGCTTCCTGATCAGAAGGTCTGTACATTCTTCTTTGGCTGCAGTCCACCCACAGGCATTTAACCAAGACAAGCTAGCCAATAAATTTAAAATTCTCCTTAGGCTCCTAAAAGTAAGAAATTTCCCATAAAATGAGTCGTCTATCTTTATCGTATTATTTATTCTATTATCTAAAATAAATAATATGTGCTTCAGTTTTATTTACACATCGGAAGGATTTAGTTTTTAAATTAAAATGTTGACCATAAAACTAAGAAAACTAATGCGAAAACAGCAATGGATCTGAGTTTTGCAGATTTACTTGTTGTTCAAAACATTATGTAACCTTGATTATCATGACGATGAGATAGTACTCTATTCTATATATTTATTCAATATGCCGTATTCTCAATTAGTATTTTTGGTGTTGTTATACAGGGAGGAAAACAATTATGGGAACACTTTCACAACTGTTGTATGACCTCACTTGTAAAATTGAAATCTTGTACACGATCATGGTTACAAAGAACATACTTTTTCACGCCATTAGCGAAATTTCATTTTCTCAGAAGGACAGCCCATGAGGAGTTGAACGAAAATTTTTAACGTAAATCTAGCTCGAGTTTGGTATCAAATGAAAGGTCTATTCAAGAGAAATTAATTGCCGCAACCGGACTTCGAAAGGTTTATCCTTTCCATAGTAGCGGTCATTTGAATTTGAAAGTAACTAATTTTAGCATTATTGTTTTTCCGCTATTTAACAGTTTATAAAGTAAATTATTCTGATAAAAAATTATACTTTATGGAACATAACTATTTTAAATAAACAAATTAAATGATCAAATCGGCTATGGAAAAAAATAATGTTGTTGTGAAAGCGTTTCCAGATTTACCACCCAGTATATATTAATATTGTTTTGGAATTGTTATATCTGTAAATGAATGAATATATGAATGAATCCTAGGAGGATACGTGAATATATTATTTATAATACTATTTATTAATTTATATTAAGATAAATGTGCAATAATGTTTTCTACTATGGGCGTTTAGTTAAGTTACTACACGCGGGTAAATGCGGTGAAGTCAACGCAGTCACAGTAAATGCTTCTCAACATGTAAACGATCCAGTTGTTTGTAAGTGTCCATGTTTTGTAATGAGACAGGGCTGTGAAATCTGAGTTCTCTAGACAATGATGCGTAAAATAGGCCTTTAAAAAGCGCCTGCAGCTGCTGAATGCAATGTAGGTACAGTATCCGGATTGCCTATCTTCAAGACCTCACGGCGCTTCTAGCTAAAAACAACTGCCTTATACAAAATAATAGATAACTGAATCTGAATAAAAACTGTTCAATAACCACTGTACGAAAAGAAATTAAAATAACGATAGAATTTTCTTCGTTTATTTCCACAATAACCTATGTTGGTATACAATTTTAATTAAATTTTAATTTTCTAAATCTTTGTTGGAGCAAAAATAGTACTATTTCATCACACATTTAAATTCTTTTGTAACATTTAAAAAATTTCCAAATTAAAACTACTAATCACATATTTGTTAAACTTTTATATAATATAGATTCTTTAACTGACAACCAATTTATAAAGTTTCAGAACTATTTTGCTTGTGCAAAAAAGTTGTTATCAATTTAGTGGAGTAACGTTTTTCAAAACTGAGTAGTGATACAAACACCAGACTATTATTTTTATCAAGCCGTTGTTATCAATAGCTCCAATATGTAATTATATGTATTGTATATATTTCCCAGTAGCTTTAAAGCAGTAGCTTTAGAGAAAATAGTAGAGAAAATATTGTATTAACATAACAACAGGCAGTGTCTAGAAAATAACGTACAGTGGTTGTGTAGAAAATAATTGAAGGTTCGAGAATATAATCAACTTTCAATGTGAACTTCTCACAAGTTCTAGTTTTTAAGGATTTATGTAAGACAAAATTGGCCACAACGCAGCTCTAATCATTTCTTCTGTAACAATTATCTGATAACGTGTTCTGCCCGTTGAATTTAACGCTTAGTATATTCTTCTAATTGTACTTTACAAATACTTAATTTACAAACACTTGCTAAATTAAATCAAAAACGTCAATCGTAGAGATATGGGGAAATATGAATTGTGAATGAGTGTAGTCATTGTTACAAACGGAGGTCGATTCGATTGTTCTTTAGAAAGGGTCGTCTATTAATAGCCCAGTGGCCAGCCAACCAGGTCAACAACGAACCAAAAGTTTACCTTGGAATCAAAACAATTCAATTCCAAGTGTCTTTATTTCACAAATAAATATTATGTTGTTACACAATTATGGATAAATAAACATGATATGAAATAAATAGGGAATTGGGGTTACCATAATTTTTATCATCAAAATAAAAGAGAGACGACATGTCGATCAAGTCACCTTAAATTAACGATAATAAAACTTCTATAACTA